>JBBPBS010000276.1:21621905-21706112 GCA_037974835.1 Cicer judaicum | reverse complement strand
TTTTTTTTCCAATCACTTATTTGTTTAGGAGAAACTAATTCAATTCAAAGATGTTGATACTAAAAAATCCTCTAAAATTAGTAATTTAATTCTTTTGACAACATCAGTATTTTTAATTAAAAATATTTAATATAGGAAGACTTAATATTTTAAATATTTAAATATAATTTTGGTTTCTTATTTCAAAATCTACTATTTTTGATTTATTCCTTTGATTTTTTGACTAAAAAATATTAATGTGATATATTTTAAACAACGTATATATGATATGATGATGTTAATGATCGATGCCGATGAAATTACAATAAAATTATCTAAAAATCTTATGTTCAATTTCTAAAATTATTTATTTTTAAAATTTAATTAATAAGATATAAATAATAATACATGTATAGGATTCTACATAATAAAATTGTACGATATATCATTTAAAATACGTCAAATAATTATTTTTTTTTAATTTAAAAAAAAACTAAACTATTAAATTTGAAAATAAAAAAAATTAATTTATCAATAAAAATATAAAAAGTAAAATTGTAAATCTAACTTATTTTAAAATAGAATACGTAGATTCATGGGATTGTGGAACCCCCACTATATATTATGTGGGACTATGGGAAGCTTTCAAATTAAGAATTCAAGCACATGGAGAATATTATTAGGATACCTGTTTGTTTTGACTTTCTCTTTTTGGAACAAATTATTTGACCTTCTCCTCACAAGCGCCTGCATATGTTTTCTCCTTTAAACATTTCTAGTACTTTTCAAGGTTTGATAAAAGTTAAGTATGAATTAAAAAAAACAAGTTAAGTGTAATAAAAGTTTCTCTTTAGAGGAGTTTAATAAAAGTATTTTAAAAGAATAGATAACATATTTAAGATAAATCATAACAAGTGTCTTAAAGGAATTTGTTAAGCAACTAAAAATAATAATTCTATAATAAAAATGCATTTGAAATTGTGTTTTTAAATTTTAATAAGTTACAAATTTATTTATTTTTAATGTAAAATTTTTAATTTTGGTTTCTCTAATAAGGGCCACATGACTCTATATTTAATGTGTCTATTTTGTACTATTTTTTCCCTCAATCAAAACATCTTGAGAGAAAATTTGTACCTCTAATTATAGGTCTCTTTTAAATTATTAGACACATTGATTTATTTATTTTCAAATATACTCTCAGTGACTTATAAAACATTAATCAGATAATACAATTAAAAAATAATAATTAAAATTACCTTGAAAACTAAAAGTGACTCTCTATTTAGAATAAATTTTGATGTTTACAAATCTAATAGTTATTATGGGATTAAAATAGTAATTTAAAGTGAGAATTATATTTGAAGATAAATTTATTTTATTACTAAAAGAAACTTATATTAGTATATAAAGTAATAATTTAATTTATATATCAGTCAATTATAATCATTGTATTATTATAAATATTTGAATTTTATCGTAATTGTCTCTAATGTCATTCATATAATTAATTATAATGTATGTGAAATTTTGTATACTAACAATATACAAAAGTAATTACTACAAAATAATAGTAAAAAATAGTTATGAGATAAAAAAGAATAGTGATACTTAAGTACAGTTACATATCATCCAAGTTGTTATAAAATAGTAGTGCCAAATCGGAGATGATTATAGTAACACAATTATTAAATTATTGACTTATTCGATCGAAAACAATATATTAATTAACAATAGCTGAGTCAAGTAGGATAGGAAATGAATGGTGATTAGTTAGCTTGATGATTCTAACATACGAACATGTCATTGCAAAAACATGAATTAAGAATGCTACTTAACGTTGGAAAATGTGTCTACATCAACAGGCAGCATATGAGATTAAATTGACCTTGACAACGGCCACCAACTTCAAATAACGGTTGCCTGCGCCTAAAAACGAACAGTTTCTTAATTATTTCAACAAAAAGAGGGCCGGTGTTTAAGTCAATTCTCCAATTGAAACATTCTCCTTTTTCTAAGAAAAATTAATTTAGGATAGTTCTAAGTTTTAATTATAATTTAAATTTAATTTTTTTTAGTGATTCATCTTTAATTAAATCTCATTAATGAGTTGATGTCACTTGATTAATTAAAAAAAGTCTTTAAATACACATTTTAACATAATTTATTTAAATTTATATGTTTTCATCCATATCTAAATAATTAAAATATTTTTGTTTTGATCAACGTTCAAATTACTTCTGATGTTGAGTTTAATATTTATAGAGTAACTACAACAACATGTAAAACACATTTTCGTCCACTTTTCTCTTATTTTTTAAGACTTAAATTTATCATTCTTCTTAGTAAATATAGTTAGATACCCTAATATTTTAGATTTTTTTCTACAATATCCCACTTTTAAAAAAATCCAAAATATTTCACTTTAAAACAAGTATCAAAATATTATATTTTGTAAGTATTCATTAGGTAACATTTCAATATAAAAAAAATCAATTCTTTTTAAGTAAGTCTCATGAATGCGTCAATCTACTATCTCCATATTAGGGGATCTATTTTTTAATTTGTTGTTTTTTACCATTTTTTCAAGTTTGGGTGGGGGTTGTCCATGGGACTTCAACCCGGCCTCTTTTATTTTTAATTTTTTATAAATTTAATATCACAAAAATAATTAATAAATTATGATAAAAAAAATTGAAAATATTAATTATTCATTAAAATTATTAATAAAATACATGAAAATTACATATATTAGACAAAGGTGCTAACAAAATTCAAACATATACAGTATATATTTTGTTTGATACTTTATCTCTAACATTGATTTTAGTTCTAATGTAATTCTTATTTTGAAAGACTTTCCATTAAAAATTAAGATAATTATTGATAATAAAAATGAGAACTAAACAAATATAGTATATCGAAAAAACACTTAATTAATTTCAACGTTTAATGAAAATATAGTTATAAAAAATGTAAAATAACTATATCTAACTTGTAATTTGTTGTTTACAAGTTATATGAAATGTGATACTTCTTGCATATGTATTCTCTTTTCTTTTCACTTCTTTCAGTTCCTATGTGAAGTTTAGAGGTGTGAATATATATATTTTTTAAATATATATAAATATATTACAATTGATCATCTGATAGATGATCTAGAGTGGACTAATGTATATAAATTATTGAAATTCTAAAGACAATTGAAAATGTTATTTAGAAGTAAAGTTAAGATATTTTTTTTGAACTGTGTATAAGTCAATAGATCTCATTGTCTTTATGGTTTAGATAATAATTTAACATATTTAGATTCAATGAGTTGTGTTTGATAAATATATTTATTTTCTCTTATTTTTATTAAATTGATAATAATTTAGTTATTGTCTCAACCATAAAGATAAAAATAATTTTACAATAATTATCGTTAAAAGAAAATTTAAATGATTTTTCAATACTGATCTACTATTATTAAATATGAAGATGGTTTATTATAGGACCTGCCTATATATACACATGTCATAAATTTAAAATAAATTATTTAAATTAAAAGAAATATTGTGGAATAAAATTTATATATATAGAAAATTGTACCAAAAAAATATAGAAAAAACATAAACAATGATTCATGTAATAATAGTAATATGGAGCATCTTATTTATAATTGAAAGTAGTGAATGAAAATACTTAAAAAGGTAAAAGGTAAAACTTTTGGAAATCATAAAAATAGAAAAGTGTAGTACTAAATGCAGCTAGTTTACAGAAAACAAAGAACGAGTCCAGCATGGTTGTCTCCTAATTCCTAAATTCTAGAAACCGGCCAAACATTTGGAAACTACTAATACTAATTAACTTTGTTAATTTTCATCTTAACCTATCCTCAATAATAGCCCAAATTATCCGGTCTAACATTTGACTTCCCCTAAACTCAATCAAACCCTCTCTTATTAACTAATAATTAATCAACATCCAAATAAAGATTAACTAAAATTTAAATAAAAAAGTGTCCCCACCTAATTTTGACCCACCGTCACAGCACACATTCTCTTCTTTAAATACCTCTTTCTCTCTCCCTTTCTCATTTCCAATTCAAACTCAAAAAAAAAAAACACAACACAGTTTCTATAATTCAAAACAAGAACAAAAACAAAACCATTTCCAACGTTATTTTTTATTACATTTCACAACCATGTCTTGCTCCGTTGCGGTTTCGAATTCCCCTGTATTCTCTCTCTCCTCTTCTTCCCATTACTATACCAAAAGTTCCATCATTTCTTCTTCTTCAGAACCTCTCACACTTGCGCTTCCAATTCTCAATCCTCCTTCTACTACTTCCTCTTGTTCTTCACACTCTTCTCCGGTTTTGAATAGGAAGAGACCGACTAAGCTTCATATACCTGTTGTTTCTTCTCTTACTATTGATGTCTTGCCGGCGGTACCGTCTCCGTCGTCGGCGAAGAATGTTGTTGAGGTGGAGGGATGTGGGTTTTCTGTTTATTGCAAGAGAGGAAGTAGGAAGCATATGGAGGATCGTTATTCTGCTTCTGTTGATCTTCATGGAGAACCAAACCAGGTAATTTTTTTTAAAAATAAAATAAAATAAAAATTGGAATTTTGGTGTTGAGTTTGTTTGATTATGATTATTTTTTATATCTAGGATATTGGGTTGTTAAAAAGTTACAAGCTTTTGAAAATTTTATTGGTTGTGAGTTTTCTGCATAAATTATGCATGGTGCTTTATAACTGCATTATGAGATTGATACATTGTATTTATGAGCAATTTGGAGGTAGATTTTTTGCTAGAAAATTTGTGTGTTTGGTTCTACTATGAGGAGAGCTAAAAGTGATTTAAGACACGTAAAATTAATTTTAACATGTTTAGGCGATGGCTATTAGAATTGATTTTGCCTCTATAATTGATTATAGTTTAGTTAGAATTTGTAAGTTTTGACTTCAATGGTTATTTTTAAACTCATGTATTGTTCAACAAACTTTAACATAAATGTATCCAAACATTAACTATTTTACTTTCGACTCATTTTTAATCAAAACCAATTTTTATCTCTGCAAAACCTAACACACACACATTAGTAGTTCCTAGGAAGATTTTGAATTGTGGTCTTTCTTTTCAAGTTCAATGCTTGAGTAATAATTGTTTGAAGCTAAAAAATTATATCATGGTGATTCCTTAATGGGTTGCATGGATTTGTTTGTATTGAATTAAACAAGTAAATTTGGAGAGGTTGTATTGATTTAAGGTTAATGGGATTTAATTTGCAACATGGATGCAAGTTCAAGGACCAATGAAAGAGTTATAATCTAACATGTATTTTGTGGGATTGCTATAGGCTTTTTTTGGCATATTTGATGGGCATGGAGGTACAAAAGCTTCGGAATTTGCTGCAAATAACTTGGAAAATAATGTGTTGAAAGAAGTGGTAAGAAGAGATGAGAGTGATATTGAGGAAGCAGTGAAGCATGGCTACCTCAACACAGATTCAGATTTCTTAAAAGAGGATCTTAATGGTGGCTCTTGCTGTGTAACAGCATTGATCAGAAATGGTAACCTTGTTGTGTCCAATGCCGGAGATTGTCGCGCTGTCATCAGTAGAGCAGGTGTTGCTGAGGCCTTAACATCTGATCACAAACCTTCAAGAAAAGATGAAAAAGACAGGATTGAGACACAGGTAATTAAGCTTGCAATGGTAGCAATTTTCCCTTTTGTGTCTTTGGTAATTGAAAACACTTAGTGATTCCTTTTTTGGTCTTAACCCTCTGGTTTCATAGTTTGGTCAAAAAAGGTAAGTAAAATATGATCAATGATTGTTTTAGTCAAAGTTTAAACTCGGGTATTCCTAATTGATCCGTCCTTAACTGAAGTTTATTAACTTATGAGTCCAGCCACTTTATGGTTTAGGATCCCTTGAAGATACTTAATTAATTTGAAATTTGTTTTGTAGGGCGGATATGTTGATATGTGCCGCGGTGTTTGGAGAATACAAGGATCTCTTGCTGTTTCTAGGAGCATTGGAGATAGACACATGAAACAATGGGTGATAGCTGAACCTGAGACCAATATTATCAAAATTGAACATAATCATGACTTGTTAATCTTAGCTTCAGATGGATTGTGGGAAAAGGTATAGAACTTAATCAATTAGTTTCAATGTTAATGGAATTCTTTCATGACATCACTGCTTAACCATAGAATTAACTGAGTAATAACTGATTAAGTTTTTGTTTTCAATATTGTTCAGGTTAGTAATCAGGAAGCAGTAGATATAGCTCGTCCGTTTTGTGTAGAGGGCATTGATAGACAAGGACCCTTTCAGGCTTGTAAGAAACTTGTAGATTTATCTGCATCACGAGGCTCTATCGATGATGTTAGTGTTATGATCATCAAACTACAGAACTATATTTAAAATCTCTAGATACAAAAGAAGCAAAGGTTAATTGGAAGCCATGAAACACCGACACAAATACTGATATTAGATACAACATTAACACACAGATGCCAAACACGTTTTTAATCTGAAGCATATGTTTGGATGGTTAGGATGCCTCCACTTCATTCTTAACCTTCTGAAGTATAGTTAGTCAGAAAATTATGAATGTGATTTAGTTAAAGGAAAGGTAGCTGTTACCCTTAATTAAGAGTACCAAGGTTTTAATATCTAACAATTTTAGTAAATTTTTTGTAGAATGATCTAATGTAATAATAACCATTTTTTGGGTACAAACTATAGAGGTATTACAAAAGTTTCAAACCTAACACCTTATGTAAACTACCTTACCATTTTATTATCAATCACTTCTTAGTAGTCCTTATGTGGCAATAAGTGTATATTTATTTTATTGAAATTCATAACCTTTTTTGGTTAATTCATATCTTTAATTGAAGTTATTAAAAGCTTCATTAATGTTTTTGTTACTTGAATAGTTGAATGCCAAGTTGAAAACAATAATTGAAAATATCTTCCACACAAGCAGTTGTAAATTTGAGGCTTAATTTGTCACCTAGCTAATTCTTTCTATGTCCCTTTTCTTGTTCTAGATAGACTACATTATTATCATACATTAAAGAGTGAAAAATCTATTGATGACGACCCCTTTTTTTTTTCTTTTTTTCTATTGCATATAGTTTTACCAGCTTCTTAGTGTGAGTGATTACTTTTCCTCTATCACATGTTGACTTGGTAAAGCCTTGAATGATTTTTTGTTGTTTCTTTAGTCAAAGTAAGGCCTCCAAATGAAACGCTGAGAATAGCATAGTTGCTTTTTTGTTTGGGTATATTAAGATTGGGATAAGGTCAATCATGCATAAGGTTGAGACTAAAACAATTGAATTGTTTAATAAAATTTTATTAAAACAAATGAGAAAGCAATTATTAATTTTGAACTATCCTCACCGATTTGTTAAGGAATTGACCAAGTTTACTCCATATAATATATGAATGATAAAGTCTTGTGTTTGGTCAACAATAAGTTTATTTTGAAGGTCAGAATAAGTTATAGTTAAGTAAGGATCATATTTATATATATAAACTCGTGTACCAACGATGCATGGTCAATTTTTTAGGAAAATTCTGTGGTGAAGTGGTAATTGCACTTAGGATACATGTTGTACTTAATTAGTGTGTGACTTCACTTTTATATTGCACTTAAGATCTTAAGTTAATTAAAATTAAACTAATTTTTTTAATATTTTAAAATTTAATTATTTTAATATTTTGTTATAAATTTGATTTACTTTAATATTTTCGTATTTATTTTTTTCAAATAATTATTTCTTCAATTTTTTTTAGTATTTTTATATTAATTTAGTTTCTTTTAATATTTTCATATTTTTTTACATCATAGTTATTAGTCGACTTTTTTAGAACTTTCGTATTATAGTTTTTTCGAACTTTGATAAATAAATAAATTTTAAGTCCCAAATATTGTTGCTAAAAGGGATAGAACTTGTGACCTTCAATACATTGCATCCAGCTATGGAGTTTCTTTTTAAATTGTGAGCGAATTTAATATATGTTACATTAATTCTCATTTAATAAGGTTAATACAAATTTAATTATTTGGAAAAAAAATAGAATTATTAGTATATAAATATATATATATATATATATATATATTAGAATTATATAATTTAAATATTTATATAAATGTTTGAATTATATAATTTTAAGTATATATATACACACACCCAAACTATTATATATATTTCATTTAGCCTAAGAAAAAATCAACTAATATAATGCATATTAGATTTGCTCACATTTATGATAAGATGAACTTTAGTTTGGTGAAAAATAGTTAACATATGATTGAAGGTTAAAGGTTCTATCCCATGTCAAAGTCTTGTTGGGATTTTAAAAAATTTTATAAAAAAAAAAATTCAAAACATTAGTAGTAAAAAAATTCCACAAATAAATACAAAAATATTAAAGAAAACAAATTTAATGCAAAATAATTATAAAAGGATTTAAAAATAATTACTTGAAATAAAAATAAATATAATTTAAAAAGAAAACAGTTAATAAATTAAAAAGTAGATATGCAAATAATATAAAAAAAAATATTAATAAATTAAAACGTAGAATTGAAATGCAATAAGTAAAAAGTTTCACAAATAAATATATGAAAATATTAAAGGAAACATATTTAATACAAACTAATATAAATTGATTTAAAAAAAATTACTCAAAGTAAATAAAAATAATAATAATTAAAAAGTAGATATGCAAATAATATAAAATAGTTTAATAATTAAAAAATAGCAGTGTGAAATGCAATAACTAAAACAATTTCATCTACATAGTTGTTACTTTGACATGCTATGGTTTTGTAGTCAATTCTATGCTAAGGTTTGTTTCATATATGATTATTTTTTCCCTATCTTTTTTCATGCATGATGATATGATATGCTTATCGAACAACATAATATATTAATAAGATACTTCATTCATCCGATGATCAAAATCTAAAGTGTTGAACTAATCTACTTTAATTCTATATTTGGCTTTGATATTGTAGACAGATAATATATTTCAAATTTTATGGCATGAAAATTACAATATACCGCATAACATATGCTATGAATATAACATGGTAGCATCATTAAAGATTAACAAATTTAGACTCGTTCATAGTTTCCTTCGAGTCGATCTTTCTCTTTATTTTTATGTATTTCGTAAATTTTTTAACTAAAGCAAAAGGTAAGCATTAATAATTTTTGGAATACATATTTAGACAATGAAATCAGACTAAATTATACATTTCAATTGAAAGTCATGACCGTCCTCTCATATTTATCTTTCAATAATGACACAACCAACACATTATTCTACAACACTAAAGGCACTAACCATTTTGACGACTGCTTATGTGCATGTGTGATATCCTAAATTTGGGGAACAAGAACAATTTTATAAACATTAGGATTTGAGGAACTTGAAAGATTTTATATAGACAATAATTTGGGGAAGAATAAGGCTTTAATTAATATTGCATTTAACCTATTAGTTAAGATTTTACATTATATTTCACAAACTTTGTTTATATAGTTGCACTTGACAAAGAGGACCGATATGTATTAATAGAGTAAATTTAAATGACTAGAGGAGAGTAAATGATATACTAGGGAGAATTATAGTTGTTTATAATTTATAAATTTGAATTAAATCTTATTTTAATTTTTATTTAAATATAAATATAAATCTGAATCAAATTTTATTTTAGATTTTCTTTAATTATAAATTTGAATCAAATCTTATTTTAGATTTTTTTTCAATTAACATGAATTTTCTTTCATACTATGCGAAGTCAAATATATTGTTATCATAAAATACTATTGTTATCATCAAAATCTAAACATAAAACCAACTTGATTCCAACAATTTTAAACTCAAGATATTTATCTAATCTGTTAGTTAATTGAATTTGAGTGCAAGCAACAACAAAAGAAGTGTATAAATTAGGTTCGACTAAACTAATCTTTAAATTGGACTTAACATCATTTACTTGCTTGTTAATAAAATCTCCAAACTTTTTCATGCAAATGACAAAATAGACAAAGGAGACAATAGGTCCATTTGTCTCAATTCACAAAAAAGAGCAAAAACTACAATGTTACTATCATTCACATGATAGAATTGGAAGAAGATAACATTTTAAATATAATGAAAGAAAGATTTTTGGAAGAAAAATTAAAAATTCTAATTGACTCTATTGCATGTTTTCTTTTGATCCAACTTGAAAACCACATCCCCTTACATATATACCATCAATAAACTTGAAATACATCCTCATTCAAAATTCCAATCACTTCAATCTCTCTCAAACATTTGAACAAATACTTCAATAATCAATGAGACTTAACAAAAATGCGAGGTAATTGCTCATCTAACTTCCAATTTTGCTCATTAGTGCAAAAAAAAAACTATTGGAATCACATTTCCAATAATGTTTGTCATACAAATTTTAACTACCGTTTTTGGAGAACAACATCAGCCAAAATGTGAAAGCTAATTGGGCTTAAGGCCCAAGGTCGAAGTCATTTAAGACCCGATATTTTTTCTTAACAAATTCGGGCCAAATCTTATATCGGTGTGAATCTTACGACAAGTGAGTAATAAATAATACACAGAAAAAAAAGGAAAAAACATTTTTAGAAAGGACACTTCTTCATTATACCACCTTCTTCTCTTTCTGCTTCTTCCACGCACACTCCTTCTTCTTCTCCCTCTCTTTCTCTCTCTCCCTCTCCCTCTCTCTCTCTCGGGCTTCGCTGCTTCAGATCTCGCAGCGTAACAGAGTCTCGCCCTCTCTCACCTTTCCACATTCCACATTCTCATCTCATCTACATCCACCACAATCATGGCTGCAAATGCCCCCATCACCATGAAAGAAGCCTTAACGGTTCGTTCATTTCCGTAATTCCGTCTTTCAGATCTCATTTCCAAACAGCATTGTTACATTTTTGTTTTTTATTTCCGAATTTAATTAATTAATTTCACTTTTTGAATTTTTGTTGTTGTAGTTGGGAAGCGTTGGAATCAATCCGCAATTCATCACCTTCACTCACGTGACGATGGAATCGGATAAGTTTATATGTGTTAGGGAAACTGCTCCTTCGAACAGTGTTGTTATGATTGATATGAATATGCCAATGCAGCCTTTGAGACGACCTATCACTGCTGATTCTGCTCTTATGAACCCTAATACCAGAATTCTCGCTCTTAAAGGTAACCATTTAATGCTCCGATTTGTAATGTCATTAATGATTCAGTTGTTGTGATTGTTGATTAGCTTTGTAGATCTTAAAATTGTGATGGATAATGATATGGATAGCTGTAGAATGTAGATTTGATGTGTAATAAATGTGGTTTTCTCAATGCAGCTCAAGTTCCTGGAACTACTCAGGATCATTTGCAAGTATTTAACATTGAAACAAAAACAAAGATGAAATCATATCAAATGACCCAGCAGGTGTGGATTTGTTAATGGTTTTGATGTTTGGGCCTTTGTGTTGGATTATATACGCGATATGTGATTATTATTATTAATTATCACGTGTTCAATTTCCTTTAGGTTGTGTTTTGGAAGTGGATAACCCCGAAGATGTTAGGCATAGTCACTCAGTCATCTGTGTATCATTGGTCAATTGAAGGTGAAAACACATTGTTCTTTTGCTCCTTTGTGCTTATTTTTATCTGAATATGATAGTGAATCATGTATACTACTGGGACTTTTTTGAACTGTTAATTTATTATTTTTACCATTCTCATTTCCAGGTGATGGTGAGCCAGTGAAGGTGTTTGACCGAACAGCTAATCTGGCAAATAATCAGATCATCAATTATCGTTGTGATCCTAGTGAAAAGTGGTTGGTTTTGATTGGAATTGCTCCTGGTTCTCCTGAGGTATGTGTTTCCTTTCCTATAGCAACTTTCCCCTCCTCGCACTTTTGACTTATCTGTGATTCCCCTTATATCCATGTGTTTGTGTGTTAGATGACTTACTAATAATATAATTTGCGAATTTTGCCAATCTTATGTTATATCAAGGGTCTACTTGACTGTTAACATTTATTTATATGCCTGGGGATACACTTGTGCAAATTCTGGGATTGTAACAAATTGCCCATCCCTCATTCTCACCTCAATATGTTATGCACTAGGAAGATATTTGTGATGGGTGCATGCATGGAATATGTTATAAAATATACCTCATTAGCATGTTTATGAATTACACACTGAAGCGCTCAAGAAATATTAATACTTCAATTTGTAAATAATTTGATTTGATGATTTTCATTTTACTTTACATCTATTGTCGTTTCTATGCGTAGTTTATACAATCTTAATGTTAAGATATTATAATATCAATGTTTTCATATGAAATAAATTTACATGAGTTTGTTTTCCTTCTTATTCAATTGATGGTTCAAATCTGTATTTTCCTATGATCATTCATTTTCATATGATTTTTAATTGACCTTGTTTAGGTCGCACATTACATATAATTTTTCCATTTTAACTTTTTGATGTTTTTTCCTTATTAAGTGCACTAAATACAAAGTTTCAAATGTTATCCTCCAACTCTTTTCCCTACCTTATTATTATTATTTTTTTATAAATAGTTTACTTATATTTTAGCATTTGAAATTGTGCACTTCTTTTTCCGTTGTCTTTTCCCTGTTTAAAAGCTTCTGAATGTTTCAACTTTTGCCATGATTCAGATTCTAGAGCATCAAGGCTCCTGAAATCATTAATTGTTGGAGTAATGTTATTTTATTTTTCTGGTTATAGAGACCACAACTTGTAAAAGGAAACATGCAACTATTTGCAGTGGATCAGCAACGAAGTCAAGCTCTTGAAGCACATGCTGCCTCATTTGCCACATTTAGAGTACTTCTATCTTCTTTGTGATTCATTTATATTTATTGCAACTGTGTGGCTTGTAGGTTGAATGTTGTTTGTTGTAATTAATGCAACTTGCAGGTTACTGGAAATGACAAAGATTCGATTCTTATTTGTTTTGCATCCAAGACCATCAATGCTGGACAGGTTACATCAAAGATGCATGTCATTGAACTTGGTGCCCAGCCAGGTATAAGTATCACTAGATTATGCATCATCAATCAAATGGTACATTGCTATATGGTATAAAAATTAAAAAGAAAATAGAGATTTTAATTTACTTGATTAATAAAATATGAGATAATAGATATGAAGTGGCTGAAATTTAGAATCATTAAATATCATAAATATATGAACACCCTCCTTTACAAATGGGGTAAAAATATTTTTCACATAGACTAACACAAGATACTGTTGTTAAACATCCACGGAGTGTCTATTATTTGTGTACATCCTTGCCTCCTTCTTATGTTTTTCTTGCAACCTTTTGTATATTGTGGTGTTTGTTATCAGGCAAACCATCGTTTACTAAAAAACAAGCAGATCTGTTCTTTCCTCCAGACTTTGCCGATGACTTTCCTGTATCAATGCAGGTATAAGTATAAACTTCATTTAGGATTCTCAATTTCCAAAAGATATTATGTTAAATATTTAATTTGTTTTTATTGTGCAGATTTCCAACAAATATGGCTTGATATATGTTATCACAAAACTTGGGCTTTTATTTGTCTATGATATGGAGACTGCCACTGCAGTTTACAGAAATCGAATCAGTCCCGATCCTATATTTTTGACCTCAGAAGCATCATCGGCAGGAGGATTTTATGCCATAAATAGACGCGGCCAAGTATTGCTTGCTACTGTGAATGAGGCAACCATTGTTCCTTTTGTTAGTGGCCAGGTATTTTATGTGTTACATTGTGGTTTTAATTAAATCAGAATGCTTTTCTAAGTTTCTTTGTATCTACTACTTACTATGTTTTGGGCATTTTGCAGTTAAACAATTTGGAACTTGCTGTTAATCTTGCTAAAAGAGGAAACCTCCCTGGTGCAGAAGAACTGGTAACTTGACGATAATATTTTTCGTTCCATGTCTACCGTCTCGATAGACTGTAGTTGTTCTTAAAGTGTTTCAGGATTATGGTTCATTAGTTCATAATAGAACAATTGTCAGCAAGGATATTAACATAGAAGTACAAGAAAATGATTGAACCATATATTATTTATTCTGTGACATTTGCTTGCATAAATGTTTTTTAAAGAGTACCAGAACGGGCACTTGACAATTTGAATCTCACCATAGTGAAATTTGATCAAAAGCATGTACAGAAAAGTTCGATGTTGGTGAAATATAATATATGCACAGTAAATATAATTTATGCACTTTCTACTTTGATTTCACTAACATTATGTTGGCATAAAGTATGTCTGAACCACCACTTTTATCTTCCTTAGCTAACTTGACCCATGAAAAAGTGTTTTTTTTTTCCCCTTAGTGACTGTAAAAGTTTTCTCTATTTTTTTTTTTTTTTTCAGGTTGTTCAGCGTTTTCAAGAATTATTTGCTCAGACCAAGTATAAGGAAGCTGCAGAGCTTGCTGCAGAATCACCACGAGGAATACTCCGTACTCCTGATACAGTTGCTAAATTTCAGGTATGCGTCGTGTTAAAATACTGATACATTTATATTTTGTTGTTTTTTGTCAAGTTAATGCATTTGGTTTGGGATGTTCCCTATGAAATTTTGCCTCAGTAATATGGAAGCTTAATATGCTCTTATTTGCCTCTGTAATTTGCTTCAGAGTGTACCTGTGCAAGCTGGGCAAACACCACCGCTGTTGCAATACTTTGGAACTCTGTTAACCAGGGGTAAACTCAATGCTTTTGAGTCGTTGGAACTGTCACGACTTGTCGTAAATCAGAACAAAAAGAATCTCTTGGAAAATTGGCTAGCAGAGGACAAACTGGAATGCAGTGAGGAGCTTGGTGACCTTGTGAAGGTGCTGACAGAAATTTAAATTGATTTTCATTTTTCCAGTTGACTTGTTAATTTAACTTTTTGAAGGTTTGTGGAAGGAGTATCTAACTGTCATTTTTTTTTCAGGAAACTCATTTTATGTTTGCTGATTTGTTTTTTATACTTTTTTTCTTTTGCCTTCCTAATTTGTATAAGGCTTGCATATACTGCAGACAGTGGATAATGACCTTGCACTGAAAATCTATATTAAAGCTAGAGCTACACCAAAAGTTGTTGCAGCTTTTGCGGAGAGGAGGGAATTTGACAAGATCCTGATTTATTCCAAGCAGGTAATGTTTTATTAGGCTAAGTAGAATCATAAAGTTTGTAATTTAATTCATATATCGTTGTCTCATTTACCACAGTTTAATTTTTTGTTTTGTTTTGTAGTATATTTCTGATGTATTCTTTCTTTTTCTTTGCTGAAGGTTGGATATACACCTGATTACATGTTCCTTCTGCAAACAATTTTACGGACAGACCCGCAGGTAAGCTGGTTATTTCTGAACAAAATTGATTCGCTGATGCCGCACCTTCTGAGTTGCTTCATCTTTATGATCTAGTGATTTTTGTTCTAAAGTTTGAGCATACCAGAACTAGCTTAAAATAGTAACTCCTTGTGAATGGAATTTGAATGAGTTCAAATTGGAAATGGTTGGTTTGTTCATGCTTATGAACTGTCCTTTCAACAACATTTATATCCAGCTAATCCACTCTGAATTGTGTCTTTTTTTACCATCATTGTTGTTGTTTTTATTTATGGTGTAGCATATTTTGAAACTTTCTTGATTGCAGGGTGCTGTAAATTTTGCTCTCATGATGTCTCAAATGGAGGGAGGTTGTCCTGTTGACTACAACACAATAACTGATCTCTTTCTTCAGGTTTATTTGCAATTTACCGTTATAGTTTGAACTTTGAATGATGCCTGGTTAGTTGTGCTCATAGTGTTTACAAGTCAGATGTTAGATAAAAAATGCAGAATCATGTATACAACCTTTATTCTTTTCTTTCCATCAAGTTCATTTTGGATATTTTAAAATGAGAAATTCTAACAATGATGTGAAACCATTCCCTTCTATGTTGAAGCTGCCTTTAGTAATATTTTCCTTTACTTTCAAGGAATGAGAATTATTTGTTAAAGCAAGAACCAACTTAGGGAATGAGAATTATTTGTTAAAGCAAGAACCAACTTTATACACTTTTTAATTTTTATGCGCTGGAACTATTGTTTATTTATTTCTTATGATACTTGATAGAGGAATTTGATCCGCGAGGCAACAGCATTTTTGTTGGATGTGCTGAAGCCAAACCTACCTGAACATGGATATCTTCAAACAAAGGTTCTTATATTTTATGTGCTGTTGTCTCTCTCTCTGAACTCATAGTATTATATATACTTTTTAAAAAAGTGACAACTTCTATGTATTATGTTTAGGTTCTGGAAATTAATCTTGTGACGTTTCCAAATGTTGCTGATGCTATATTGGCCAATGGCATGTTCAGTCATTATGATCGCCCACGTGTTGCACAACTCTGTGAAAAGGCTGGCCTTTTCATACGTGCTCTTCAGGTTCTTAGCTTCTAATATTCTGATATCTAACTAATGTTCCCTTGTCTAAATAATTTCTTGAATCTTATTATCTGTGTCATTTGCAGCATTATAGTGAGCTGCCTGATATCAAACGTGTCATTGTGAATACGCATGCCATTGAGCCACAGGTTTGGATTATGACTGCTCGAATGTCCCAATCTATCATAAAGTTGTTTTAGATTCTTACCATATGATGCTTTTCAGGCTTTAGTTGAGTTCTTTGGAACCCTTTCTCGAGAATGGGCACTTGAGTGCATGAAAGATCTTTTACTGGTCAATCTTAGGGGCAATCTTCAGATAATTGTGCAGGTACTGTTTTTGGATGATGTGGCCATAAGATTTTCTTTTTTCCCCTGGATTTTATAAGCAGTAAGTTGTTAATAAGATGGTCTTGCGTGTGTCATTTGTAGACTGCTAAGGAATATTCCGAGCAGCTGGGAGTTGAAGCATGCATTAAACTCTTTGAGCAATTCAAATCCTATGAAGGACTATATTTTTTCTTGGGTTCTTACTTGAGCTCTAGGTATTTCTTATTGGAAAATTAACATGACCTTAGTTCACTATACAGTTTGCTTTGCTTTTCTACTTTTGTATCGATGATTGCAAATTTGGTTTTTGTTCTGTCTGTTATAGTGAGGATCCTGATATTCACTTCAAGTACATTGAATCCGCTGCTAAAACTGGACAAATTAAGGAGGTAGAGCGTGTAACTAGGGAATCAAACTTCTATGATGCTGAGAAGACAAAGAATTTTCTAATGGAGGCCAAGCTTCCAGATGCACGTCCATTGATTAATGTGTGTGATCGTTTTGGTTTTGTTCCAGATCTCACACATTATCTTTATACCAACAATATGCTTCGCTACATTGAAGGTTATGTCCAAAAGGTAACTTTGTTTTCAGGGTTGTATTTAATTTGTGATTCTTAGTGTATGGGTGTGTTTTAAATCTTCCTTAGCAAGTTCTAAAAGTGAGACCTAATTGTACTTCTTGCTTTTAGGTCAATCCTGGAAATGCTCCTCTAGTTGTAGGACAGTTGTTAGATGATGAATGCCCTGAAGATTTCATTAAAGGTCTCATACTTTCAGTTCGTTCACTTCTTCCTGTTGAGCCTTTAGTTGAAGAGTGTGAGAAGAGGTATGCTAGTTTTCTGTTCCTTTCTTCTCCAGTAGCGTTGCAAAAATTCTTTCCTAATTTCACCTTTTATGTATAGGAATCGTCTCCGCTTGCTGACTCAGTTCTTGGAGCATCTTGTGAGTGAAGGAAGCCAGGATGTACATGTACACAATGCTCTGGGTAAAATCATCATTGACAGCAACAACAATCCTGAGCATTTTCTCACAACCAACCCATATTATGATTCCCGTGTTGTTGGCAAATATTGTGAGAAGCGAGATCCTACTCTTGCTGTTGTTGCTTACCGAAGAGGGCAATGCGATGATGAGCTTGTTAATGTTACTAATAAAAATTCCTTGTTCAAACTCCAAGCGAGGTACATAGATTGCCCTTCATACGGAAGATACCATTGTACTTTATAATGCTAGTGCGAGGCACTCACTTTGTTTCCTTATGTTTGTATCAGATATGTTGTGGAAAGGATGGATGCTGACCTCTGGGAGAAAGTGCTTAATCCTGAGAATGAGTTTAGAAGACAGTTGATTGATCAAGTGGTGTCTACCGCTTTGCCCGAAAGCAAGAGTCCTGAACAAGTTTCAGCTGCAGTGAAAGCTTTTATGACTGCTGATCTTCCCCATGAGTTAATTGAGCTTCTTGAAAAGATTGTGCTACAAAATTCTGCTTTTAATGGAAACTTCAACCTGCAAAATTTGCTGATCCTCACTGCAATAAAGGCAGATCCTTCAAGAGTGATGGATTACATAAACAGGTTGGATAACTTTGATGGACCTGCAGTGGGGGAGGTGGCAGTGGAAGCCCAACTATATGAAGAAGCATTTACTATTTTCAAGAAATTTAATTTGAATGTTCAGGCTGTTAATGTTCTGCTAGATAACCTTCAGACTATTGATCGTGCTGTGGAGTTTGCTTTCCGGGTTGAAGAAGATGCCGTTTGGAGCCAGGTGGCTAAGGCACAACTAAGAGAAGGATTAGTAAGTGATGCAATTGAGTCATTCATTCGTGCAGATGATTCAACACATTTCTTAGAAGTTATAAAGGCTGCTGAAGATGGAGAAGCATACCATGACCTGGTAAAGTACCTTCTCATGGTTAGGCAGAACACCAAAGAGCCCAAGGTGGATAGTGAGCTCATCTATGCCTATGCTAAGATTGATCGGCTTGGTGAAATTGAAGAGTTTATATTGATGCCGAACGTTGCCAATTTACCAAATGTTGGAGACCGCTTGTATGATGACACTCTGTATGAGGCTGCAAAAATTATATTTGCTTTTATCTCTAACTGGGCTAAGTTAGCAGTCACATTGGTTAAGCTTCAACAGTTCCAGGGTGCTGTTGATGCTGCGAGGAAAGCAAACAGTGCAAAAACTTGGAAGGAAGTTTGTTTTGCCTGTGTTGATGCTGAGGAATTCCGCTTAGCTCAAATTTGTGGTCTCAATGTGATCATTCAGGTGATACTCTTTCTAGTATATAATTATGCATTTGAAATTTCTTCTCACTGAGGATTGGTTGTCCCAACTTCACTATGAGTCAATTACACAAATTTTACACTATATTGGAAAAAATGTAATTGCAAGTTGAAGGATGTAAGTACTAGTAAATCTTGAAAGTATAAACTGAGTGACAGACAAACTGTAGATTGCTTTATCTAACTTTCTGTTGTCTGATTAATTACTACATTGTTAGGTGGATGATTTGGAGGAGGTTAGTGAGTTTTATCAGAACAGGGGATGCTTCAATGAACTCATATCTCTAATGGAGAGTGGGCTAGGATTAGAGCGTGCACATATGGGTATCTTTACTGAATTGGGAGTTCTTTATGCAAGATATCGTCCCGAGAAACTTATGGAACACATTAAGTTGTTCTCAAGCCGGCTTAATATTCCAAAGGTTATTCGGGCATGTGATGAACAGCAGCACTGGAAAGAACTTACATACTTATACATCCAATATGATGAGTTTGATAATGCTGCAACCACTGTAATGAATCACTCTCCTGATGCATGGGATCACATGCAATTCAAAGATATTATAGTTAAAGTTGCAAGTGTGGAACTCTACTATAAAGCTGTTCACTTCTACTTGCAAGAACATCCTGAAGTAATTAATGATCTTCTGAATGTGATTGCTCTTCGTGTGGACCATACTCGCGTAGTAGATATAATGCGGAAGGTTTGCATATCTCATTCCCAATGGTCAAATTCATACAATTTTAATGTTATTGATATAGTTAATCAGCTTTAAATGTTCTATTTTAATATTGTTTATTTTGAGGTTTTTAGGGTGGCGATCTCAAATTGATCAAGCCATACATGGTCGCAGTCCAAAGCAATAATGTCTCTGCTGTCAATGAAGCACTAAATGAAATTTACGTCGAGGAAGAGGACTATGACAGACTTCGAGAATCAACAGATCTGCATGACAACTTTGATCAGATAGGTCTTGCGCAGAAGGTGAGTCCCACCTATCTTTTATCATACTTTGGGAACTAACCAAATTTGAGATCCAAAAATTACTGGAATATATATCTATATATATATATATATATATATATTAATTTTTATTTACTGGCTTCAACAATACAAATGAGCAGATTGAGAAGCATGAACTTCTTGAAATGAGGCGTGTTGCTGCATACATCTATAAGAAAGCAGGAAGATGGAAGCAATCCATTGCTTTGTCAAAGAAAGACAATCTTTACAAGGACTGTATGGAAACTTGCTCTCAATCTGGTGACCGTGAACTATCAGAGGATTTGCTTATCTACTTTATTGAGAAGGTGTTTATTTTTTGTCATTTTCCTTGAAATTATCAAACTCTGGCATTTTGAGATCAGATACACTAAATAGATTAGGCTCTTTTGGCGAAGTGGAGAGTGGCTCCTGCTTCACTTTGAGATATCTTTGCTTCTTCCATTCTAGGCCACCCACAATTGTTTTCTTCTACTTTCTTCCAGACTAGGTCTTTACTATTAATTTTAACGAAGGAATAATTTTGATGTATTTTCAGGGGAAGAAAGAGTGTTTTGCATCATGTCTCTTTGTCTGCTATGATATTATACGGCCAGATGTTGCTCTTGAGTTAGCTTGGATGAACAACATGATTGATTTTTCTTTCCCATATCTCTTACAAGTATGTTTTTGTCTGGGAATCTTTTAATTAATTAAGTACATTAACAGACTCTTATTTTGTTTTTAACTATCTGTTCTTAAAATTCTTTAAAGTTTATCCGAGAGTATACAAGCAAGGTAGATGAGCTTATCAAGGACAGAATTGAAGCACAAAATGAGGAGAAAGCTAAGGAGAAGGAGGAGAAAGATGTAATTGCTCAGCAGGTACCTTATCAAATTTCGTCGTATATGGAAATCGGTTATATCTTGTTTGATTATCAGATTAACAATGTTTTCAATGATCTCCAGAATATGTACGCCCAGTTGCTACCACTTGCTTTGCCAGCACCACCGATGCCAGGAATGGGAGGAGGAGGGTATGCCCCTCCCCCACCACAACCGCCTATGGGTGGAATGGGGATGCCACCAATGCCTCCTTTCGGGTTGCCTCCAATGGGCTACTGATCTCCCTCCCAATTGACAACAGAGAAGAGAATTTTTGCATTAATATTACTGGTGAAGCTGGATAGTTTAGAATCTTTCATTTTTGCATTCAAGATGACTTCATTAGGGTTAAAGAATTTGGCATGGTGGCAACCAAACATCTGCCTTCTAGCCTGGTACTACCCAATGATTGCAGGTTTCTTCATTGAAAGTTGAGTTCAGATTGCTTTTGGTTTCTTTCTATTTGGTTGTTTGATCATTCTTGTAACAGCCTGGGTGGTTTATCCTGGTTGTATATCTTTTTGAGGCTTTGGCTTGGTTGCGGCGTGTATAGATTTTCTTCAATTATTATTAATTTGGTTTCATAGTTGTGTAATCATAAAATGTATTTTGGTTAGGACTTGAAAAATTTATTCTTTCTTGGTACATATATTATTCCATCTAATATTAAAAATGGCCCCTTATTATTATCTGGCAGTTTCTTTTGCATAAGTCTTGGATGTTGGTATTTTCTATTTTAGTTTCAGCACTTGAAATCTCAACTTGCATCATTATACATGATAAAACTACGTACACCATTAAGAATCTCAGTTTGGCGTAATAATGCAGATATTAAACACCCTTAAATCAGTTGAATTGCAGTAGGATGCGAGTGTGATCTTTCTTAAGAAATGTATGTTTAAATTTAATTGATTCAATTAAATTTGAGACTGGTAGTCATAATCCATTGGAGTGATTGCAACAATTCAAGCTTCACATTCTGTGACTTGGAAGGCATTTTGACACCGTTCTAGCCTCTGACAAAGCATCTTTGATCAACTCTTAATCCCATACCAATCTGGAACAAGATTCATGTTGAAAGATTGCTCCATCAAGCACGTGAACCTAGTTTGAGTCTCATAACCCATGTGCTCTTGAAACGATACACTCCACCGAATCTATCTTGCCTCTCAAAGCTTAACATTTATTTTGTGCCAAATGCCACCATAGCAAAAGTAGCAATTTGATCATCATTCATCTGATGCAAAACCTGCAAAAAAAAATCTATTATATATATTTAAAACAGACTCCGCGCTGCCACCTCACATTTTCTTCCACATATGTAAATATTTGCCACCATCTTCATAGAGAATTTCTCCTACTAAGTTTTTAGTTTTTTTACAAATTCTATACATTCTTCACTGTCTTATACTATCTCCAATTTAAATATTATTTCATAACGTTTACTCAAATTTTTCTAAATTAATTCCATATTATTATTTCATAATGTCACATTATTTCATAACGTTTTTCCAATATCTTTAACATTAATTCTATATTATTTTAAAAAATTAATATAGTAGTTATATCAATAATATATATTCAATTTTATCAATCTAATTTATAAAAGAGAATTACCCAACAATAATATATATTTAGCTTTATATCAATAATATATCTTCAATTTTATCAATCTAAATTGTTGAAGAGAAGTACCCAACAATAATATAATTTAACGTTATATGAGTGTTATTATTGTATTTTCGAGAGAAAATTATTTTGACATATATTATTCTACTTCTTCAAATAATCTAGTGGCTTTCAACCCAATTATTTTCAAAGAAGTAAATATAGTTGAAAAATTCTTATTGTATATTATTATTATTATTATTTAGTATTTAATATTATGTATAACTATTAATGTGTCATGAGTTACAAATTAAAGTACAATTAATATATAATTTTCTTCATAAAAAATTAAAATTGACTAATCAACCCATTCTTATCTGTTTTAATTGATGTCATCTACGACATAAAAATATATTGACTACTCAGAAGACAAAGAAGATTGTCCATATATTTTTCTAAAAATATTTTGAAAATAAATTTAGATTTGACAGCAAAATAAAAGAGCATAACTAATTTGATTTTGCGATAAATAATTACATATATTAATATTTATTAAAATACTTTTAATATTTTTAACACTAAATATAATTTATGAATTTTGTCTGTAAGATAATCACTATAGATTTTTAATACTAAATATATTAATTAATTGCAATTACGTTATACAAAATATTTTACATATTCTCAAATGCCTGTTTGTCAACTCATATATAATAACTACTCAAATAAACCCAATTGAAAAAATACTCTACAAAGAAATGAATAAATTGTATTATTTTTAAAAAAATTTAATTTTATTTACAATACTGCTAATATCTTAAAGTCTATACATATCAATCTAATTTGTTGAAGAGAAGTACCCAACAATAATATAATTTAACTTTATTTGAGTGTTATTATTGTATTTTCGAGAGAAAATTATTTTGACATATATTATTCTACTTCTTCAAACAATCTCTACGATTAGTGGCTTTCAACCCAATTATTTTGAAAAATTCTTATTGTATATTATTATTATTATTATTTAGCATTTAATATTATGTATAACTATTAATGTGTCATGAGTTACAAATTAAAGTATAATTAATATATAATTTTATTCATAAAAAATTAAAATTGAGTAATCAACCATTCTTATCTATTTTAATTGATCTCATCTACGACATGAAAATATATTGAATACTCAAAAGACAAAGAAGATTGTCCATATATTTTTCTAAAAATATTTTGAAAATAAATTTAGATTTGACAGCACAATAAAAGAGCATAACTAATTTGATTTTGCGATAAATAATTATATATATTAATATTTATTAAAATACTTTTAATATTTTTAACACTAAATATAATTTATGAATTTTGTTTGTAGGATAATCACTGTACATTTTTAATACTAAATATATTAATTAATTGCAATTACGTTATACAAAATATTTTACATATTCTCAAATGTCTGTTTGTCAACTCATATATAATAACTACTCAAATAAGTTCAATTGAAAAAATACTCTACAAAGAAATGAATAAATTGTATTATTTTTAAAAAATTTAAATTTTATTTACAATTCTGCTAATATGTTAAAGTCTATACATATTATATTATTTTAAAATTTGAAATTTTTATTCACAATACTACTAATATGTTAAAATTTATATTTCCCGTGCAATGCGGGGGTTATATTCTAGTTATCATTAAAGTTTCAACTGAGAGCATGAGAGATTGGATGGACTTATTGCCAACGTTGGATGCTTTCGGGACATGCAAGAACAAATTACCAGTATTTTCTGTGTCACTCTGGTTTCAGAGTTTGGTCCTCAAATTTGATCGAAGACAAATTCTCCCTAGTCTCCACAGATACGATATTAATTATAGACTAAATTACATTAGTGGTCCTTTAACTTAAACGTTTTAGTCCTTTATCTTTTTTTTTTTCCGAGTTGGTCCTTTATTTTAATTTTAAGTGACAATTTGATATTTTATGTTTTAAAATGTCAACATCGTTGTCCTTTTTTTAAAAAAAAATTCAAAAAAATCATCAAATTTTTCAACCAAAACCCATAAAATTGATAATCATCATCAATAAAATACAAATTTAATCAAATTCATAACTAAAATCTTGAAATAAATTCATATTTTTATTCTTTATTTGATGTTGTTGGCGATGAAAATATGAGTGTATTTGAATATTTGAGTTATGAATTTGATTAAATTTGTATTTTATTGATGATGATTATCAATTTTATGGGTTTTGGTTGAAAAATTTGATGATTTTTTTGATTTTTTTTTATTTTTAAAAAGGACAACAATGTTGACATTTTAAAACATAAAATATAAAATTGTCGCTTAAAATTAAAATAAAGGATCAACTCGGGAAAAAAAAAAGATAAAGGACTAAAACGTTACCTGAAATTAAGTTAAAGGACCACTGATCTAATTTAGCCTTAATTATATTAATTTAGTAAATAATATAAGATATAAATGTAGACTAAAACATAAAATTCATATTGAGCTGAAATTTTTATTGAATCGTAGAGAATTTATATATAAATAACTAATAAAGGCATCATGAATTTTAGAAATATAAATTGAGAAATTATAATACAAATAGTGTGCACATCCGTAATAAGAATTCTTAGAGTAGTATAACTAGAATAGTACAACGTATATAAACACTATTTTCTTCTTCAACTAAAAGATGGAAAACGTATATAAACACTATTTTCTTCTTCAACTAAAAGATGGAAAATTAGAAATGAAAACTTATGTTGATCTATAACACTTAAAATATTATATTTAATTTTCTAAAATTTTTACATAAAAATGAATTTGAAAATGTTATAATTTCTATCAAATAAATTTCTATAATTATAAAATAAAATATTAATAATTTATTTATTAACTTCAAATATTATGTTGATGATTTGATGACTAATTAAAACATAAATCAAAACGTTGTATTTTTTAAAACTAAAATAAAAATCTACCCTTAAAATTAATCATCGTTATTATTGCATCTATTAAAATATATTGCTCTAAATTTAAATTATTAAAACCCGTTTGTGGTGATTTTGCAAGTCTCTGAGTTTTAATTTTAAAAGTAAATTTTTTAAATAAAACATGTTTATTTAAATTAGAGTTAAAAAATGATTTTTTTACCTTAATAAATTAAAACTAAAAACCATATAAATAGGTGTCTTGTTTCTGTTTTTACTGTCGTCTCTTATTATTCCATCTACCCTTTCACCCAAAACCCCAAATCCATCCCACACCCAATACCACCGACCTTCCACTTTCCAGCAGCATTTCCCGACAACCCGGCTCCTTCCTTTTTTCTCAATCGTTTAGTTCTGGTTCGTTTCTATTCTCTCTTACCCAGTTTTTTCTCTTATTTATTCTTCTTTTATGTTGTTTCAATAGTTGTCTTTGAGTTTTATTTTGAACATTTTAGTTTTGTTTTGATTTTTTTTGGGTGTGTTGTTTCATTGAATTGTTGTTCTTCTATTATGTTGATTTTTTTTCAAGCATCGTGTCTATTTTGTGGAGGAGAATGAAATTTTTTCAAAAATTGCGACTTGTTTTTTCTCTTATTTGAGATTGATTTCCATGTGGTTTTTGCACTGTAGCCTTGAAATCGTGACTTTCAAATGATTTTTTTAAAGATTCTCTTATAATGAATAAATTATTAATGTTTTTACTAACAAAGAGATACTGTCGAATGTATTTGTAATTTTGATATGTACTGACTGTAGTGACAATGCCTCATGAATTCAGGGACCAAAATTGTTGTTTACCCCATAAAAGTTTTTCTATATGGTTGTAGAGGTTTTATTGGGATGAGATTAAATTCAAGTTAAAGGTTTGATCTGATTTGTCATTTTGTTTTCCGGCTATGAATCTGTTATTGATCTTTGATTTGTAATGTGCTCATCATATAGAATGTTGTCCCAGGCTTCTGCTATTTTTCTTCCTCTCGTTCTTTCACTGGAGGGTTTAGTAATTAGTTGGGATGTAAGTCTGAAGTGTAAAGATGAGGAGGGACAACATAATTGTGCTGCCTCGGGGAAAAGAATAAACATGATGGATGAAAAAACTATGACATGAATTTAATTTAATTTTTTTCAAAAGAAAAGAAAGAAACAAAAGCCAACAATCAGAAAGGACCAGAGGGAGTAGATTCTAGTTTACTCATATATATGAGTTGTTGAAGTAATCCTTTTTTGGTATGACTTCTGAAAATTTAATTGTTTTGAATTACTACACTGAAAATGCAGATTTTAGATTTTTTTTCTGTTTTCCTTGTGGTTCTATTGATAAAGAGATGGGTGAAGGGGACATAGTTTTAAAGCCTAATGGGATCACTAGTTAGAAACTCTATTGTATGTTAGGAATAATGAAATACTCATTGAGTGATTGTGAAAATATATGTTCTACTTTGTTTTTCAGATAAACCATGTAATAAGCATAGTAAAATTTGACCGAGGAACAAAATAATTTGTCCAGCGCTTTCTTAATCAATATAGCATCTGAATAATGTTCCAATTCTACCTTATTATTTCCGGAACAACTTACTAAGAACTATTCCTTGGCCAAATCTAATGTAGTTATCAAAGATATAAAACTATTTCGTGAACAACTGTTTCAAGAACAATGCACCAATATTTGCTTGTGTTTTTAATTGAATTATATTTTTTTCTGTTGTGTAAATTGTGCTCAGAAAAGGAACAGAAGTGGTAATTGTGTTCATTTCACCAGATATGAACTCAGTTGTCAGACGTTTATCAAGCTTATTCAGACAGTCAGGTTGCACAACTGAACCTTTTAATGCGCAGCATCATCAACTGCATCAGCTTCAGCCATGCAGAGGCATACGAGTGCAGGTCTATAATGGAAACCTGGAAGGGGCATTGGCATTGATGCAGCGTAAGATGACATCAAGTGGGATCGAGAGGATGATAAAGCGTGAACAGAGATTCCATATAAAAAACTCTGAGAAGCGTGTTTTAGCCCGAAAGAACTTGGAATGTAGGCTTCGATCAGAGGATCTTGCTAGGAAACTCAAGGCCATTATGCTCAAGAAAGTCAGGTAATATTTCCTAAATCGAAGGCTGATATGTCTGCCTCAGTGCCTTAGAACATACTTACATAGAATAGTACGCACCTTGCTAAGAAACTTGAGGCCATTATCAAAAAAAAATCAGGTAAACAGTGCCTATACAAAAGACCAGTTTTTATCCCTCAGTGTAGCAAAATATGCACCTTGAATCTGGATCCCTTTTTTTTCAAATTCCAAAATATACACCAATATATTATGTTAGTCAAATTCCAAAAAATACCCTGCAGTTGTTTGAATTATTTTAAATGACGAAATTACTTTGTTTCTTACTACAAACAAAGTTCCCTTATGATTAATTATTGACAATAAATAGAATTCCATGTAAGTCCAGGATTTTTCTCCCAATACCTCTCAGTAATGTCTTGTGTGGCAAAGGATATCTTGGTGTTTTAGGAATTTCCGAGAAACAAAATAGGATTAACAACAACAATTAAACCTTATCTTCTAGACCGTGTTGGGGCGACATCAACATGTAGTGTTTTTAGGTATCCCTCTACCTCTAGCTATTGAACTATCCTCTATTTTCTATCTTGTCAATTTTTAGCTGTGCTCGTAGGGCTATGGGTCTTGTCCAAACATCCAAACCACCTAAACTGAGGTTTTACCGTTTTCTTATGGTTGGATCATTCATCCATCTTAACAAAACAACGAACAAGATAACAAAAATGCAATCTTTGAGCATAGTGATATGTCAATTTTCAGCTCAAGTAAAATGATAGGAACCCAAATTAAAAGAGAATTGAAAATGATATTATTTACTGAAAATATGAACTGTTAACAGAAGATAATCAGATAATCTCCTGTAATACCAGAGCAAAACTCCTCAGATAAGAGATAATTTTCACTCTGCCCAAAGGTTCTAATCGAAAAAGATCTAGAATGATCCTCACTCTCTCCATTCCACCCTCTTATAACTTCATTGGTCCCACAATTATATCCCACTCTTCGTCTCTGCCACGTCACATTCTCATCTCCCCATTTCTATATTTCTATATCTGATAATGGTGAAATGAGAACTTTTAGTCGAAGCAATATGTTTTTTTTGCCTCAAACAGTTACTTACCTGTAAACTCTTAGAAGATAAATTTATAAGTTGATTTGTTCATTAATTATTTCTTAATTTTGAAGCATTGATATCCTATATATGTGACACCTTGTTATGCACGTTGGAGAATTTCTTGCTAACTATTGATAAAGCTATGTTTTAAATTGACATGAGTTTGCGACATTGAATTATTTTAAAAGTTTAAGGATTGAAGGGAGCATTCAACTCTAGCTTTCTGGACAAATTCTTTTCCAACTAAAATGTAGAGGCATTTATTGGTTGCCTAGTATTCTCCAATAATCTGCTTGACAGTGAGGTGTATAAATAATTTGGGTAGTAAATAGCTTTATTTTGATAATAACTTCATTTTACCTGGAAACATGTATCTTGTCCCCATTTTTGTAGAGGCTTGGCAGGTATCTATTCTTTTTGTGTTAGGAATTAGAATAAACTTCACATTGGACTGAATTGATGTTTTATCACAACAGCCTGTGAATTTTTTTTTATCTTCATTTCCTTTTGCCCTAGCTATTTTTGCTTTGTTTTTCTTTTATTTGCATTGATATCTTATATTATATATTCTATTGCAATATGACAGGGGTCTTTAAGAATGTTGCACTGCTACTGAGAAAAAAGTGGTTGGTTTAAGTTGCTGTATGCAGTAATTTTGTAGGTGACAACAGCAGTTGAAACACACTCTTGCAAATTGTGCATGGAGTAATATGTACTTTGTTAGATATGATTTTATGTATGAGATGCATGGTATCAATCTAATCAAGACAAATAAAGTAGGCATTTCATGATGAGCATCACAATGTTCTTCATATTTGGTTAAATCCTGAATTTGGGTGAATAATATGTTGAATTTTCTGTTATGATGGAAAGTGGAAACCGTTTTCAAGCAACTGCAGTATGCGTAATCTTCTTTATTTACTTCTTTTGCTCTTTCATCATCAATATATATGATATAATGCAAATGTCCTAATGCGCTATATTAAAGGAAATTTGTCCGAGTTGGTAAAGATTTGATTCGAAGTATACAATATTGGGTTCGACATTTTTCAAGAAATATATTTTAGTAAAAAGACCTATGTATCTTATTCTTAGGTATGTATGTCTGTATAATACTTTTTTTTTCTTTTTAATGAAGTATATAAGATATAGGTAGGTTTGAATAAGTTTTTTTATCCTTATAAATTTTTTATATTTTGTTTTTAAGTTTATTTAAAATTTTTCTTCAAATAATGGTTTTTTTAAATATTTTCTATTAATAATTTTAGTCCTTTTTTTATAATTAATTTCTATGTATTTTAATTTTTAAATAATTTTTTGTATGTATGTTTAAAATATTATAAGAATTTTTTAACAATAAATGCATTAAACATGTTTTTTATATAAATTTTTCATGTTTAAAAATTTATATTTTATTATCTTTTATTAAAAAAATTATATTTTTATAGGAGAAATTCTTATATAATTCAAAAATTCGATTCATAAATTTGAAATTATTTAAAAGCAATAATTAAAATCGTTGGGAAAAATATTAGAGAGATCGTAATTTAAAAAAAATAATAAAAGAGTTAAAAGTATATAATATATTATTAAGGATTATATAAAACACTTTCTCGTAGTCTTGTGATCGGAGAGTCCTATTTAATCTTGGCCGTAGAAAATTAATAAGGAGGAATTATTTATTTTGGTTTGGGATATGCCAACAAATAGAGAAAATCATTTACCCATTTCTAGTTTAAAATGAGTGAATATATATAGAAAAAAATTGTGAATATGTAAATTAGATTTAGAAATTGTGAGTATATAATTATGAATGTTTTTTTTATGGATATCCAATAAATATGGATACAATTTTTTATCTTCAATTGATTGATATATTTTAAGTTCTTAAAATATCATCCAAAATAATGACTTCCTTGATTTATGTCCTTAAAAGTATAAGTCATAAATATGCGATTTATGACACTCTTGTGTATAAATTTCACATCAACTACACATCAATTGTGATTAAATTGCATACAAAATTAATGTTTAAAATAACATCAATTGTGATTAAATTGCATATAAAATTAATGTTTAAAATAATTTAATATATTGAATCTATAACACATTTTAAGTTAGGGATGATAATAGGTTAGGTCGTCGTGTCTATGACTTAGTTTGATCTATTTAATAGAAAAATAAAATCCAGACTATTTTTAAAACTCAGTTATTTAAATAGGTCAGACTTAGACTTATAAAAAAACCTATTAAATCTGACAGACCGATCTATATATATTTTATTAATATTATTTTTTTATTTATTATTTTTTAATAATATTATTTCTTATTTTAAAATCTATCAATTAAGCAATTAATCAGTAGTCGTTCCATATTCGATAGCGATTCTATATTTAGTAACCGTTTTATATTCAGTAGTTGTTAATTAAGACAATCACTTAGTAGTCGTTTTATATTTGTTTGAGAGGTAATAATTGGTGCATTTGTTTCAGAAAAAAAAAATCTATTCTTTGAAATCAAAAATCAGTTTTTGAGTTTTAAATTTTGTTTCTTTCAAGTTTTTTTAAAATTATTTTGTTAAAAAAATTATTTTTTGTTTAATATATATAAATATGTAAAATATAACATTTAAATAATACTTTTAAATAGGTTTTTAGGTCAGATCAAACTTTTATAAAGGTCAGATCATGTCGAAAAAAGAGTCTATAAAGGTCATATCAATGTATGACTTATCTTATTTCCACCCCTATTTAGAGTTCACATAAAATACACGCATTTAAACAATTATAAAAATAAATTTGTTCATGTTTTATGTTTTAGTTTTAGTTGCAATGATACACGGTGTGTTGAAGAGTAGATTCTAACATGTAATACATTATACAATTGAAACTTAAATATGTTTTTAGATTTCATAAAATTTAATTCTTTTGTTTTTCGTTTTTAAAAAAAAAATAAAATACGATTAATTTTTATTAAAATCAAACATGTTTAATTATTTTTTAATTTTTAGTTTTTTAAATAATTTATTGCAACTATAGTTAAAATATTATAAAAAAATCCTTCACAAAATATTTAATTGTTTTTAACTTTAACAAAATTAAATGTGAAAAATTAAAGATAAAATTAACAAACATAAATGAACTTCAAATTATATTTTAAATTAATTCTTTATGAAATATTTTTTATAATTTTATTAACCTATAAAAAATCATTCAAAAATATATAAAAATTTAATAATAGAAAAATGTCAAAGTTTTATAAAAATATTAAAAACTTATTTAATCTTACCATTAAAGTAACAAAAGATATAATTTATTGAGGCGTTAAAATTTGTGATTCCCCAAAATTTAAAAGGGTATTTTTTATGTGACATTTAAAATTCGGAAATAAGAATTTGGGTTTTGACTCATAAAAATCATGCCAATTTAGTTTTTCTTAATTTTTGGTCAAGTATAGTAAGGTGTACTAAATAAAGTGAATGAAAATCCGCAGCATATGAATTTGCCATAATTTCCATCGACAATAAAATCCAAACATAAACATAAACATATTCACACCCACCAGAAATAAAACATATCCATATATCTATAGACACAAAAAACATAATTCTGAATCACACAAACACAAACATGGGAACAGGTTCGTCAAAGGAAGCAACAGACGGTGGTGGTTCAGAAGGAAACAAAGATAGAACTGAAGATGATGATCAAGCAGCAGACGGTGGACAACTCTACGTTTCACTCAAAATGGAAAATCGAAAACTCACTGGTGACCTTGTTCCTCATGTCTATGGTTCTCTTCCTCTAGTTGGTTCTTGGGATCCTTCTAAAGCTGTAATTTTTTATCTTCACTCCTTTTTCCTCTTTCTGGGTTTCTTTTCTTTTTATTTTCATTCATTCTTTCTTTCTTTTAGCTTTCTATGGAACGTGAATCAGTTTCAATGTGGGAGCTTAGCTTTGTTGTTCCACCTAATCACGGTTTGTTTTCCCTTTCTTAGCTTTTACTGTACTTGTTCATATGTTGGAATTAATCTCCATACCTGAGTTTAGAACACTCTGCACACCAACCACTTGTTTTTATGTTTTATATTTGTACTCTCTCTGTCCCACACTATCTTTCACACATATCAAAAAATGACTAAAATAAACAAAAGTGTAGACTCATTTTACCAAATTATCCATTTTTCTCTATTATAAATGCAAAGTAGAATTAATGCCTTGAAAATAGTGTACTTAGTAATAATTGAAGAGCATAGTTGGAAAAAAATTATTAATGTTACATTGAAAATTAAGAATAAAATTTATTTTGAGACAAAATTTTCTTGCCAAGGTGACACTCATGTGAGATGGAGGGAATATTCAAATTTTTCAAGTCAAAAGGTGTATACTTTTTAACAACTTGTCAGTTGGATAAATTTCTTAATAAGCATATTTGAAAAAGAAATATTAAAATCAATCTTATAATAATTTTAAAGGGTCATGCTAAAAGGTATCCTTAAGATAAGTTTTATGTGAAAAATATCAATTTACAAAATTTTAGGGTGTTGAATGCACTACTTTCAAGATTATATTTCCACATTTAGTTTTTTACAAGTGCCTCAAAGTTAGCATTTGACTAATTTTAAATATTTTACAGCAATAACTTGTAGTATAAGATAGAATCAGCATATGCAGTTCATTTTTTAGTCAATGAATAGAGTCCGGGAATGAATCCTCTCATGTGTAATTTACATGAGAGAGTAATGTGTGAATTGTGATTTCACCATTCAAAAAAATTTCTCATGTGTTTCTCTCTCTCTTTGAATGGTAAGAGATCACACATTACTCTCTCATAAATTACACATGATAGGACCCATTTCCGAAGAAGCATATTACCTTAACTGAGAATGAAGTTGATGCAAATGGGATCATTTCTCTTGCTATAATGTCGAGGGCCTATTTGGTTATGTTTTCTACGTATAGGATAAACGTAATTAACAATGACAACCTCTTATAAGCTACTTCAAACTGGGTTTTTTCTCTTTTGATAAGTATTAATGAACTTGGAGAATCCTCCCTTAAAAGCTAGCTTTAAAGAGAGAAGAACCAAACACTTAAATACTCCACCGAGTATTCCATACTACTTGATGTGGGACTTGACACCTCATAATACTTATCTCCATCACCTTTCTTAACGACGTCACAAAAGTACGGTCAATGAAACAGTGGATAATGTCTAGAGATCCTGAGGTTAGATTTGGGGTTGAGAGTCCGGTATTAGGTTGACTTGGAATTTTTATGAAATTAATGAAGTTTGGACTTAGGATATAAAAATTGTGATAATCATTGAAGGGGTGTATCGTTTATGGAGCTGATTGATTTCTTGATTTGGTATATTCAGAAACTTTGGATTTCAAATTCCTATTGAAACCTAAGCACAGTGATGCACATTTTTTTGTTGAGGAGGGTCCTAGCCGCCTACTTATTGGAGGAGCATTGGGGGAGGATGCCAGACTTGCATTGTTTAGGCTTGACAGTGGCGAGGTTCTTGAGTATCAAGTATTTGTTAAAGCAGACAGGGTTTCTCCCTTTGACCTTGCAGCTAGTTGGAGGGCTTATCAGGAGAATTTCCGTCCTTCGGCTGCACGTTGGATTCCTGATGTCAGCATAAACCCAGCACCTCAGACAGGTGGTGAGGTAAGGTCAAACTTCCAGTCTCCTTTCTGTTCTTTTTTTGCCTCTTGAAAGATATTGTAATGATATTTTGAAATTTCTTTCCTCGTTTAATGAAGGTGTTTCGTCTATTACAGATTTCATATTATGCAACTTGTTTGAAATGCAATCCTTATTTTGTGAAACAGTTATTGTGAATTTTTTTGAAATGCAATCCTTACACTACCTCCGTCCCTATATATAACACTCCGTCGGTTAAATCACGGGAAATTTGAGTTGATTACTTGATTGTAGCATTAAATTTGTTGGTAATTTAAATTGTTTTACTAGTTTATCCTTGAAGAAAGAGAGCGAGAGAGAGTTAGTTTGTAGTTTTATTGTAGTATTTATTACAGATTGCAGAAAAAGATGTAACATGATTCGGGGTAAGCAAGTAAAGAAATAATTTATGTAGTTAAAAAATTGATAAGGGGTCTTATAAAAAAGGACAAGGAAAAATCTCAAGAGGATCCTATATTTAGGGACGGAGGTAGTATTATGCAACTTGTTTCTAATTTTATATTATGTGAAACACCTATTGTCAAGGTTCAAGTGATTTAAGATTACTTTATTTTGTTGTTTAGAATGGTTCTTCTGCAGGTTTGGAACTTGATCTTGAGCACTATGTTGTCCCAGCTCCATCAACCTCTGCAAATTCAGGCCTTGTATATGCAGCTAACATGACAGAAAATCCACGGTCACTAATCAGTGGATCTGGTGGAAGTTCATATTCCAACAAGGTTTAACATTCAAATTCGCATGTTAAAATTATGACCATGATTATTATTTCTACATGGACTATTAGAATGTTTAACATGAAAATGCCACTTCCTGACGCTAAGCGGAAAGACATAGAAAGTACGCTGATTGGTTATGTTGATGTTCGTATCAGGGGATGGAGGTTATTGTGCCAGATTCATCTAAGGCGTTTCAAAGTTCTGGAATGGTTGAATCCAAATCAGTGGGAACGTTTTCGCCTCTGCAAAAGCAAGATAGTCAGAGGGGACTTTTTGTTGATAGAGGTGTTGGATCTCCTAGACTTGCAAAATCTTCTAGTTCAAATATTTTCTCCTCTGATCTTAATTTGGAGACTACTACCAAGGTTTGTACAAATGATTTCCGTTTCCTCTTTAATTAAATTCATTGCATGTGAACTAACTTATACTTCCTCTGTCCTATATTAAGTGTCATTTATTTGAAACAAGTTGTAAATAAATAGAAGAGTGTAACAATTTTACAAAATTATTCTTATTAACTAGGCTGTTAACATTTGTCATAAAAAGTGCAGAGTGAAGTATAATGAATTTGGGAGTGATGAACATAGTAGTAATTTGGATAGCTTCGTTTCCCACCCTCCACATACACTTCGGAAGTACACATCCGGAAAAAACAGTTTTTTTGCCTTTTGGATGTGTACTTCCAGACAGGGTATGGTTTTTAGAAACATAGGAGGGGGTTAAAAGTAACTCTATTAATTTGAGGGTAGAATTGGAATAAAATTATTAATGTTACATTAAATGATAAAGTGACATTTATTTTGGGACATTTTTCTTTTGCTAATGCAACACTCAATATGAGACGGATTGAGTATTATGTTAAGTGAGGTTATTTGCAAATAATTGCTTGTCTTCTTGCTATTTTATTTGTAGAATTCGATGCCAGCTGCTGCTGGAGCTGTTGCAGCTGCAGCTGTTGCTGATCAGATGTTGGGTCTGAAGGAGGACAGACATTTGGCGATTGTCCTGGTATTATTCGAGCATGACGAATAATTTATAGTTTTGGAACACTTAAATTTGTATTTTTATTTAGTTTTTTAATTTTAAGTTGGAGTTCTAGTAGAAATTAGTTGTGATTCAAAATGCACAAATATATATTGAAAGTTGTAATTGCCTGGAAAAAATGTCATATTTCTATTTGTAGTTTTACTAATTTAGTATATATAAGTCTATGAAAGTAATTTATTGTACTTTCTAAGTAGTTTCTTGTATGTAGGTGGGTCTTCCAGCTCGAGGTAAAACTTTTACTGCGGCTAAACTTACAAGATATCTTCGTTGGTTAGGTCATGATACTAAACACTTCAATGTTGGGAAGGTTGTTTGCATTCTAAATACCTCTTTTTCTTTATAATTGATATGCTTGTACTTAGAGGAAAATTGGTAATATGTCGAGTTTGAAGATTAACTCACTTACTTTTGGATGTTGCAGTATCGTCGCCTTAAGCATGGAGCTAATCAGGTATGCTTCATTACATGAATCTGCTAAATGCTTTATGCCTTCTTATTTAATGGTTATCTGCATGACTACATTATATACTATTTAATAGTACAAAAGTTGTCATGATTGCCGAAGATTGTTGTCTGTGATTTTGTTTCTCTTGCCGTTAATTATATCGCTTGTTACATGTTGTATTGCCGCATGAGAATGATATGATGGACACTTCATTCCATTCTGATATGTTAGTTGTATTACGGCGAAGCACCAGCCTGTCATGTTTTCTTGGGTAATCGTTATTCATTTCATTTTTTTCTTTGCAGGCTGCTGATTTCTTTCGAGCTGACAATCCAGAAGGCATGGAGGCACGTAATGAGGTAGTTTAGTTTTGATCTTTGTTGTTGTTGTTGTTGTTATAATTATAATTATTATTTAATTTGATTAGATTAACCGAGTATTTGAGACCCAAAATATTTTGTAGCTTGCATTTTAGGTGAACTCTTATGGCAATGCTTGTATAATTTGTTGAATTTTATTCCATTTGATGGACTATCTTATTTCCTTAGACTTGTGCATTTAACAAGAATTGTTTCATCCTTTAGTATTTCAAGTAAACCGTACTAAATATTTTGGTTCTGAATCATGATAGTATCTTTTCACGAATAAAGAACTAAGTACAGCATGGTGCAAGAAATAAAAAAGGATTGGGCAGAGGATAGTGAGAGACATGAATTGGCGTAGTTTAACAATCCTTTGGTCTCTCAAAAACTGATTGATCTTATAATGCTAAATGAATTGGATAGAATTAATTATAGTATAGAAGCAACATTTTGAATGATTGTGTTAGTTGGAAGTAACAGCACCCAGCAAATGCAGAACAGAAAGTGAAAGAAAAAAAAATTACATTTGTTGGCATAACCTGTTAACACTATTTTAATCTTGAATAGAATCCTGCATTTAATACTTCATTTATAATGGATGTTTCTGATAATGTTGACACTGTGTTGACCTTTCTCTGTGTACATAGTTTTAATATATCACCTGCCACTAGGTAGCAGCATTGGCATTTGAAGATATGTTATCTTGGATGCAAGAAGGTGGCCAGGTAAGTTCAATTTTGTTAGTAGTTTTGTTACTTTTATGCCTTTTTTCGTGAGATTTCGTATAAGGTTTAATTTCGGTTTAGGTTGGGATATTTGATGCCACAAACAGTAGCAAGAGACGAAGAAACATGCTGATGAAACTATCCGAGGGAAAATGCAAGGTAGTCTCATTAGTCACAGATGAGCATGGTTAAGTGTATGATATAAAAGTGATATATTTTACTTTGAACTCATTAGAAGCATCTTTGTGTTTGTGTTGCAGATTATCTTCCTGGAAACAATATGTAATGATGTAAACATAATCGAGAGGAATATTCGTCTTAAAATTCAGCAAAGTCCTGACTATGCAGAAGAGTAATGTTTTCATTTAAAATCAGTGACATCATATTACTGATTACTATGTGGATACATATGCAATTAACTTCCATTTGCAGGCCAGATTTTGAGGCTGGATTGCAAGACTTTAAAACTCGTCTGGCCAATTATGAGAAGGCAAGTTTTAAATATACTTTCCGATTTCATGAAAAATTGGGGAATGGGCAAAACTATTATTAATTAAAGTGCCCCTAGTGGCCATTTTATAACCGTCCTCAAGGGAATTTGAACTCTATTCTTTGAGGTTACAAATTCAAACTCTTACCATTGAGCTAACACATTACGGATAGTTTCACAATTGTTCTAGATGAGATTTTTCCTATAATAACGTTGATTTTGTATTACCAGGATTATGAGCCAGTAGGAGAAGGATCTTACATAAAAATGATTGATATGGTCAGTGGACATGGTGGACAAATACAAGTAAGTTCAGCCCAAATCAACATTATTACCCCTTTACATAGGCCATTTTATGGAAACTGTAGTTTGATTTTTGAAAGGTGATAGAATGAAATAATTTCGAATAAGAAATCTGATTTGACTAGTATAGCTGTATAAGATGTGTTGTTTATTGTTGGTTGTAATAAGAATGTTAAAACGTAGTAGTTGAGTGTTTTGGATGTGTTTTACCTGTGGTATAGGTGAATAATATCAGTGGCTACCTTCCCGGACGAATCGTCTTTTTCCTGGTAAGCTTCTCTAAACCTTATCTTTTATCATGAAGTTTCTTACTACTCTCACATATTGCATCATATTAAGATTGGATTGACATTGTACAATGAAATGCACAAGTGTGCTTTTCTAATGGCCTTCAGGAAATAAATGTCTGCTAGGACTTTTAGGAAGTAAAAAATTTCACAATTCTACTGGCCTGCTTGGTCTGGAAAATGTTTTCTTTTTACATTTCTTACTTCTACTTTTAATTTAATTTACAAAAGTACAACTTTGTGCTATGTTTTTTGAATTATTTGTGAAACATTGAAAACAAAAAAACAATAATTGTTTTTATTATGTCATGTTCATATGTTTCTGTGTAAATTCGTTTTCAGGTAAATACACATCTTACACCTCGCCCAATATTACTTACTCGGCATGGAGAAAGTCAGGATAATGTGAGAGGCAGAATCGGAGGAGATACTGCAATAAGGTATGTTCTTATAATTGAAGGATTGCTTCCTTTTTCAATGTGATATCTGGTATGTTGTGAATTGCTTCCATTATTTAGCCAACAAACTATAACACTGCGACATGTGTTATAACAGCGAGCGTGGAGAACTTTATTCAAAGAAGCTTGCAAACTTTGTGGGAAAGCGTCTCAAATCAGAACGGGCTGCTTCTGTAAGATTTTTTAATTGTATAGATTCAGTTGCTGGCTTTTTACCTTAGGAAATGTCGAGATCTCACATCGACTCACTAGAGATATTGTCAAAGTAAATATTAACAAATATTGAAGTGGTGAGTGGTTTGTGATATTTGTAACTGCTGATCTTAGATATGGACTAGTACACTGCAGCGAACCATTTTGACCGCAACTCCAATAGTTGGATTTCCCAAGGTTAGTACCATCCTTTTGCCTATGGTTGCTTCGCATGCAGACATGTGATTCATGTCAGAAAAAATGGGTTGAAAATTTTACACATTATTGTGTTCCTGCACTTACAATCTTTATGTTTTTGTTAGATACAATGGCGTGCGCTTGATGAGATAAATGCCGGGGTTTGTGATGGTATGACATACGAAGAAATCAAGAAAAACATGCCAGAGGAGTATGAGTATGTCGCAAATTCGTAATTTCTCTCTCTCACTTGCAAGTTGAATGTAACTTGAATATCAGATAAAAATGCAACAGTGTGTGGAACTTTTTTTAGGGCACAGGGGATGCTATGTTTTTTGCTATAGGTTCAATCAACGGGAGGTAATCATGTTTGAGGCACTGTCAAATACTAAATGTGGACACCTCTCTCTTTTGGGATTCGAACCATAGTTTGACACGTTGTGGGAGACTAACTCCTTCCATTAGACTCAACCTCTATTAGTATATGGGATGCTATTTAAATGCCATAGTTAATTTTCCTTTCCCTCATTGTAGATCTCGCAAGAAGGACAAGCTTAGGTATCGATATCCTCGTGGGGAGTCTTATTTGGATGTTATTCAAAGGTTGATACATTTTATCTTATAAACATTATTTAACTCCAGAATTCAACTTGTTTAATATATAGCTAACATTTTAGTGGTAAAAATACAGGTTAGAACCTGTGATTATTGAGCTTGAACGACAACGAGCTCCTGTTGTAGTGATATCTCACCAGGTTGTACACAAGACATTAAGCTAAATCTATGCTTATAAAGGCTCTATGGTTGACTAGTTCTAATCTTGAGGTTCTATAATTTTCTCATTTCAGGCAGTTTTGAGGGCATTATATGCTTATTTTGCTGACAGACCTTTGAAAGAAGTTCCACATATAGAGGTAATTTGTTGTTTCATATTTTACTTCATCTTTGTCACCTTATGGTATAATTTAGATTAGGTTCTTGCACCTTTATGAATTGAAATGTAAAATTTAAATGTGAACTAATGTTTTCACCGAGTCAATAATCAATCTAATTTTTAAAACATGGGTCGATTCATGTCGCCCGTGAATATTTGTTTTTCTTTATTCTAATAATATTTTTTGGGGGTGTTGCATATGATTGTTAATGGCTGAGATGTGTCAACCTGATTGAGATCTCTTCCAGTATTATGATGTTTTTGCATGTTTGTCTGGTTTCAAAAATAAGTTAGATTTGTGGAATGGAGATTCCTTTGCCATAAAGAAATTCTGTGAACAAACTTTTTTGGATTCATCTTGTCATTTGGAGAAATGAGCACTTTTAATGATTAATTATGAATATGAAATGAAGTAATCTAATGTGATATTTGTGATTATTTCCAGATGCCACTTCATACCATAATAGAGATACAAATGGGAGTTACAGGTGTCCAAGAGAAAAGGTACAAACTGATGGACTGAAATTATTTGATGAAAAATTATGTTGCTAATAGTGTGACTTAATAAACCAATTATCATCCATTCTTACAATTTCAATTTATTAACAAAATGTAATATTCCCATAAATGGACTACATTGTACAAAATTACCATACTGAAGGGAAGTCACGTTTTTCAAATTCAATGTTATTTCATTTCAAGTGTAAATAAAGTCTCGTATAGAAATAGGATTTAAAGGAGATACATTATTAGTGTAAAGTTGTTTTATTATGACAACTAATAATAGTTTGTCACCTCAATAAAACATTAGAGGTTTAAATATATCACTTTCTATTATAACATTTTTTATTTTGGTTCTCATAAATTTTTTCTATTTGATTTACATCTCTATAAATATAGTTTTATTTAAAATAATATTACAAAAATCGTCAACTTACAAACTCTAAGGTGAAATAAAAATTATTTAAATAATTACATTTATTAATTTAGATTAATTTGAATAAAATTAAAATATAACTTCTTTTTTTAACTTGAACTCTAAATCTCTAATAGAATTAAAATATATCAAGACTAATCTGAATAAAATTAAAATATAACTTTTTTTTTAACATGAGTCCTATATCTCCAATAGAATTAAAATATATTAGTCTACCATTAAAAAATTAAAAAATTAAAAAATGTTCATCTTCTCCGTGTCAAAATCTAGCTAAAATATCATATAAACATGAATACTTGAGTTCCATTAAAAATGTGAATACTTGATTTCCAACTGAAAAAAAGTGAATATTTCATCCCTTTGTTGTCATTTGAGACTACATATTGGGCATTTTGAATTTCAATTTTTAGGGATTGTTGTTGGGATTCATAGGTGTATATTGGAGTAAGTTAATTGTCGCATTCTTTCTTACCTCTCTATTAAAGGAAAATTGATTTTGTGATTAATGTTTTTTTGAGGTAATAGAAGGAAAATATGAGGTTGGAGGTAGACTTTTTAGAACAAAATTGAGTTAGGTGAAGTATGAATAATGAAGGGAAAAAGATTGAGCTGAGTGAGGGAAAATATGAATTGTTGGATTGACGAAAATGATGATAAAATTCTCTTTTTTTGGATTTGCTATTTATGAATACGATTTAAATAAAAAATAAAAATAAATATATAAATAATTCTAACATTTAAATTAATATTTCAATTGACGTGCTACGATTGATAGATACTTTTCTCCATTTATCAGATCACGTTTTTATAAAGTCCACTTGACGTTAAAAATCAAAAGTAAAATTTTTTCATATAAAAACTGTTATTCACATAGATTAAAATTGAAAATTATTATATTTACATAAATAAAAAATATATTTAAATCAATATTAAATAAACTTTTTTTTATTTAAAAACGGTATATTATAATATAATAAATTGAATGATTATAATTACACAATATATTAAAATTGTTTTACACTATGAATGTACTATTTTTAAACTCTCTCTATATATATATATTACATATTGCATTAGTACCTGATACAAATTCCACGATATTACAAGTCAGCTCTTAATTGGAATTAATATGAAACATAAGAAATAAAGACAAAATTTTGAATTTTATATGTAAATTTAAAATTTAAAATTTTACACTGTTCTAGTGATTATTAATCACAACATATTTGTTCTCTTCACTGATCGGTCATTTCACCTTATCCTCCAATTCTACTGCAAGTTTCATTCACCCACGTGCTCTTCCAGCTTAGTCTTTGCCATAAAAGTACTATACAGGGAACGATTTTATTTATACAAAAAAAAAAATACAATTTAATTTATACAAAAAAAAAACTTGATCTTGTTTATTATATTTAACAAAAATTATTATTAAAAAAAAGAGACTCTAATGATTATTTTTATAATTGTTTATATGAATTTTGAACTTTATTATTTGAAACTACAAATCAAACTTTAATAACTGAATTGACACTTTAGACACATAATGATTATTAAATTTAAAAAAACATTAAAAACCAAGATATTATCTTAAGTTTATTAATCTCTACAAGAAGATACATTTAACGAGAAAGTGAGTTATTTTGTTTTTCTTGAAATTTCTTTTTCTTTATTTGTTTTTGAAAATTATGAATGAATTATTCACAATCAATTAAAATTAATCACATATATTTTATTAATTTAAAAAAAAATAAATTAAATTAAATTTAAATTAATTGTAAGTAAGTACTTATCTACAATTTTTCCAAAAACAATTTAAGGTTGACCAATATATTAACCATTGAAATAAAAAATTGAAAATTTTATTGAATTTCTTACTTTAGTGCTTTAGGCATGACTGTTTTTAAGTACTTCAGTTGTGAAAGAAAAAAAAAGTAACAATTTTCTACATTGGGAGAGATCTTTTTGTTAGGTCCACCTTATGACTTATCATATGATAAATAGTTATTACATATAGTAGCAATTGGGGTTGCGTCAGAGTTCACGAGCCTATACTATACCATAAGACATGCATGCTATGTCCTCTCCAAAAATGGAATCAACAACATCACCGGAACCATTCAGCAAAAAATGGTGGAATCTACTCTAAAAATTATATACTGTTGCTAGCTATTGACATTTACCTATGCTTCTATGTGGAATGGTCAAGGTAATGTGGGGGATAACAAAAGAAAAATGTTATGATTGTGTATAGTTACATTCACATGGGTCCCAATGACATCTATTTCTCTTTTTAAAAAATAGTAATAATGGGGCCCCAAAAAAATACAAGCCCTATAATGGCAAAGTTTGATCTAGACAATACTTTATTTTATTTTTTTTTTTGTGAAAAGTTTGGTCTCTCAGTTTTTCACATTTTTAAAATTTGGCCTTCTCCACTTGTTAGTTTGCTACATAACTCAGTCTCAGATGATATAGTGCAAAAATATTTAATATGTTTGAGTTATGAAATTAAATTTGAATTCCTCTATTTCTCTACATTTATTTTTTGTGAATTGTGTTGTTAAATTTTTTTTGAAAAAATGTCATGGACTTAGCACAAAGTAAAAAGTAATTGAAAAGATGACATGTAACTTAAAAAGTGAATGTGACAAGCGCTGAAATGTATTTATGTTTATTCAATCAACAAAAAAAAACTAGTAGAGGTTAATTCTAAGAAGTTGAAAAAGTGATGGAACAAAAAGATAAGAGAAATTTTTTGTAGAGTCTAAATTTAAATTAGAAGACATATTTTATAGGAAAATAAATAATTATTTTAATCTTTAAATATTGTCATAGTAAGAGTTACTCCAATAAGTATAATAAAAAAAAAATTTAAGTAAAAAATTATTTTTTTTAATTTTAAAATTTGAATATTACACAAATTATAATATATATCTTTTCATAAATTTAAAATTTTAATAAATGTCATAAATAAAACTTGTTAGCATTTTCTAAAATATATAAAACTTGTTAGCTTCCCTTTCCACGGTAGTATTAAAAATCTACAATGATTATCATCCTACAAACAAAATTCATAAATTATATTTAGTGTTAAAAATATTAAAAATATTTTAATAAATATGAATATATGCAATTATTTATCGTAAAATCAAATTAGTCATTCTCTTTTATTGTGCTGTCAAATCTAAATTTATTTTTAAAATATTTTTAGAAAAATATAATATGGACAATCTTCTTTATGTTTTGAATAGTTAATATATTTTCAGTCGTAGATGAGATCAATTAAAACAGATAAGAATGGTTGATTACTCAATTTTAATTTTTTATGAAGAAAATTATATATTAATTGTACTTTAATTTGTAACTCATGACACATTAATAATTATATATAATATTAAATGCTAAATAATAATAATATATAATAAGAATTTTTCAACTATATTTACTTCTTTGAAAATAATTGAGTTGAAAGTCACTAATCGTAGAGATTGTTTGAAGAAGTAGAATAATATATATCAAAATAATTTTCTCTCGAAAATACAATAATAACACTCATATAAAGTTAAATATATATTATTGTTGGGTACTTCTCTTCAACAAATTAGATTGATAAAATTGAAGATATATTATTGATATAAGACTAAATATATATTATTGTTGGGTACTTCTCTTTTACAAATTAGATTGATAAAATTAAATATATATTATTGATATAACTACTATATTAATAATCATTTGACAAATGAGACATAAAACTTCATATTAATTTTTTAAAATAATACATAATTAATGTGAAAGATGTTGGACAAACGTTATGAAATAATAATGTGACATTATGAAATAATAATATGGAATTAATTTAGAAAAATTTGAGTAGACGTTATGAAATAATATTTAAATAGGAGATAGTATAAGATAGTGGATGATGTATAGAATTTGTGAAAAAACTAAAAACTTGGTAGGAGAAACTCTCTATGAAGATGTAAACGTAACCTTTTTGGTTGAGGTGACAAATATTGTTGAGGTGGCAAATATTTGCATATGTGGAAGAAAATGTGAGATGACATCGGAGTCTATTTTAAATATATATAATAGATATGTGAGGTACATTTTTTATTTATTTCTAATGTTCTAAAAAAAAAACACTCTAATATCTGAATTTCGAGTATAAATAAAAATCGATAAATGAAATTTTTATTTTTTGGAACAAAAAGAGCTTAAAGATTAAAAAAAAAAGATAATTAACAAATAATTCTAATAAATTTAGGAAAGAAGATTATAGAACTATCATTAATTAAGATGATATTTAATTCATTAAACGAAAGAGTTGAGAGAATATAATGCTCAATGTTGGTCAATGTTAGACTATTATTAACTAGTCAATCGGTACAACGATTTCTTTCACGTCATGTATGATTGAATTTGATATGTCAATTATGTTGTGTCATCTTTTTGACTCTAAGAACTAAAGTTAGAAAACTGTGGTCATCCACTTGCTCTTGATTTTGGAGTCACTCTCAACCACTGGATTTGTAATCTTATCTTGCCAAGCTAACTCCAACTCATGCCACATTATCCACATCTTAATAGTGAGAGCATTACCCATACTAATTTTTCGAGCATACCCCATAATCCAATTACCTGAATAATCCCAAAAAAAAACCTTTACATCCAACAATGAATGTAGAACTATTGTAAGTACCATCACAATTGAATTTGACCAAATTGCTATTTGATTGGCTCTTGCGAACATGCAAGATCTCTGGTCTCAACAAATGTACATTCCTCTTCACAAGGTGTCCATTCTCGATCTCTTTCACAAGATACATGATTGTTTCAGTTGAGTTATTAGATCATTCAAAGTCATCTTCAAAATTTCTTTATTCCTCAATTTCTGCAGGTACCAACACAATATGATAAAGATGGAATGCCACTGAGCTCTCTGGTACTCTGCAATATACTATATTAGATTGTACGATATCCAATCCCTGCAAAAAATAAAGCAAAAATTCATAATTTTGTTAGCAGGAACAAGTTTAATCTATACATGTGTCGCATATGGGCAATCCCTCTGCACGTGTATCATAGATTATTCAACGTTCGTACACCAGGTTGCACCCAACAAAGATTGATGGGTTCTATTTATATCGTGTATAATTTGTCAAAAGTCTTTCATGTCAAAGACTTCAATCTTGGGGAAGTATCTTAGGGAAAACATTACACCCAATAGAGTTCGGAGCATCTTTATTCCCATCTCTAAGCACCATGATTTATTCTTTCTTCTAAGCACAATAGTCTTTGAGTGGTAATATTTTGTGTTCCTATCACCATCAATGATGCACTTACCTTTGGACCTTTAAAACCAATTACACTCTTTGTGATAAAGAGTTTGAGCCGACTCATCTTGGAGATCGAATTCAAGTGCATCAAGATATCTATTATACCCTTAATGAAAGCTATTTTGAATATCATTCAACCAAGCTATGATCTCCTTCTTATGCTTAAAGATATTTCTAAAAATGTCTTTGTTCCACTACTTAATAAGTGAAATTATACCTTCCAACAAAGGAACTAAATCTCCCCCATAGATCCATTTTTCTCTTATCTAAGGGTTAAAATTATTATGCATAATCTAAACCGCTTCAAATCGGAAGGGACAATTGAGGGGATTAGAAGACTACCCTTAAGCATAACAATAATAGGATGTTAGTAGCTAATTTTTTTAACATATGTCAGATCTCACGTCTCTTTATCTCTCTAGGACTAGCATACACCAAAGTTAACAATCAACTTTGAGAATTCTCGTGTCTAACTTTAATCTGAAGTAAATGTTGATTTTCGTGAACCAAAGTAATATTATGTCGTCTTTGTTCCACATCAACAAAATACCTTTAGCGAAACCACTAGCCTCGATCCTCAAATTCTTGCGGAAATCGAGTCTTTTTATAGTATTAGTGGCTTTAACACCACTACACCTAGTTTCTTAGAGAGCAATCATATCCACTTTAAACCGCCTGCAATAATTTTTGAGTGCTCTATCGAAATTCTTTCCTTGAGCACCTCTACAATTTCAATTAAAACAATAAAATTAAAAGCAAAAGGTGAATATATTATATTTCTCTTCAATGATTTGTATATGGAACTCCGTCTCCAAATTTGCGATATTCCTTGCGTGGGAGATATATCATAGATTGCATTGATGTTAAATTGAGTTGGTTCTGCATTATGCAACTTTGCATTATGCTTTAAGTCATTTGTTGAGACTAGTGCGTTGATTTTCACCGCTGCAATATGTCTATTTCCATGTATATTGATAAATATTAAAGATTTAAATTGAGATTTTTTTAAATAAATAAACTTTGACACTATTTTAGATTTTTATATTATGTTTAATTCATCTTTATAAAATTGAATTATAAAGTGATGAATATCACTTTTTATAAATTATTATAGAATTCTGTCTTAGTGGTTTTTTCTAATAAAAATTTGAATCCTGTCAATAATTATTTGTATTTTTAAAGTTTGAAATTTAAAAAAATAAAAAATTATTATTAATTAAAATAAAATTAATGATCATTTTATGACCTTTTTTAAGAAATTTAAATTTCATTTGTTATAGTTATAAATTCAAATTTTTAACATTAAACGAACATTTTTATAAATGAAAGTTACGATTTATGATATTTTGTCAATAATTCTCTTTTGTCGATAAACAGTCAATATATCATAGAAAACGAAAATAAATTATTTTATTAAAATATTTATTGTTTTTCTTATTTTTTATAAATAATATAAAATTGAAAAATAATAAAGGTAGTATTGCTTAAAATTTATATATATAATATAAAAATTAGTAAATTTTTTCATTAATTAAAAATATATAATATTTTCCATGACTCTATAACTAATAAAAGATTATTCACATGTATTAGAATGATTATGTAAATCTTAATCATCTTTATCTTGAATAATTTTAGGATGTATATTATTATCCTTATTAACAATATTTAAATATGTTATATTATTGGATAAATACCACCTATAGTTCCTTATTGGATAAATACCACCTATAGTTCCTTAAGTTAATTTCAGTTAACGTTTTAGTCATTTATCTTTTTTTTTCTCCCGATTTGGTCCTTTATTTTTATTTAAAGTGACAATTTGATCTTTTATGTTTTAAAATGTCAACAATGTTATCCTTATTTCTTGTAAAATTTCAAAAAATTCATCAAAAATTTCAAACCAAACCCATAAAATTAATTATCATCCTCAATATAATGCAATTTCATCAAATTCATAACTTAAATCTTTAAATAAACTCATATTTTCATCTTTAACAACATCAAATAAATAATGGCAAATATGAGTTTATTTGAAGATTTGAACTACAAATTTGATAAAGTTTATTTTATATTAAAGAATATAACTAAATTTATGAGTTTTATTTGAAAATTTTGATGAATTTTTGAATTTTTATAAAAAAAAAAGATAACATTGTTAACATTTTAAAACACAAAAGATTAAATTGTCACTTAAAATTAAAATAAATAATTAAATTAAAAAAAAATAAAGAACTAAAACGTCAACTGAAATTAAGTTAAGAGATTATAGGTGGTATTTACCCTATATTATTTATTAAATCTTTTGAATGTAAATTTAATCCTAAATTCGAATGAATCTAATGATTTTGTATGACGTTTAATTCCACTTTAAAAGCCTATAACATGCATGTGTGTGGGTAGATAACAAATATATTTTCCTATGATATGAGAATTAGATCAATGATATGAAATATATGTTTTGAATCAAAAGAAATATAGTATAAATAAGACCTCATGTCCTTTACATATTAGAGAAATTTAAATAAATAGTAATTAATAAATTAAATTTAATATATTAATTTAACTTTCTTGATTATATATATATATATATAGAGAGAGAGGCAGTGGTGTATAAAACAAAACTTAAAATAAAAATAGTAGTCCAGTAATCCATATGAATATAATAAAACTCAAGTACCCTTATCTTTATGCCGTTGCCTTCACGAGACCTTTACATCTGATTCTATTTGTCTACACCCTTCCATTCCTATGCATAATTCCCCATTTACCTCCTCGGACAAAGCGTTTTTCTTTTCTTTGACTTCAAACCCACCATTTCTACTAATATTCTATCACAAATGCATCACAAAACACTCACTTTTTGCTTACCATCACACGCAAATGCGTCTTAGGCAAGGGGCACCACCCCTTAATTAAAGTCTTTAATAAGATTTTTTTTATTATTTAAAATTTAAATTTAGATTTAAGAGCATCTTAAGATTCATTTGATGAAGTGGCACAAACTATAAAAGATAACTTTAAGAGTTTTTAAATTTTAATTTAACCGGTAAATATTGATATTATTAAATTGAACATTATATCTCATATTTAAATTTAGGATTTTTGTCTTTAAATTTTAATGATAATTATATTATCTTATTTATAATTAAAAGAAATTATATTAAATTTATAAAAATGCATATTTTCTCTTTAAAATTATCTTTTAATTAAAATAATTAATATTTTAACTCTTTACATTTATTTATGAGTAATTTTTGTGAAAAATTAATTTTTTACAAGAGAGTCTTCCAGAGTATTAAATTGTTAATCCTTATGAATTATTGATGAAATTTATGTGTCAACCTCGATAGTTTAAACTTTAAAGTCTGTTATTTTATTCCCAATCATGAAACTAACTTCACTTTCACGTCAACAACAACCAACTACACTTCTAAAACCCTTCATCAAGTCCAAAACTTTCTTAAAAAATCTTTGACCCTTTTGTCCATTCTTCACAATGCAACCACAATCTCATTCTAACTCACCCATCAAACCAATGAACTCACTCACTCAATTCTTTCAAAACATTTTCTCAGATAACAGCAACATAATGCTAGCTGCTATAATTTCCTTATTACTTGTCATTCTCTTTGTTCTTCTCCTTCATCTTTATGCCAAATGGTTCTTAGCACAAGCACATTCACAAGCACAAGCTCGTCGCCGCCGTCGCCGGAGAACAACCGTAACTGTCTCCGATGTATTAGGCCCTGCAAGGTTCCACCATTTCCACAGCTTGAACATTGAAGACTCACCACTTTCTACAAAGGGTCTTGATTCTTCCATCATTGCTTCAATTCCTCTGTTCATTTATGCAGAGGAAAATAGCAATGATGAGATGAAACAAGAACTTGAATGTGTGATTTGTTTGAGTGGTTTTGCAAATGGTGAAATGGGAAGGTGTTTGCCAAAATGTGGACATGGTTTTCATGTTGAGTGTATTGATATGTGGTTGATTTCACATTCTAATTGTCCTATTTGTAGAGCTCCAATTGTTCATGATTCTTCTTCAGGTGGTGTTGTTGTTGATGATGATGATTCTAGTTTTGTTGAAATTGTGATTGATGAAACCACAAGTTCTGAGATTAGAGAAAGTGAACAAGGGAATGGTAATAATAATGGAAGGGTGGTAGTGAGTGATTCTGTTTCTGAAAGTTCTTCCTTTTTGTTTGGTTGTTCTTTGAAGACAGTGTTCAGGAAAGTTTTTAAATCTTGTAATGTAAATGAATCACATGTTTGAGAATTTGAGATATCATCATATACATGATCTTGTCATTATCTATATTTTTTGTGTATATTATTAGATATATTGCTCTGTTATTTTGTTCTGCTAAGTCTAAATTCAATTATAATTAGTATACACATTTACAAGTTACTTGTGTGAAATTTGTGTTTGGCCGTGGAACTGTTGATTTTTCTTTCTTTCTGTTTATTCTTATGTTTTTTGACATTGGAATTTAGGTGAATCTGACGAAATTATTATGAAAATGTGATTTTGTTGAAGTTTAAAAAAGTTTAATTTTGATTAACAACCCATCACATAATCACATCATTATTTTTATTTCTTTATTTAAGGTATTATTTGAGTTTCAATATTTTTTCTTTGATTAATTAGGTGGTTTAGTCGTTAAAGTCACATGCATCTATGAGTTTAGTCATTTAGTTTTGGGCTCTTAATTTTTTTATTAAATTAATCATTTTATTTTGTAAAAATATAATATTTTTTTAAAAGAAAATTTAGGATGAGTATATAATAGTTTAATCTAAGTTAGAAAATAGCTTTATAGTTGATTAAACATTTACAAATATATTTATATTTAGCCTCCTCTAATAATATTTAAAAAAATGGATTAAATTAATTGAAACTCCTATTTTTCAATTTAGGAGATTAAATTGTTGTTCTATAAATTTAAATAACTAAATTAGTTTACATTTACAATTTCAATGTACAAATTGTCTACTTTCTAAAATTTATATTAAATATACTTATTTTTATATATCTTTTTGTTTATATTTAATTTTGAAAAAAAAATTATTAGTGTAATTTTTGTTAATATTATAATGACATCAGGTAATTCTTCCAAATTTATTGATTTTTTTTTCTATACTGTAGAAGTATTATTATATTTTTTTATTTTTACTAATTAATGAAATTATTCTCTTTATTTTAAAAATCAGTCACTTTTAGTCATTCTATTTAATTTTTTAATTAAAAAATAATGTAATGAAATATTTTAAATAATGCGACATATAATAGAATGACGTATAATTGATTAATATTTATGAAATTGAAATAAAATGTTGTAAAAACTTAAATTTTAATTTTAATTTTTTTTATATTTTTAATTTAGATAATAACATAAATAATTAATGTATCTAGATAATTCTATATTATAGAATTATATGTCATGTCATTTAAAATATGTCAAATTATTTTTTTTAACTTAAAAACATAAAAACAATATCAAAACTGTTAATTTTTAAAATAAGAGTACCAATTATGTGAATTAGTAATAATAAAAAGACTAAAATTGTAATTAAGCTAATTATTTTTTATAACTTTTATAAAAAATAATTAAAATAAAATTTAATTAATAAAAATTGATGTTTGTAGTCTATATTATTAATTAGATAATATTAATTTTTGTTCACTAAATTTTGACACAATTATATTTTATAAAAAAGTTGGGAACAAGTATTTTTTTAATTTTTATTGGAAAAAGAAGAAGTGGGTGATGATTGAAGAATTGGGTGGATTGGAGTGGTGGTAACTGCTCACAATCACTCACATGATGCATTAGCTGAATTCAACTATTGAGAAAATCTTTTTGCATAGACCGAATCTATACAAATTAATGAGCACCACTCTAAAGTCTAAACTCAATTTGTAATTATGTTAAGTAGCAATCTTTCTACTTCTATGTGTAGTAGGTGTTGTAGCTAGAACTAGAAGTATGTATCTGCCTCAAAAAGAAATAGAAAAGACAAAAGAAAGTACTTTCAACTTTGTAGCAGTGATGTATTGGTCACTCCTATGACATGATACGCTTTTAACGGCAATTGATTGTTCTGATGTCTTAAGTCCATAGTTGTGTTGTTTTCTGTCATCATCAATATCACCAGAAACAAACATGTGTAACTCCACTTATTAAATTAAATCAAATATGAAAGACTAGTATTTATTATTTCACCGTTACAGTACCAAAATAAGGATTTTTTACCATTATATTTCTTTTTTTAAAATCTTTTATCAAAATACTTCATTTTTAAAATTTGTTATTAAAATGCTCTACCTTTTAGGGTTAGTGGGAAAACTCTTCCTGAAGGAGCGACCAACTAAAGTGGCAAAATTTTCTCCCCTAGTAGGAGGTAGCATCCCCGGCCAGCGACCTCCCAAAGGAATTTTTCAAAATCGTTTTTCCTTTTTCAAAATCGTTTTTCCTTGTTAGTAGTTATATAATAATAATAATAATAATAATAATAATAATAATATTAATACATTAATAATAATAATAATAATTACTATTATTATTAATTATTATAATTGTTATTATTAATTATTATTATTATTATTATTGTTTTTATTATTAAAATTTGTTTTTGTTAAAAATAATTATAATTAAATTAAAAATTATTATAATTAAAATAAGAAATTATTTTAATAATATATTAATTATTATTAGTTAATATTATTAATTATTATAATTGTTATTATTATTATTATAATAATTATTATTATTATTAATTATTATTATTAATTATTATTATAATTATTAATTATTGTAATTATTAATTATTATTATTATTAATTATTGTATAAGACATCAGGTATAAGACTCCATGTATAATAATTCGTCTCAAACTTATATGGAAGTTGGTAGTGGTTCTAATCCACCTACAACTAACGTTGAAGATAATGATCAAGATGAACCACAAGAACCTCAACTCGTTCAAAGGGCTAGACGAGTTCGACGAAATCCTAGATGTAGAACTGGAGGTCATTTAGGTGGACATTAATAAGATGTATTTTTTTTAATGAATTTAATGTATTTTGTTTTATGTTATTAATGTAATTTTTCTATTTAATGTATTTTCTTATTTTAATTTAATGTATTTCCTATTTTAATTTAATATATTTTGTTTTATGTTATAAATGTAATTTGTCTTATTAATATAATTATTATTATTAATGTATTTTCTTAATAATAATAATAATAATAATTAATAATAATAATTAATAATAATAATTAATAATAATAATTATAATAATAATTAATAATAATAATAATTATAATAATAATAATAACAATTATAATAATTAATAATATTAACTAATAATAATTAATGTATTATTAAAATAATTTCTTATTTTAATTATAATAATTTTTAATTTAATTATAATTATTTTTAACAAAAACAAATTTTAATAATAAAAACAATAATAATAATAATAATAATAATAATAATTAATAATAACAATTATAATAATTAATAATAATAGTAATTATTATTATTATTAATGTATTAATATTATTAATATTATTATTAATATTATTATTATTATTATTATTATTATATAACTACTATTATTTAACAAGGAAAAACGATTTTGAAAAATCCCTTTAGGAGGTCGCTGGGGATGCGACCTCCTACTGGAGGAGAAAATTTTGCCACTTTAGTAGGTCGCTCCCCTAGGGAGAGTTTTCCCACTAACCCTAAAAAGTAGGGCATTTTGGTAACAAGTTTTGAAAATGGGGCATTTTGATAAAGGATTTTGAAAAAGGGGATATAATGGTACAAAATCCCTAAAATAAATATAAATATGACTAATATATTTTAAGAAGAATGGTAATCTATGTACTAGGACGTTTGTTAAAGAACAAGAATGGTAAATTTTTATTAGAAAATATATATTTATTATGTTAACAAAATGTTTGACGCAAAATATTGTAGCGATTAAAAACGAATAATATTTTTATATGATTTATATCTCTTAGAGTAGAAAATCTTTAACCTCGTTGTCAATAGTTTTTTGGTGTCTTTTAACTCACTTTAAATTAATTATATAATGAGATGAGAAAATAAAGAACATATAATTATTTTTATATTAATTCACAATAATTGGTGTTATTTCTAGTTTTCGTTATAAAAAGATTTTGTCTTCTTCATTTTAATTTATTATTAACTTAAACTATTTAGACTTTTAAGATTCTTAACTTCTCGTCTCTAAATTTTGAATATTTTAACTCTGTCTTTCTGACTTTAAATATTATCTCATTACGCGAAAGATAGAATTTTACAGCGCTTTTTTAATTCATTTACAATGTTTTTTCAAAAATAAAAAAGCGTTGTGGAATCGAACGTTGTAAAAGATACAACGGCACTTTTAAAAAAACACTGTAAAATATGAAGATATAATACGCGCTTGTTATGCACATTTTACAGCATTTTTTCAAACAAACGCTGTAAAATGCACACATAATATGCATTATTATGCACATTTAGGCTCAACAAATTATTATAAGACTCTTTAGGTTTTCCACATATTTTTTAAGCTTGTATGAGCTTTGAGTTTTATTTTATTTTATTTTGCTTCTCCAAAGTCATATCCCGTGTTCTTTCTTGAACATGACTTTTTCATTGTAAATCTTTCAAGAAAATACAACCATCCACTAATGTGCGTTTTACAAATGGTGTTTGTGTCTAATGTTAATGAAAGTTGGGGACGTCTTTCTCTAGTTGCGCATAACAAACGCTACACTCATACAAAACAGATGTTGTCTTCATATTAAATCATATGTTCTATGGTGACAGACTCAATTTGTGTACTCAATTGTCACTGATGATTATTATCATACAAATTATTTTTTTTCATGTTCTTTTGTCATCAAATGTTCTATTTTTTTTAATTATTTTTTTTATCTTTCTAATTTACTTATCAGATGCTACATACATACTTCAACAACCATGAAATAAAAGTAGAATTTTTTCATCTATTTAATTAAATGATAATTTACCAAAAACATTCTTTCATTTAATCTATTTTTTCAAATTAAATAGCCACCCTTTTGTATTCAATCAAATGAGATGTGAGGTAATTTAGGTAATGAAGTTGAACTTGTTCTAAAAATTAACAAAATAAACGTGAACCACTTATCTTAATAGATGTACTAGTTATTTTTGCTTGTAAATTTTGTCGAGTACTCCCTTTAGTTTCATATATAAATAATAAGAAAAAAAAACAAAACAAAAAACTAACTTCACATCCTTAAGAAAAGTAGACGTAGCCGCCAATAGAAGAAAATATTATTTTTCTTATTCATGTATCCATTGGAGTTAGATGATTTAAAGCGACTTTTTGGTTTGAAATTACTCTTTCAAATTGTTTTTTCTTTTTAAATATATATATTCAAGTATTTTCATTTTCTGATGTAGTATTTATTTGGTTTATATTGATTTATCAAATTCGATAAAGTACATATTTATATTTCATAAATGACTTTAATGTTGGCAATATCAAAACTATGGAGACATGTGTATTCTGAATATTTTCATTACATCATATTTGTAGATTGAATATTTTTATTACATCATATTTGTAGACTTTGTCACTATTTTAGACATATTTCTATTTTATACTATTAATTTGAATGTTGCAATTTTGTTTGTGGATTTATCTTTTTTTATTTTGACGATTTTGAATTGTATTGTTCTCGATCAATATAATTCTAACTAATTTGTATAAATAATTATCGTATTTTTAGTCAAAAAAATTCTTAAGAATAATAGTTAATTTGATTTAATTTTCTTAAAATAATTTAAAATTGTTTTCTTTAAATTGTTTCTCATGGAAACTTCTTTCATGAATTTATTGAGGCATGAAAACTAAATTAATTAAGGCATATTTGAGGAATGATAGCATTAAATATAGTAAAGTTAGATAAATTTTGTTTATATTTGAGAAAACAAAATGAAATGTTTTTTTATTATAAACTTTTTAAAAGTGAAGTATTCTTCTGTCTCAAAATATAAATAAAAATCTATCAAAAAATGAAGATATTTACTTCAAATTTTGAGCCATATACATTAACTTTATTTGATCAACTTTTGAATTTTTTTTCTCAAATATTATTCTTTTTTTTCTAAAAGTTTTTAAAATATCTTTCTTTAAAAATTATATACCAAATTATCTTATTTATTTGAGCCTTTAAAGCCGCATCCCTAATCTACTCCTATGTATAATGGCGTTAATTTTTTTTCCTCTTTAGAAAGTCACATGCCCCTAATTTTTTATTTTGCTATATTTTTTTTACACACTTAATGTATTTTGTTAGATTTTATTAATATAATTTACTTTTTATTATATTTAATATATTATTTTTATATTTTTAATTAATAAAAAAGAAGAAAAAAACCAATACATGTTTGCACGAGGATGCGACCTCTTAAAAAGGAATTTCTTTTGCAACTTTATACATAATCATAGAACGAAAATGCGAAATGTGATATCTTGAAGGTAAAAAAAAAATAGAATATTAAAGATATAAATTTTAAAATAGAATATTTTAGATTTTTTTATTTAAAAAAGATGATATATGTTACAATTTTTACTTATATTTTGAGAAAAAAAAAAATTTCTTTATCTTATTTATAACCAGAACGTTGATAGTATACATATGCTAAGAAATTAGTTATAATTACTAAACTATTATGTATTTTTATAATAATTATATTAAATTTGCAATAGAATCATACACATTTTATAGTAAGTATTTTTGAAATAATAATATTAAATAAAGAATTTAAAAATTATGAATAAGGAGAAATTTTGTTTGTTTGTATTCAAAACTGGAGGAAATAGTAGTACTAATAGTAGAGGACAAAGAGCGTATGGAGGGTTCCCTGATTTGTGGTAAATGTTTTGAATATATAAATACACGAGGAATAGTTAGAAGGGGTCAAAGTTCACACAAATCCCTGCAAGTGAGGCCATTAGCAATGATGTTTTCTTCACAATATTTATTGCAAATTTAGTCAATGCTGCATCCAGAAAATATGACATTGATAATTAATTAGTGGGTATATAAATTGACAACTGGTCTTATTCCCATACTTCTCCATTGGGCAACAATTGGGTCCTTCTTTAAATTGATTTTTGAACTTCTTTATACTCATTACTCACGGGCAAGGCAAACAATTCAATACGGTAGTCGTTTGTGACACCGTTCATAGTATTTAGTAGTACTACTAAATATGGTACTATTAAATCGTTACTTTGAATATTATATTTTAGATTTAAATATGAGATATTATATTTATGTGTGAGTAGAATTAAAAATAAGTTAGATCGATGAACATGAGTTTATATAATTAGGAATGATAATGGGTAGGGTTGGAATAGAGAATTATAGTACCTGTCTCTACGTGGTTTAAAATAATATTTATATATATGTCTGTATTTTAATTTTAACACCCGTACTTTTACTTTTTTGGTACCTAAAATGCTCGTACACATATCTATTATCCACGCTTTAACTAATTGATCGATAAATAAATGATATTGTTGTGATTAAATTTAAAAATTATTCAAATATTTTAAATTCAATCATAAAGTGTTATAAACCAAATTTTTTTCTAACTCAATAATTTCAAATGAATATTCGTTGCAATGCACATTCCAATATTCATAATAATATTTTATGAAGTTGCATGTCCTACAACAATATTATTCGAGATCTATAAAAATAATTGATAGGAAGTTGCAAGTATAATTATAAAGTCACAATTAATTCGACATAACTTTTAGTTATAAAGTCACAATTATTTACATATTAATCATAATCAAATTCTTAAAAAAATTGCAAACGTTTATTTTTCAATTATAAATATTGTAGTAGTCCAATGATATTAATAGATATTAAAACATAAAAGAAAACAATTAATTAAACTAAACACTAATATAACAAATAAATAAATAATTTATTTAAGTGCATCTGCGGGACAAGGTGGGTACTACAGTACCCGTACCCGCACCCATACCCGCTTAATTTTGTGGGTACTTATCTATTTCCGTGCCCGTACCCATTATATGGGTTTTTAATCACAATTATTTACATATTAATCATAATCAAATTCTTAAAAAATTTGCAAACGTTTATTTTTTAATTATAAATATTGTAGTGGTCCAATGATACTAATAGATATTAAAACATAAAAGAAAACAATTAATTAAACTAAACACTAATATAACAAATAAATAAATAATTTATTTAAGTGCGGGTGCGGGACAAGGTGGGTACTATAGTACCCGTACCCGCACCCATACTCGCTTAATTTTGTGGGTACTTATCTGTTTTCGTGCCCGTACCCATTATATGGGTTTTTACCCTACCAATTGTGGATTTTTTTGCAGTTACCCATTGGGTATGGGTTTAATTGTCATCCCTATACATAGTTTAGGCCAAGTTCAAATCTTTTTTTTTAAGTTGATCATAACTTCTATAAAAGTATATTTAGTTAAAAATGTCATATTAGAGGTCATGTAGAAGTCTTTTAATTCAATTAAGTTAGTCTATTTCAATAAATATATATAATATTTTTATTACTACTATAATTATTATATTAAATTTTTATTTGGTTGTTAGATATTGAAATTTTAATAATTTAAACATATTAACCTTCTTTAATTTTTGATATATTTAAATGTATTATTATAAAATAAAATGGAAGTAAGATGTCATATAAAATCATATTCTTTAAAATGTAATGTTAAAGATCAAAATATAATTTAATTTAATTGACGTATTAGGTCGTTAGTCTATTTGTCCTTAAATCTTAGCTCACTTGACACATGTCAATATTGTTGGGTTGAAATTCATGTCTTTTGTTTGAATCCAATATTTCACAGTTGTGTGAGTTAATTATGATTGTATTAACTACTTCTCCTAAGACAAAATAAAACTTGTGTGAGTTAATTATGATTGTATTAACTACTTCTCCTAAGACAAAATAAAACTTGTTAGCCTATTTAAATATGTGTCTGATTACTTATTCAAATATATTAAAATGAAATAAGATTTTAAGTAGCAAATGTTCAAATGACATATATTTTTAAGTAGACTAACATGTCATATCAGATTTCCATCGAGATGAGACTCAAATATGAAAAGTAAACATACGCTAGACCACAAGTCAAGCTTATGCCTTGAATTTTTTTGATAAACCATACTCAAGTATTGTAAAGTCTAATTCGATCTAACCTATTATGACTCGTATTATGACTCGTATGTGTGAGTTTCTTTACCATTTTTTTCTACAAATAAAAAAATTGGTAGCACTACTATTGTCCTGTCCTTAAATATAAATTTTTTTTTAATTAATTTTTTTTATCATTTTTTAATAAGAGTTTTCTTAAATTTTTAATTACATTAATTATTTTTTACTAACATGTCCTTGATTAATGTATAGTTTTTTCGGACAACAAATAATAAAGACTACTAACTTCAATTAATTTTTTCTCTTCAAAGGTAAACATATAAAAATGATATTTGTTGTAAAAAAGTTTAATACAACTAACAACTTTCTTAAAAAAATCCACACAATACTAAATATAAACTCTAAAACTTTAAAAAAAAATAATGAGTAATTAAATAATTTTATTTTATTTATTAGATAAAGTAAATAAAGATAGGACTGGACTCAGATAGGATTTTTTAGGTCATATTAAATTAGAGTTTTTTGATCCAACTCGAAAAAGACTGCAATCCGTTATGGCCAATTCTAAACTGGGTGGGTAACCCATTTTCATATGTCTAGTTCCAACTATGCAATGCCCTATGGGCCGTTCCTACTAGCCCGATCTATTGTGTAATAAACGTTGGACTCAAATGTTATTGCCACCACCCATTTTTAGTTTTGGCATTTCCCGTTTGACATTTGTAACTAATTTATTTTGTTAACTGATAATAACTCGATATTGTTTCTCCCTAAAAAAAAATTCAATATTGCTATTTCAATTTTTAGCCGATTTCTCATAACCAGAGGTAGAAAATGAGAGGAGAAAATGAGAGGATGAGACTGTTAAGTTTAGAAGGAGTTACTTTTCTCTCTTTGTAATAACCCTAGTTACTCATTAATGTGGATAAATTTAAAAAAAATGTGTCATTCGTTTTGTCTTTAAAATAATGTATGTTATATATAAGATAAAAAAAATATTATGATAGAATTTATTATAGAATATATATATATATATATATATATTTATATATATATGTATAAATATTTTACAATACTTAAATGATTGTTATAAATTATAAGTGAGACACTTAATGGTTAAATAGATATGTGTTTAGTTATTATATTTAAAAATCAAATATGTATAATAACAATAAGTTAGTGATAAGCTATATAAATAGTAGATGCTAATTAAACAAAACAAAATGATAATATAATCTTATTTGTGGTATGAAACAAATAAACTAATAAATATAAAAAATGTTATATATACCTTTTGCACAAATGATAAAAAGGCAGTGTGATAGTAGATCACCGCGTCTTAAGTCTCTCTATATTTTCAACTTTCTCTCCATTCATCATCCTTGAGTAATTCAATGTCTCCACAAACACAGACACCCCCACTTGTTACATGATAGAATCAAATAAAGGAAGGTTTCGTTACATCTAGTGAATGAAGGTCGCAGCTCTAATTATGTGGATTTGAGAGAAAAGTATTGGAAAAATTAGTTAGTCTCAATCAGGTGAAATAAAAAAAATGATAAAGTGTTTATAAGTCTAGTGAAAAGTCTATGCTAAAATTCCAACATAAGCACTCCACTTGAGCAGACAGAAACATACACACAAACAAAACTAAAACATGAAAAGTTAAAGCAAATTAACATGTCACGGCTAAACTGGTTTAATCATCATCCTCAGATTATTTAAATGGTCAGATAGTTGAAAACTTCATAACCATATACTAATGTATATATATGTAATTACCTACCTACTTACTTAACTTGTCACTCAATAACTCATAAATCTAAGGACAGAAAAAGGCTTCACTACTAGGATCCAAGAATCACACCTGCAAATTAAGAGCATAAAGTACATTCAATAGACAAAACAAGAAACACAAAAACATATAACAGCTCTTATTTTTAAAATAGAGGATACTAGGCTAAATTAAATATCAGTAGTGTTATGAATTAAGAAAAATAACTGTTTATTCAAATTCTACTATGTTATATTAAATAGATTATTGTGGAGCAATCACGATTTGTTAAATTTTCACCGTATATTTTATGATAAAAGGAGGTGATTTTTGTCTAATATCAAGTAAATAACAATTAATTACATAAACAATTATTTTGTTCCTTAAATATATAGTGTCATTATAGTTTCTAAATTTGTTCGAAATTTCAAAATATATATTTCTAAGCATATCTCCTATCTAATATCTAATAATTTTATAGATCAAACTAAAATAAAAAAATATATTCCATAACCAAATCAATTATAAAAAACAGATTTAAAGTTCAAAATGAAATTTAAAAGACACATTTAATTTGTTTGTAATTTAACAGATCCTATGACATAATTATAATATCAAACCTAACATATTCAAGAAGTCAAATAACGGATTATTCGAATTCATCTTTATTATTAAAAAAATATAGATTTATTTATAGTATAGTATAATAGCTGAACTAAACATAAAAGACAACATTACCTTAATCAGTCTCAGTATCACTCTCAGTGTCAGAGTTAGTGTCACTGTGAATATAATCAATTTCAAATTCATCATCATCGTAGCTAAGCACATCATCAGTGTCACTACTGCTGTAACAAAAATCACCAGTGACAGACTCATAATCATCAGAGTCGCTGCTTTCATAATCGTAATCAGAAGAATAAATGTCATTAGAGCTGCTGCTACTTTCATATTCACTGGCGTCTTCTTCAAATTCAACCTCTACATAACTAATGGCATACTCATATTCAGACCCTTCTTCACAGCTTTTTTCTTCCTGTTTTTGGTTCTTCAATTTTCCAATATTATTGTTCTCTCCTTCTTTCTCTCCTTTTTTCTCCTCTTCTATAAGCTTGATATCACCATCATCATTCTTCAATGGACATGTCATTGTTTCTTTCAGCCTTTGACTTGGCTTCTCTGCAATGAATGAACCAAAGGAAGAAATCATGAGTTAATAACAGTTATACAACATTGAGGTAAAATTACAGAAATACATAGTTTTGTAAACAGCTCAATGTTACAATTTACACAAATAGATTCTAAATCCTGCAAATCCTCCTTAAAAGAAAACCATAATTTTACTAAATTATACAAAACAGAAGAATAATAATTTGAAATTGATACACAATTTAAACAATCTTTGCAACAATATCACCACAATTTAGAACAACAATTTAAAACTATGATATCACAATCATTTATAGAGATGATTTAAAAAAAAAGTCAAACATAAATTAAGTAACAGAGTAAAAATTCTTTACAATTGACACAGAATAAATGAATTAAATTCTATTTGAACTAAAAGTGACACTTTTTTTATATAATGAATGTGACACTTTCTTGTGGAATTATATTTTAATGCGCATAAATTTAGTGCAAAAAGAAAGTTATAAAATCAAATCAAGAATGCAAGAAATATGATCATGCTGTAGACTCACTCAAACACCAACATTATAATCAATTACTACTAATTGAAAAAACGAATCAAGTACCAACACAAAAGAATAGGTAATCATTGAATAAAAGAATTGAACAAGATTTTAATAAGAATTAAGTAAACCAGAATTAATTAATTAGAAAAGGGAAATACGATGCCACCAAAGTCTTAAACTGAACAAAATCAATGAACCAAGAGAAAAAGAGTATGTAAATTATACCTTGAAAATGGAAAACACAGCAATAAAGTTGAAATTGGAGTGATTTATTGTTTAACTCTGGCGGCGGTGAAAATAGAAGTCTTTTTTTTATAAAAACAGTGTATGTGGAGTGTTAACCGCGTTGCAGTTATAAAATTAAAAATTCAACAACCCACACATTAAATTAAACCGTATTATACTCTTTTTTTTGTTTCGAAAAATGTATCATTCTTTTTTATTTTTTATTTTTAAAATGATAAGATTCTAGCTCATTTAACAAACTTCAGTCAAGCGGAGAGCCAGTCTCCCACAATCTAAGGTAGAGGTAACATGTGGGAAATTAAATTATAGGAATTTATAATGTCAAATTTTATTGTAATATTTTGTTATAATCTCAAGATTTTGTGTGAACACCGTTAATCTTTTTGAAAAATTACTTTTTATTTTAATTTGAGATACTATATTATTTAGTTAAAATTGAGAAATCAATTCAAACAAATTGATATACAGAAAAAACACACTGTAAACTAACATTAACATAAGCATTTGATTAAATAAAACGCAGAACTATCACAAATTATAGTTGAAACAAGGGACAAGGTTAATTATGGAAATAGGAAAAATGAAAGCTCCATCTCCTATCTTTATGTGGAAGAAAGAAGAAAAAAACTCAGCATTATACTATTTGTTATGGCATACCGTTAAAGGTTGATTTTAGACCAACTCGAGCTATTTCTTAGAGGAATACAAAAGGTTCTTGAATTAGAGATACTTATGAGAATCATATTTTTTTTTTACAAAAATGCTATTCACAACTTTTTTTTTTACAAAAATGCTATTCACACCCCTTACTTTACTATCCACACCTCTCATTTTTTAAAAATAAATTACTCAAAATGTCCTTATTTACTATCCACACCTCTCATTTTTTTAAAAAATAAATTACTCAAAATGTCCTTATCTATTTATTGAATTTTTTAACTCTAATTTCATTCATTCATCTTCATCTTTAAAACCTTAACCTCTCACAATCTTCATCAACATAAAAAAAGAACATAAAAAATTTAGGATTATGCAATATTGATACGTGAACCCAGTTCAAATACGTTTACGTGATCTCAATTCAAGTATGTTTACGTGAAATCAGTTCAAGTACGTTTACGTGAACTCAATTCACATACTACTTGAGATTTTTACAATGTATCTGAACTCAGTTCAAATACTTTTACGTGAATTCAATTCAAGTACGTTTACGTGAACTGAATTCACGTACCACCAATGAGTCTCAAACTCCATTAAGTACACAATATTAAATCATGTACGTTTACGTCAACTTAATTCACATACTATATGAGATTTTTATAATTTTACAATGTACGTGAATTCAGTTCACGTGATGTTACAACGTACGTGAACTGAGTTCGCGTAAAATCTCTAGATTTTGAAAAATTTACAAACTAAAAAACAAAACAATAAACATACATTCTTGAATTACTTTAACCATAATGTGAAAAGGGAACTGATGGGATGCAAGTTATGAGTGAATGACGTAAACTTTAAATGATTATAAGTTATGATGGTGAGTTATGGTGATTTTGTGATATGAGTTTTGAGTGGTTAAAAATAGTGATAAAGAGATTAATGAAGTTAAAGAATATTATAAATATTAAAGGATATTTTGAATATTTTTTTAAATGAGGGGTGTGGGTAGTAACGCGAGGGGTGTAGATAGCAAATTTGTTTGTTTGTTTTTTATTTTTTATTTTATCTTTTTATTTTATTTTATTTTTTATGAGAGTACATCATGACAAACAAAAAGAATACGAAGTGATGGACCATCATAACTCACTTATACCTTCCATCATGATCACACAATGGTAGCTACATCATGATCTCAATCACACGATGGCAAATAATTATCACTCATCAACAAGGATGCATTAGGAATAGACGATGATCTAGAAATCACAAATCGTCTTACTCACAAACCTAATTGATTTCTTCTAAAAACCATAGGAAACGTCTTACAAAAAGGACATTTAATGTAGTTCAAAGGTACATACAATTTCTAACATAAAATCTCTTATTCTAAAACACAAATTGACTTGATCGATGAAGTGTGTGCATGTACACTCCCGACGAGGAGCATCAACCATCTACACCACTAAGGAGCCATCATCTTCCATTCTTGGGTCAAGAATCCAAGACTCTCAATCACTTCATTTATTAACCTCTAACTCTCAAACTAATAAAGTTTAAGAATAATCTATTCGTCAATATCCAAATATCGAGTGAATCCAAAGTTATATTATATTAATGTTGGATACTTTTTATTTTGAAACGACTAAAATGTATAAAATGAATTTGAAATACAAGGCGTGCTAATAATTAAAAATATAAAAGTACAAGAAACATTCAAAGAGGAACAAGGTCGAAAAATACTACCCACAACTACTAAAAATTTCACTTTTAGTGATAAAAAAATCAATCGCTAATGGTTAAAAATCGGTCACTATTGCTAGTAGCGACCTTTTAAATTCCGTTGGTAAACTGTTAGTCGCTAGCTGTTGCGACCAAAACAACGACCAAATTTATTGACCGATTTGGTGATTGAATTTTGTGACCAATTTTTGAGACTGAATTAGTGACTAAAGTTTGAGACTGATTTATCAACCACTATGAATTAATTTTCTATGTCATTAGCGATCGATTGAGAGACGAAATTTATGACATAATTTGTTATTTTTATTAAATACTTGGTCACCAGTTTTGTCTATTACCATTTTTAAAAATATATTATTTAATATCCAAAAGAACAATAAAAATAATTTTTTAATTTAATTTCAATATCTAAAAAGTTCATACACCAAATTCATTTAAAAACATTAATCATATCAACGTAAATAAGTAATGAATATAATATATTTAAATAATATTTCTAAGTACTCAAAATAATACAGATAAAATTTTAGTTTAAACATAATATATTTAATCATAACAAATTGCAACATATTGATTCTTCAGATTAATTTATCACTATCCATCTAACTCTTCATCATCATGATCACGAGTATCATTATCACCAATCTCGTCATCAAAATCATCAACATCATGATCACCGATCTCAACATTATGATAACCAATCTCATCATCAATTTCATCGTCATGATAACCAATCCACCTTGCTCTGTTCATTGAGTTACGAACCTTGTTTAGATTATTTTACATTACTGTTGCACCTCGTATTTCAAAGTTCTTTATAGCCCACACATCATCTGGTGAACAAATATTAAATCTATTATGTGTATATATAAACAATCAGTAGATTAACATGTGGTAATATTTATTTAAAGATATAAGACATTATTAGTTAAAATATAAAGGAAATAATAAATAACACATTGTTATTCTAGTTTTAAACATATTAAAGGTGCCCTTGAAACAATATACCTTATGCAATAAAGTTAACACCAATAAGTAGGTACTTAAGACTTATGAGAAGATCTACGAGCAATGGCTGATACATCTCGTATCAAGAATACACATGGAGCCTAATTGATAAATTTTCATTTAATCTTTGTATCTTATTGAGATCCCGAGAAGGTGACCACATGGTTTTCACTGAGAGGAATTTAGCATATGCTTTCTACAAGTATAGAAAGAATATGCAAATAACTGGAAATAATTTACATTGCCGACTAGGATATGCAAGTATCCAAAAGTATCACTAGTTACCTTAAATCACTTGTCCATAAAGTTCCCAACCAAACGCAAGCACCACTCCAACATTTGTCATTTCAGCAGATAGATATTAAAAAATCAGTATGTGAACGTTGAAAATGACAAAAATTAAATGAGCATAAACCTATGGCATAATAAGCAACTATGAAATTTGTAATTTTCTTTATTATAACAACTCAATTCTTAATCTAGCATCAAGAAAGATACATTATTTATTGATATTTTCACATGTAACTATGTAAGGTCCTGTTGTTGTTTTTCCCTCTCATTAATTCAAATAATTACATATTTGATTGTACCATCTAATGTAGAAGCATTTCCTCTCTCTAAACACCTTTAATCACCAATCCTGATGCCATTCGGATGAATTACATTATAAATTAAGCCCCTGGATATTCTCACTGTTGGTTCCCCAAAGAAACTAATGCAAGCTTTCTAAAAGATGTTGATTTGTGATACTAAAAATACTTACACACCCGTACCTGTGATTACTGCACTATGTCGACTTCCATAGACAATGCCCTTTATATAACTTCCATGAATCCTACAAATACAACTAGAATGTGGAAAATGCTACCTATAAATACATCCATAATGTTGATATTAAGAGTACGAGCCTTAATTGAAGCTATAACCCATAATAGAACTTTAGGGAATCTAATAGCAATAGAACCAAGAGCCAACCATTCCAAAGAAGGATGTAGGAACTTCAAAAATGAAAGTACAAGTAACAAGCTACATGCCATTGTAGGAAAGTCTGGCCATTTCTTTTCATTATTATTGGAATATCAATGTGGTTTATAACTAGCTTCAAGACTTGTTGTATTCAGTGCATCAACTGAAACAATCACAAAAAACCTAATATTTGTCCATAAGCAACTCAATCCTACAACAACATATAGAGAAATGTTCAGATATTCTCTAAATAATTTGTTGCTTAATGATCTTTAATTGTATATTTGGATGTACACAATTCTGATTTATATAATTTCCTTTTTAAGGAAGTTAAAACAAAGCTATGTAACTTTCTTGAGAGTGCATGAACTTATTTAAATGTCTAGGTGGTTGGATTGGACTAAAATGGAAAAATTATCTAAAGTATTGAGTAGTAGGCAAATTTCGAAGCGTAACTTAAGGGTGATCATGCAAACTGTGATCTAATGCTTCTGAAGGCATCAAACCGTTGTGATGATTACCATTGTAGAAGGAAGAGTCGAGCACGAATGCCTTGGCTTGAGGCCTACCCCTCTTCACAATGTCAACCATTTATACTTGACCCACCATATTCCCTATCCAGGCAGATTGTGGTCCCCCACCATATTTTGATGATGAAGATAGTCCATCACTAATGTCTATTGTAGATATTTTTTCAGTAGCCTTAGAATTATTGTGACAATTTTAAACAAACATGAGAAATGAGAAGTGGGAACTCCACCTTGTCAATATAATAATAACATATGGTTCTTTGTTCAAGTATGCATACAAAAAAAAAAGAGATAAAACTCCATGCCATCAAAATAGGTAAAAGAGAAAAGGCAATAAAACTAGCCAAATGCTTTAGGACTTCATACATTTTCTATGCATAGTGGTAACAACATAGCACAAAATTAACATCAACAACATACCACATAATAACACTACAATCCTGTAATTTCTATTGTGCATATCTATGAATATATACGAAGTAAAGTAAATCTGTGCGACATTGGTTGCCTGTTCTCATTAATTCCCATGACACTAGATGTGGAAGATAGAAAACCTCCATAAGCACGTATCCCATTTTCCTTTTTATGAACAATTTTTCTTAATAGACCAGAATTTGAACTCCAAAAACAGGACAAATTTAAACTTTAACAGTGGCTGACAAGATAACTTTGCAGAGTAATATTAGTCTAAAAGCACATAAATTCAAAAAATATCATTTGCTTACCTATACTATTGTATTGGTTGGTAACACCATGTCCACCATGACGATCAGTGCCACCACGTCCACCACCACAACTAGTTGTGCTACTTGTACTGATCCCATAAGACCTATAATATGTTGTGTCCTTATTCTGTGGCGATAAAGACAAAAGTTGGTTAGTCATATGATAAAAAACCCATCTGAAATATCAAAAATAAAAAATGAAATTATATAGAGACAGGTGTCGGAGGAAAATAGATTACATAAACTATTCATTTTCAACGACAAAATTACAATATAGATTCACCCATTGTCAATGTATAATCCCATGCAAATTTACATGACAAAACCCTTAAAAAACATTAACAAAAACTATGCAAACATAACATTGCACCCCAAAAAATTAGTAGTGAAATACACTAAAAAAAACAAGAATCAAAACTGATAATAAAAAAAAAAAAAAGTGATTTTAGTACAAAATAGTTTTTGGTTATTGTATGATAAAATTAATTTTGCTTCCAAACTCTACTTTGACCATAAGTTATAAAAAATTAACTTTTGCATTAGTTTATAAATTCACAATAAGTTTTACATTAAAGTTGCTTTAAGACAACCATTTAAACATAAATCACTTAACTTCAAATCAATTTTAATCAAATTCATAAGACAAAATCAAGTTCATCAAACTACATTTATCAAATGCTCAACCAAGCACACTAAGCCAACCAACCCCCTCCTCAATATAAATTAATTCCTTCAAACTATTATCTTTAGGTAAGAGAAGAAAATAATAGAGTTTTAACAAACCTTTGGATGAAAATATCAAAACCTGAAAAGTGTTGGATAGTCCTAGTTTGAAACCCTATAAAAAAAAATAAAATCAATAAGAAGATAAATTGATTACTGATTTACCTATCAATATGCATTAGAATCCAACACCTAAGAATAATGCATAAACAATAAAAAAAAATGATTACCAAACTATAACAATAACATGTCTTTGATAACTAAAAAAATACATGGAAAACCCAATATCTCAAGTACTGAAATCAACCAACATAAACATTCTCAATTGAATCATTTTCGAATTTTTTGAAGATGTGATGGTAATAGGTTGCTTTGATTAAGTTGTTTCCATGATTAGGTGGTTTCCTTCCTTACTCATTCTCCTTACTATATTCATACCATAAGCACCCCCTTTTCCATGAGGCTCTGATACCACATTGTTCAGGTGCCTTTCATATCATGAGAATAGTCTTAATTGAATCATCAAACTGAGATAACAAAAAACCATTCCAAGGCTCACAAATCTCAAGGCAAAGTTTATCAATCAAAACTAAAATCTTATGATAGAAAGAAACGTAGCAAGGATCAATTGTCAGATTTTTTTTTTATACACAAGATCGTCATCTTTGAGGCGAGTGTAGAGCATATTAACATCTTTTGAGAGGAATCTATGATATGAACATATAAACTAGAGTTTTCAGGAAAGAAGACGAAATTTTTAGAATAAGATGTTTCTTAAACACCCAAGGTTTTATTTGATTTTTCGATGATCTTACAAAGCACAACCTTCCTCCTTTTATAATCAAAGAGGATTACAAGACGAAAAAATACATACTATACACACACATGAGCTGTAAGCTCTATAATGATCCATCTTTTGATAGTGGGAGACACGATCATTACACCTCTTAACTTATTACATAATTATTATACAAGTGGACAATACAAGTAGAGGATTACAAGACGACAAAATACATACTATACACAAACATGAGATGTAAGCTCTATAATGATCCACCTTTTGATAGTAGGAGACACGATCATTACATCTCTTGACATATTACACAATTATTATACAAGTGGATGACATAATGATAACTTATTTTGACTATTATGCCAAAAGTATTATATTTGCAAATTTGGCCACGTTATGTTGGCCAAATTTGGCCATGGATGATTGGCTTATGGCTTGGTGATATGTTTTGATCTGACAAGTACTCATCTGAACAATAGTTTAGAAAGTGACATGATGCATATTGCCTCATGGCTACATTTTCACAATCTATGGTTGAAGGTTGTCTTATTTGGGAATTTTGTTGAGAACTTTCTCCGAGTTCAATTTGTTTCCACTATAATGGAAGTTTACCATGACTAATGCTGGTAATGGTAGTTAGAGTTTTATTTGGATGATAAAGGTTGATAAAAATGATGTATTTTCTTAGTTTTTTGAAGACTTTTGGATTTGGAAGATAATCATATATAGCTTCCCATATTTTTGCATAGCTACTACAAATAAGATACTGAGTTCTGGGATTTGTTTGATAAGGCTTGTGTAGAATGACTATTGTCTTAAATTTGTTAATTTCATCAGGCGCCATTTTCTTCTTTTGAATCCCAATGAGAATTAAATTGAGTTACCTTCTCCACCACTAAAGCGGAGAATACTATCCGAGTACAACCCAAATTAGGGACTCATGGTTTCTAGGCTCCATAAGGAATAGGTACATTGCCTGTGTAGGGATGAGTACAGGCATGACATACAGACTAGTTGCGCACCATATATACCATAAGTGATCTTTAGTAAATTTTGAATTAGGGTTTATCAAGAAAGGTAGGAGAAAAGGTGTATCAGGAAGAAAATGAGAGCAGTGCGGGACCTCTTTCATTTTCTTCATTATTTTCGTCATAAAATGGAAAAGATCTGTTCTAGCATATTCTTAGAGTTGAGATGGAGAACGTGTGGAGCTTGTACCAAGAGGAAAGTCTTTCGTTATTGATGCATTATTTGGTAAGAATTCGAAGATAAAGATCAAGGGAAAAGTATGCCTTTGGGTGATGATCTGAATGGGTTTGATTGGTCTTGAAAGCAAGTCAGGGACCAAGTTTTGTTTTCCTTTAATGTGTTTTCCAGTAAAGTTATATTTGGAAAACCAATCTTTCAGGCAAAGAGTTTGAGGATCTTGTGGCATTTTGTTTTTAAATTCTAGAATCTTTGGGAAAGAGGAGTTGTCCATATGAACTTCGAAACGACGTCCTTTTAAATGAAAGTCAAGTTTCTGGATTCCTAGTCTAACGACTAATGCTTCTTTGTAGATGGTATGGTAGTGTTTCCCAGCTTCTTTGAATTGACCACTAGCATGACCGCAATAATATTTGACTCCATTGATTTCTTCTATTAAAATTGCTCCCTAATAATGATCATTTGCATCTGTTTGGAGAATTCTTTTTCCATCACCTGGGATTTTTAGGGTATGAGGAGTTTGAGAAATTCTCTTTAATGTCTTGACTGCTTCAGTTTGCTTTGGTCCCCATGGTGGGGGATTTTTCTTGAGAAGCAAAGATAAATGATTGGTGTATTTGGCAAGCTTTGGTATGAAGTCTTTGATATAATTGATTATACCAAGAAAATGTTGAATTTGTTTGATAGTAAGATTCTTATCAGGAAAATTTAAGAGCTCTTGGACTATGTGAGGTTGAGGTTGGCATTTTCCTTGGGAGAAATGGATTCCTAAAAAATCAATTTCTGTTTGGGCAAGTCGACTTTTCTTTTCTAAGAGCATCATACCATTTTTTTGGGCTAGTTGGTAGAATTGGGCCAACAATGTTTGGTGAGTTTTTTCTGTTTTTGAAAACAATAGCACATCATCAATATAGAAGGTGAACTTCATTTGGTTGTATGAAGGGTTTAGCTAACCTATTTGTGATAGGATCATATTTTCTTTCTAAAGCAGGGATGATCATATTCTGAGGTTAATGCTGATATCATGAAGCAAGGAATTGGTTCGGGTCATAATGATCTGAGGGAGACTATGAGATAAGGTCAGGATCATCTAGTGGAATAGGGTTTTCTTTTCATAAATCGGGAGAGGATGAGCTTTCTTGCGAATTCCTACTCAGGGAGAAAGAGGAACTGATTGTTTGTGGTGGCGAGAAATAATTTTTCCAACAAAATAATTTTTTAAAAATCTGAAACAATCTTTTTGATTTCAAATAATAGATTTTTTTTAAACAAATGCACTCATTATTACCTCTTAAACAAATATAAAACGACTACTAATTAGATTGCTGACGAATATGGAATGACTACCAAATATGAAATCGCTACCAAATATACAATGATTAATGAGTGATTGTATAAATTAATATAATAATATAAAATAAAATAATAAAATATATATAGGTCGGCCTGTTATGCCTAATAGGCTTTTTTAAGTCTGAGTCTAACCTATGTAAATAATCAGACTTTAAAAACTCTCTACATATTAATATCAATGTTCATATCTATATATATTAAACAAAAAAATAATTTTTCCAACAAAATAATTTTTTTAAAATCTGAAACAATCCTTTAAACCCTAAAAAATAATTTTAGATTTCAAATAATAGATTTTTTTTAAACAAATGCACCCATTATTATCTCTTAAACAAATATGGAAAGACTACTGAGTGATTGACTAATTAAATGACTAAGGAATATGAAATCGCTACTAAATATAGAATGACTATTGAATATATAGAATGGTTAATGAGTGATTGCAGGGAATTAATATAATAATATAAAATAATATTAATAGATAATAAAATATATATAGGCAGACATGTGAGGCATAATAGGCTTTTTTATTAAATAGGCTAGGTTAGACCATAAACACGTGACAGACGGCCTAACCTATTCGCTTCCTAATGGTGTAATGAAAGAGAGGAGTGCTAATTGAATGATGAGAGAGCGAGAGAGATTGCCAATGAATTTTCTTACACTTATATTTGTTAATAGCAGTAGGGAGTACAAAATACTTAATTCAATAAAAATATAGCTAGAATCGTTAATCAAGGTAAAATATCTATCCTACGTAACGAGTAATTTCAATTAGCATTGTAAAAAGCAATCATAAGATCATAAACAGCTTGTTTAGCATTTACAGCCATAATAAAATCAGCATGTGCATAATCTTGCTTGAACAATACCACAAGCTTGTTCGCATCATGATCTTTGAGGTCATTTAGCAAAATATTCACATCTTTTCCATCAGATAAATAATCTTTCGCTCCATAGCTTAGGAAAAGAGGAAAATCATTTGGAATTTTGGTCATGTCATAAGTTGGAGGATCCGGTTGTCCATAGTGTTCTGTATTTTGTTGTTTATCACCATAATCATACTTTGCTATAGATCCTGTTCTGATCACTATTCAAATTCCAAAATACAAAAGATTCATGTCAATAATAAAAATCAAATGTTATTTTTAGTCATAGCAAAAATAAAAAATAAAAATTTTACTTTGAGATAGATGGATCAAGTTCTTTGTTGCAGTTGGTTGTGGTTCATACTGAAGATACAAATTTGTCCTAGAAGAATTTAAGCAGCAATTTGGACCTATAAAATTTAAAAGTTAAGGAATACCAAAATAAAATCAAAAATTTATGATTCACAAAATTAAGTGAAATTTCCACATCTAAAATACCTGTGAAAAATGTCATTAGGTTTGCACAGTCAATATTTAGAGCAATGCAGAGACCTTTCATAATTGTTTTCCCAGCACCCCTGTTCATTAGGATCAACATATAAGAAATCATTTTCATAATACCCTTTTTAATTAAAATAAATAAAAGTATAGAGGAAAGATTTATTATTCTCTTACGTCATAGGACTGAATTTATGGAGGCCTAACCAGTATACATCCTATTATATTAAAAAAAAGGGAAAATATTATTCAATTAAGATTTTAAAATGTATGTTAAATTTTTATTTTTCATGTGACTCACATTAGCTATAAGGAGGTCAGCAGCAAGTTTTGTTTCTCTTGAAGGAATTTGACTCATATGTGCAATTGGACTAAGTAATGCAGCTGATCTCAACATATCTAGAAGGTTATTTTGAGATAAAGCAACCAAAGCCATCAATGTTCCCTGAAATTTAAACCGTTAGTTACACACACACACATTAAACATAACAAAATCATGGTAGTTTTGAAGCAGAGTAATAGAAAGTAATTCAAATTCTTTGTTGAAAATTTTATTGTTTTAGATCATAAATTTATAAAATATGAATATCAAATGTGTCTATATTTCTTTCAAATTATGCAAATTGTTTTAAAATTCTAGATTGGTCCCTATACTTTTTCATATTTCACAATTTGCTGCTTCAACTTTTTAAAATCTAAAATATGACCCTTTTTTTTAACATCTCATTTTGGATTGTATATTTTAAATATTATCCCAAAAGTTTCAAAAAAAAATTAAATGTCAAGTAAGTTTAAGAATGAATAATTTTATTTTTCCATATGATCACAAGAATTTATAAATGATGAAAAATCAATTGAAATATTTGAATTTACTAAATTTATAATTATCATATCCCAAAAACTCACCTGAGAATGACCTGCATAATGCATTTTTTGACCAGTGACTTTGTAAACATATTGGACGGAAGCAGGAAGATCATAATTAGCTAATTCATCCCATGTCCATTCCCAATAAGCCTATACATAACAAATAAATCAAACAATCTATTAACAACAAATGAAAATATGAAAACTGAAATGGATGTAGTATATCATATAATTAAGACCTAAGAATTACATTGTCATTAGGACTTAGTGATGTGTGCATGGTGCTATATTTTGTCCCTCTTCCATAGACAAGCCACACATCAAATCCACTGTCTGCTAAGATATATGCCAATGATTCTTGTGGAGAATTGAACAACCATATTACAGCATCCTGAAAAACCAAACACCAAAAATTATCTTAGTTAATTGCATGTCATATTTAAATTGTAGGAGTCAAACATATATGTTGACTTTATATATGTATTGTTGTAATTTGTATATGTATCTACAACAACAAAACTTACACAAAATAGACCATGTTGTACTAACACAGGTGGCTTGTTCGCTTTCGTACCGGATTGTCCTGTCGACATTCTCAGTAAACTTAGAATGTAACCATCTTTTGTTGTTACCTGAATCAGTCCAAAAAATATGTTACATAAACCATTTATGCATTTCTTGATAACATTTATTCAATTTTTTATTTTTTAGCATAGTTTATTTTTTTTAGCATAGTTGATACTTCATATTAATTTATCTCATGTATACGAAAAAGTTTGTTCACAATCAAATGTAACTGTGGAATGCAACATACATGGTGGTGTAATATTAAGTTACCTTATGTTCTTCACATGTGTAACCTTGTGTTTCTAGCATAGTACTGCAGACACCATCATCATTGGTAGCAAGAGAGGATGCTGAAAAATTATTGCTTGTGTAAAGTGATTTTCTTCCTTGAGTTGATGTAATGCAAAGCAATACTATTGAGATAAAACTAATTAATATTGTGCTTGCCATATTAACACTGTGGTTATGCTTATGGCTATGCTCCTCCAAAGAAACAGAAAACAGTGGTATTTTATAGGCTTCTTTGCATGGCATAGAAAAAGTTGAATATAATATTGCACTTTAATGATTGTATTTAATGATAGTAGTTAATTTGTTACGTAATTTTTGTTGGTTGACTATTCAAATAATTCTAATATATCATTCCTTACCATATTTTTCAATCAATACAAATAAGTCGTCCACCTTTAACGTTTTTTAATTTTCAAATACCAGGTTATTGGAATTAATATATAGTTTAATTTTAATTGCTACGTTAATGTGATTTGATGTTTCGAAAGAACCATGTTAATGATTATCGTGTATGTTACCATGAGTACACAAAATATTTGTCCAATAGTAAACAGACACTTTCGTTAATTGTACCATAATAAACATAAAATTATATTTAGGGACAAATATTATTGGTCAAATATGTTTATTTATTTTTAATATGTTTACAAAATTAGTCAATGAAATTAATACTTTCCTTTTAAATTGAGATTTTATTATTCTAGTTGTTTTGAAAATACATAGTTGATTATTTTTACCAACTATCTGTTAAATATATTTAAGATGGTACGTTTTTAAGAAAATTTCTCCGGTAAAATAGTTATACTCTTCAAAATGAAAAATGAAATTTTATAATATAATCAATTATTAAAATTAAAATATATATAATATATATAGATATATATTAATTGATTATTCATCCGTTTAAAAAATAGTCTTTGAAATTAATATTTGTTAAGTTTAATTTAAAAAAAATGGAGATTATGTTATTCAAACTTAATAGTTCGTTCTTATTCAAACTTAATAGTCATAATCTTTGAATTGAAAATCAAAATTTAATGAACGGGTATTAACGTAAATTAAAATTTCTCACTGTTTCTCTCTCCTGCGCATTTTATTCGGATCTAGGCAACAAGTATTTAGATCTAGGCAACAAGTGACTCTGAAAAGTTCGGATTCTCTAGATGGGGATTAGAGATTGGAATAGACTAGGCCGTTCGTTAAGGGTTCATGGCCCGACCTATTTAGTATTAAGTCTAAGCTTAGGCTATCTTTAAAGTCTATTTATTTAAATAAATCAAATTCAAAACTTATAAAAAAGTCTATTAGATCTGACAGATCGACCTATATATATTTTATTATTTTTTATTATTATATTAATAATATTATTTTCTATTTTAAATTCGACAATCACTCAATAGTCATTTCATATTCGATAATTGTTCTATATATGGTAGTCGTTCAATTAGTGAATGACTGAGTATTGTTCAATTAGTCAATCATTAGTGATTCCATATTCGACAATTGTTCCATAAATGGTAGTTGTACAATTAGTCAATCACAGTGAGTAATCGTTCTACATTTATTTGAGATGTAATAATGTGTGCGTTTGTTGCAGAAAAAAAAAATTCTTTGAAACAACCAAAATTATTTTTTAGGGTTTAAAAAATGTTTGTTTCAGAATTGATTAATCAATTTTCCTACTTTATTATTTAGCAATTTATGATTAATTATTAATTTTACCATTAAATGAGAAAATTAATAAAAAAATTAATCAATTGTATAATTTAGTAACAAATGATTAATCGCAAATTCTTCAATTTGATAAGTAACAAATTTGATAAGTATCAAATTAATTTTAGCAAATTGATTAATCATAAATTGACCTACTTTTTAATTATAATTATTTTTAATAATAATATTAATAATAACAATATAATTATAAATTCTAGATCTGGACAAAACTGCGGGTGGTGCTCTAAGGCCCATTTCCGACTATTTAAACTTAGGGTCTGTGTTGTTCTCGAGTTATGCGATATTTTTGGATGGGTAAATTCGGGTTGTGCTATTGAACCATTTTAAATTTCTATAGAGTCTAATATTTTTTTAAAAAAAAATTAAGTGCAGTTTTTTTTGGATCCTAAAACACTATGGTCTATACAACATTAATATGCATTTTTATATTTTTAATTGTTAACTTTAGCCAAATAAATTGTAAATTAATTACTTCTATTTTAGACTATTTTTAATCCATTTTACCTTTGAGTTTTGAATTTGTAAGCTATTTAAAATAGTATCATTTTAACTTATTTTAATTTAATATCATTATAAAAATAATTATTTATTTTTCAGATTTATTTTGTCCCATTTTAACCTTGTAAAATGAAACATGACTACGACACCATACAACAACATCAAAGATATAAACATTAAATTGTACAACATATCAATTTAAATTTACAAATAAAATATTAAATTCTTCAAAAAAATGTGATTCACTTCAACCATCAATTTGCAAAACCATCAACCTACACAAAATAAATTTAAAATTAGAATTTAGATTTATTAAGAAATAAAAAATATTGAAAAAAATGAATGCAATAATATCTCTTTGTCCAGAAAACAAATAAATCTTAAGACCAAATTAGAAACATTCAAGATTAAAAACTATATCAACTTATTATTATCAACATTATCTATGTAATTTTTGTTCAGAAAAATTATTCCATCTACATAAACATATTAAAAAAAAAATACATAACAAAAATAAGAACATCTTAATGGTAGACGTAGAAAACCAAAACCTAAAAACCTAAAAACTTAAACAACAACTCATAAACCCAACAAAGACCATATGTCCTAAGTAATAAGACACCATAACCCTAAAAATAACCCTAAATCTTAAAGCAAAAAACTCATAAAAATAACCCTAAATCTTAACATAAAACACATAAAAACTTAAACCAAAACCCATACGCCCTACATAATAAGACTCTTAACCCTAAAAATAACCATCAATAAACATACAAAGACTTAACAATATCGTGTTGATGTGTGGTTGTAACTGTCCTTCACTCTATCAAGTTTTTAATAGAGAAAAAAGATTATAAAAAACAATAAAATAACAAGGAGTAAGTTTAAAGATGTGAAAACGAGAGATAAGAGGAAAAAAAGATACACATAGAGAAGAGAAGAAGAACCTACCTGAAAGCTTGGTTCTCATTTAAGAGTTTGGTTCTCTTTTGAGAGTGAAAAGGATGGCACTTGTGAGGGAATGAGTGGTAGTAGGCGGCGCCGTAACAGGATGAGAGAGACTCAAACCAACCTTTTTGGAAGGAAAAATTCGTTGCAGGACTCCCAACCATTTTAAGAGAAAAGGTTAGAGACAAAATTAAGGAAGTCTATGGAACAAACCAAATCCCATATAATCATTTCACTTATGGGGAATTGGTAAGCTTCACACAAAAGGAAGGTTTGAAAATCTGCCAAGATTTAAAACTATATATATATACATACATACATACATATATATATATATATATATATATATATATATACGGTCGGGTTTGGTTAATACCGATTCAATTTTCACAATCCGAACCCCCACACCAACCCATTTCAATCCGTTTTCCACACCCGCCAATCCGGTTCACCCGACTTAACCTGCCCAAATGAGTTCTTTGGCCTCGGATCGGTCGGTTTCGGGCGGGCCTATCATTCTTGTCCACCCCTAATTATTCAGATTATCCTTTAATGTTTGAATGTAATATGTTACATTGTTATTTATTTATTTAAAGATTAAATACATATTTAGTCCTTCAAATCGTAGTATTTTTGTTCAAAGACTTAGAAATTTAATTTTTAATTTATCATTTGTTGAAAAAAATCTAAATTTTTTTACAGAAGTTGTTTAATATGTCCTAAACAATATTGTAAATAGTCATTCAAAAATTTGAAAAATACACAATATAGTATAAAATCAAAGACCAAAAACAAAAATAAATTTTTGTAAAAGATCAAAAGCTGATGAAATTTTATAGGGATTAAAAATTTATTAACCCTTAAATAAATAGAGAACAATATAACATATTACGTTCAAACACTATCGGGGAGTCTTGAGAGCACGAATGCATTAGACTAAAGACTTTGATATCACGTCTCAATCTAAAACCTTAAAGTATTAAATATCTTAGTTACTTTTTATATATATACACCATTTTCTCTATTCCTAGTCATACTAATCACCCACACTTGAATTTCAACTAACATCAATTAATTTTTCAATCAAAATTAAGTATAAAAACTACACATGGAAGTACAATAACTATTGTAATTTTAAGGAGCCTTGTAGAAAGCTATCATAGGATCATAAACAACTTGTTTAGCATTAACAACCATAATAAAATCAAGATGTGCATAATCTTCCCTGAACAAACTACAAGCTTGTTCTCATCATGATCTATGAGGTCATTAAGCAAATCTTTCACATCTTCTACATCATATAACAAATCTTTCCCTTCATAGCTTCGGAAAAGAGGGAAATCATTTGGAATTTTGGTCATGTCATAAGTTGGAGGAACCGGTTGTCCATAGTGTTCTATATTTTGTAGTGTATTACCACAATCATACTTTGCTACAGATCATGTTCTGATCACTACTCAAATTCTAAAACTATAGTCTTAATAAAAAATGCATAAAATTCAAATGATATATTTTTAGTCGTAGCAAAAAGAAAACATGTTGCTTCTTAGTAAACTTACTATGAAATAGATGAATCAAGTTCTTTATTGTTGCTGGTTGATCAAGATAGAAATCTATCTTAGAAGAATTTATGCAACAATTCAAACCTATAATATAAAATTAAGAGTTAAATAATTTTTTTCTTCATCAAACCATATTAACATCTAAAGTACCCGTGAACAATGTCAATAAGCTTGCACAATTAATTAATTTTTAGCATGGTGCAAAGAAATTTTGATTCAGCATCCCTGCTCAACATGACAACATATTAGGAATAAATTCAAGGAGGCCTAATTAGTATACATCCTATTATATTAAAAAAAAAGGAAATTATTTTACACTATTTTAAAATATTATTTAGCTAAAAAGAGGTCAGCAACAAAAGTTTTGTTGCAGTTGAAGGAATTTGATTCATATGTACAATTAGACTAAGTAACGCAGCTGATTTCAACATATTCAGAAGTTGGTCTTGAGATAGAGCTGCAAAAACCATTGAAGTCTCCTGAAATTTAAATCGTTGTATTATCTACACTATTATAAACATAAGTAAATCACAATGTTTTTGAATGTGGTAAATTTTTTAGACAATGTGATTTTAGAGGTTAATTGAATTTCTTGAATGAAAATTAAATTGTTTAGATAATAAATTTTGAAGAGTTTTAAAATGAAGGATTTTGTCTTATAAGTCTATAGAAAATTTCAAATAACACCTAAAATTTAGGAATTTAAATTTCCTTATTACTCTATAAAATGTGAATACTAAATTTGTCCTTATAATTCTTTCAAAATCATGCAAATTCATTTATGTACATGTTATACAAAATGACACTTTTCCAAATTTGTTTATTAGTCTCTATTTTTTCTTTCTAGATTGGTCTGAATATTTTTTTCTTCATGTTTTGCAATTTTATACCTCAATTTTTCTTAAATTTGAAAAAAAAAAACTTTTTTTATCACTTTTCATTATATATTTATAATTTTATCTCAAATTCAACCGATCTAATAAATCATTTTTGAATGTGACTTGTTACATCTATTATTTTAGTTGATTTAATAATTAACTATTTATTATAACGCTTGATGTTAGATCGTACAAAGAACCGATCTAACAAGTACGTAGGAATCGATCTAACAAGGTTTAATTGCACTAGTTACATTTGTATTGATTAAATTTTTAATTTCGCTAAAATTTTCAATTACTTCATCCAACTAAAATATAAAAGTATAAACAAAAAAAAATCACTTAGGAATGACCTGCATAATGCTTTTTTTGACATGTAAATTTGTAAACATATTGGACTGACGTTGAAAGATCATAACTAGCTAATTCATCCCATGACCAATCCCAATAAGCCTATATACATATTAAATAAATAAAACAATCCATTAAAGTTGCTAATGACAAATGAAAATATAAAAATTGATGTGTGCATAATGCTATATTTTGTCCCTCTTCCATTGACAAGCCACACATCAAATCCACTATCTGCCAAGATATATGCCAATGATTCTTGTGGAGGATGAACCACACCAAAAATTATCATAGTTGAGTACATGTCATGTTGGATTCAAGTTTGAATGAATAAAATTATAAGTTAACGTTTCATATAACTATTGTAATTTGTATATGTATATACAGTAACAAAACTTACACAAAAGAGACCATGTTGTATTAATACAGGTGACTTGTCTGTTTTTTTATCGGATTGTTTTATTGATATTCTCTTCAAACTTAAGATGTAACCATTCTACTTTGTTATCTGAATAAATCCAAAAAACATATTACATAAATCATTTATGTGTTAATTCATAACATTTGCCTCATATTTAATTTTTTTTAGCGGTATTTTTTTTCAAAAAAAATAAAATTAGCATTGTTAGTAAATATATTAGAAAAAGTTTCTTCATAATCAAATGTCGTGTGAAATGACACATGGCAGTTACAATATTTATTTACCTTATATTCTTTTTTTTTTCTTTTTGAAAGTATTTACCTTATGTTATTCACATGTGTGTTTCTACCATGGTCTTGCAGATACCATCATTGTTAACTGGAGAGTATGCTGTAAATGTATCATTAATTGTATAAAGTGTGTTTCTTCCTTGTGTTGATATAATGCAAAACAAGACTATTGAGATAAGACTAAATATTGTGCTTGCCATATGAACAATGTGATTATGCTTATGGTTGTGCTTGTCCATATAAAAGGTTGAAGATAATGTTACACTTTGTTAATGGTTATAAATAACTTGTAACATACTACATCTACTATTTGAAAGAAAAAAAAGTTATCCATAACTATAAGTATCTTTCTCTAATTATAAGTTATTCGAAAAATTGGATTTCACATCCTACATTTTGACTCTACTCCCACAATTTTTGAAAACTTCTATTTTACCTCCATTATTTTCACCTCTTCTCATAAAAAAAAATAAAAAATTGGACAACTTTTCTACTCACTCATACATATACGGAAAAATTTCTCCAAAATTACGCTTTAGAAAATAACATACTTGAAATTTTAAATTCGAGAAATTTTTATGTATTTGAAATTTTGTTTTTAAAATTTTTAGTATTTAAAGAAAAGGTTAAATAATTTTTTTATCTCTATAAATATGTCACATTTTATTTTTCAATCACTTTAAAAGTTTTTTTCAAACAGTAGTCTTTCGAATATTATCCATTAACAATTTTAATATTTACTTTTAAATTAATTTATATGTACCATATGAATTTTTCAATTATTTTTTATAAATATGTTAAGAATGCTATATCAATTTCTTCTACAAAAAATTAGAATATTTTAACAAGAGATAAATTAAATATAAT
>JBBPBS010000276.1:21599526-21614436 GCA_037974835.1 Cicer judaicum | reverse complement strand
CTATATATGTAATAGCACAGTAGAAGTAAGTAGTAACCACTAATCAAGATATAAAATTACTTAAAAAAATAAATTTAATTATAATTTTGGTATTTTTATTTTCATCAAACTTATAAAACTGCTTCCTTTATTTTAAAAGTTAATAATTTTAATCAATTGCTCTTATTTTTGAATTAAAAAAAATAATGATTTCATATATATATATATATAGAACTATCAAGATGCATTAATTATTTATATGACATTGATTAAATTATAAAAATAAAAAATGTTAAATTTAAAAGTTAAGTTTTTATAGAGTTTTATAACAATTTAATGATCGTTATTCATTTTATATATGTTTAATTACTTTTATAAATTTAATCGCACATATTAAATATATATATATATATATATATATATTTAATTATTTGTATAGTACTTATATTTAAAGAATTGCTCAGCTCAACGTTGCATAGATATTGGTGAAAAGTGAAAACCCAAGCCAGCCAGGTATTTTTGGTTGATTCCCATGAGCTGGGGCAACTTTAGACCATCAACATTCCTCATGTGGTTAGGGACAATAATGCTCCAAAACCAATGAAGTAGAAACCAACCAAAACCAAAACCTCAAATACCAAGTTTCTTTTCCTTTATATTGGAACATATAGTTGCCTAACTCTGACTAGAATAAGATAATGGTTACTTTCATGATAAATCTCACATCACAAAAATGGCTCAAAATCTCTCTTTTTTTCAGTGATGACATGTAAGTAAGGAAGATCATATCTAGATGCGATGGGACAAAATGTGGGAAGAGGGTCCAGCTCAAATTTTTACCTGAGGGGAAGGGACAAATTTTGGACCACTATGTTAAATGATTAGTCGGAGTCATGAGGCACAACATAAAAGGACACCAAATTTTGGCACCTAAATTATGGATATCTTTTTGAGATTTTGTGTCACCGATGTGAAAGGAACTAGATAAACACCACCATCATGAATGATAGATGGATTTATCAGATCAAACAAAAACATAGCTTTACTTTTTTTTTTTCCTTTGTAAAAAAAATTCTCTTTTTTTAATAGAAGCTTTAGTTCATACAAGAGTAATCGATATTTTAGTTATTTAATGTGTTAGACGATGTTCTTATAAATAAATAAACACAGAAATTAGAATATAATAACATTATAACTGACAATACAACTATCTTGACATCCTAAAATTATTCCATATTATTTGCAGCACTTTAATAAATTTATTAAATAAAAAATATAAAAAATAAAAAACTTTGAAAATTATGTTAAAACTCAAGTAAGAAAAGATAAACAACACTGGCTCATTAAAAATCTTATATAGAAAATTCAAAGGGATAAAATCAATATGTCGAAAAAAAGAGTGTAGTACAAGAGAGTGAATTTCATTAACAAGATTAATGAAAACAATTCAACCACGTAATTTTCAATTTTCACGATAGAAGATTTGGATTAGTAAAAGATTAAACGACCAACACTCTATTCAGAGATAAAACCAACGTTTAGAATAAACAATCTCAATAGCATATATAATAGCATAAAATAATATCAAAATATCAAAATAATCCAAAAAACAACTAGCAATAGTTTTTTTTAGACACCAAATGAATTAAAATTACAAAATATCATGGATTGTGTCTTTTGTTTGTAATTTTGTGACCTAAAATGACAATGTAAGACATATTTAATGATTAAATTTATTAATCAATGATTAAATTTATTCACATACATTTAAGATATTTTATTACGCTTTTAAGCGCTATTAAAATCTTAAATGCATTAATAAATCTAAAAAATAAGTAGAATTCAATTATTTAATTGACAAATATAATACACATCTATGGATGTTTTTAAAATTTTAATACATTCTAAAATTATAATAATAGAGTCTCACATATTTGATGATGAAAATGATTGGTTAGACATTCTTAGACAAAGCAAAAGAAAGAAAAGACAACAAAATAAAAAATAAAAAATTTAAGGTCAAGATATTTCCATTCATGATCAAGCTTTTTTTTTGTCCACCCTTTTATTTTTATCACTTTTTGCTATCATACTTTAAACCTCTCTAGGGTCTACAAAAAGAGCTCTTGTTGGTGGGGTTGTTTTGATTAATTCATGAAAAGTATTGATTGATGATGATAGGCCTTCATTTTTCAATGCCTTTATGCACCACAAATCTTCAGGGCATGAGAGCAATTTCCAATGTGGAATATGTTGATTGAGTTCATCTCTTCCTCCAACTTCAGTCACAATAATCTTACACTTCTCATCATCATTAGACTCAACAGCCATGTTATGCACAAATTGACACAAACCTCTCACTAGCTTCCCAGACAATGGTCCTTCATGATACAAACCATACATGAAATAAAATCCAAAAGGGTTAAAAAAATCAGGCAAAGTTGGCAATTTTAAACATGGGAAAATTTTATCAATCAAGCACCAACTTTTTGTGTATAACAAACAACAAAAAGGTGCTTTCCCTAATCTTAACTTGAAAATTTCACCACTATTCCATACACTAAGCATAGCCCAACTATTTGGTACTTGTGATCCATTAGACCCAACATCACCTTTAAAATATGCCATCCATGTCCCTATACTTAACTTATTCCTTAAAATATTTCCTATATCATTAGGGAAAAACTCTGTGGACCCCATGAATCTTTTATAGAGTGATTCAGCTTCTTCAATTTTCAATCTTGATATCTCAATGTTGGATGAAATTTGAAGTGAATGATGGTTCACAGGGTTAACAAGAATAGATGGTGTCCTAAACTTTGTGTAACCAAACTTTTTCATGAAAAGATTAACTGAGGCATTATTCTCTTTCTCTGTTGCCATATATGCATAGTCCACATCATTTGAAATGAACCATTCTTCTAATCTTCTTACTAGGTTTGAGCCAATACCTTTTCTTCTATGATGTGGTGATACCCTTAAGCCTAGGACATACCCTACTTTTGCTAAATCCTTTGGTGGATGGTGTTGAATAGTGACTAGTTTTATAGAGCCTTGAATGACACCAACCAATTCATTCTCCAATTCAGCTACCTAACATCCAATTAACAAGTTAGTGGTGGACATAATGATTAAACCATGATTTTAAATTACAATAGTTTGTAGTTGCAGTTAAAATACAACGGTTCAAGTGTATGTTTGGTATTCAGTGTGTCTCGGTATCATGGTGAGTCAACGTAAATTTTAAAAATTATAAATTGTAGATTTTGCAAAATCACAATGGTTCGCCGTATTTATGATAATCTATTGTAATACCAAACATATATTAAGATATCTAGTTACATAAATATATTTCAACAACAATTGCAACTACATTTATTTGCATTATACCACAGTATAAAAATTTGCGACTTTTATAACATCCGACACTAATTTCATTTTTAATAAAACAATGTATTGTCTCAAAAAGTTTACGGAAAATGAAAATAGTTTGAGATGTTACAAGTGGTATTAGAGTCAAGTTTTGAAATCGAGAAATTTAAATCAAAGAACTAGAAAGAACAAGAAGAAGATTATAAATTGGGATTGATCCATAAAAATGAAAAGGAAAAAAAGGAAATCATATATGAAGTTAATTAGTTGAATATATAGTATATATACCAGCATCATGTACATGGGACTGTTTCGAATCCTACAAATGGGGTCACCCATAGTGTCTGTGAAGAGAAACACACTTTCTGATGGTCCTACCTCACATTTTCTCTCTAGATTTTCAACTTGAGCTCTATCAAATTGACCCTCATAGCTTCTGATTTTGAACTTGTTGAATTCCATATCAAAGAAGATGAAGGTAGAAAATTGAAGGTGTTTGATGTGTGCTTCAATGAAATAATAATAAGAAAGAAAAAAAAAGTAAAAGGAAACAAAGTAGCTTAGGTTACACAAGATACAAATAGCAAGAAGTGCAACTAACAAGTCTAGGAGTTGTAATACAAATACTACAAGAAGAATGGTTTGGCATAGACTACATTATGATATAATTATTTATATATGCAACAAGGGATATGAATTAAAAGAAAATGAAAAATGTAAAATGAGGTGGAGAAGGAAAGAGATTGGAACATGAGAGAATGTTCTTTATGAGAATCATCAATAACATAGGCTTCAATAATAATAATAATAATAATAATAATAATAATAATAATAATAATAATAGACAAAACTTTGATTAATAATAGAATGTGTTTTTTGTCTCTAGCTTTTTTGTGCCGAGTGGCCACTCATCGCATGTAAGTTGGGGGTAATGTTGTTACTTTCTATTTTCTTTTTCACCCATTAATGATTTCATGATCACTTGATTATGTCTTATGTGGCATTCAAATTATGTGAAAGTATTCTTCATGTCCTAATTAACCCTATAAGATTATATGTATAGGGATTTATTAGGTGAAAAAAGTTTTCATACGATTTTTAATTATCGAATAATTATTCAAAAATTGTATGATTTTATTTTCTTATCTTAATCATTCATCATTTTATCAATGACTAAAAAAAATTAATTCATATACACTATTTTAGTGTTTATAGTTTTTACATGTTTGGTTAATTTAATTCACAAACTATGTTGACCTAAAGCCCCATTTTTGAGGTGTTGTCCACTTCGGTTCTTGTGCATAATACCTTGTAGTTTTGTTTTCTTATTAAAATGTGTCTTGATGAGTAGAGAATTGTTTATAAACTGTGATTAGTTTAAATTCTCAGGAAATGTAGAACTTTTTGGGGTACAACAACATAAGCTACTCATATAGTTTATTGTTGAGATTAAGAAAAAGATAGGATAGTTAAATTACATCTATAATAAAATTTAATGGTAAACTACCATTTTAGTCCCTAAAAGTGTAGAACGTTGTCACTTTGGTCTCTGACTCAGCCAAATACTCAATCTATGAAACATCAAATTGTCAATCAGTTTAGTTTTTATCGTTGTATAATAGTTAAAGACTATTTTAACAGCAAATTGTATATTTTAAGGACTATTATTATAGCAAATTTTATTTTTTGGTGACTATTTTGATGATCCAATGATTAATTTGAGTTTTTTACTGAGTCAATAATATAAATGACAATGTCCTAATTATTTATGAGGATTAAAATGATAGTTTACCTTAAAATTTAGTGTTGAGATTAAGTCTTAGACAAATTCTAATATGGGTCATGGCCTACTATGAGCCAATTTCAAAAAAAATATTTAAAACTTCAACAGTCACAAAAATTGTCTCTTAAGTTTAGATATTAATAGTCATCTTCATTTGTATGATTGAAATAATTACTTACACAATATTGATGGATAACAATACAGAAAAAATAAATATCAATCTTATACCGAATCAACATCATTCGAGTTACTGTCTTATTCGTAAAGACAAAGAAAATCACGAGCAATTATTTCTAAAGATTATTCATAAGTAAGTGTCTTCCATAGACCACTAATACTATAATAATTTTTTGGGTAATTTTTTAAGAAAAAATTAATAATAAAATTTTAAAAAGCAGCTATTAGTGGCAATGAAATAGAAAATATAATTATCGTTGGCTAGGCCAGCACAAAAGTGAATGAAATCTAAAACAGAATTTGAAAAAGACATTTTTGTTTTAAGTGAAACAGTTGTGTATATTGGACCTTTTTACTAATTTGAGGGACGTTCTTTCTCAAAAATATTTAATCAACAATGATACTATGCTAAAGAAATTGGGGCCTAAAGCTTTTGTATAGTATTCTACTTTTATGTTAAAGTAGAGATGACATTAGATAGGATTTGAATATGATATTATACTGTTTGTGTTTAAATTTGCAATTTAAAAAAATATTTATATTAATTATTTATGTTTTAATTAAAATAGATCGATAAATAAATTATATTATTATGATTAAATTTAAAAATTATTTAAATATTTTAAATCCAATAATAAAGTATTATAAATTAAAATATTTTTTAACTCAACATTTCAAATGAACACATGTTACAATACACATTCAAATATCTCTAATAATATTTTATGAAGTTACAAGTCATACGACATAATTATTTGAGATCTGCAAAAAAAAAAAAAATTGCAAATATAATTATAAAGTCACGATTTATAAGACCACTCTTATTTATTAAGTCACAATTATTTTCCTATTCATCAAAATCAAATTTTTAAAAAATTTACAAACGTTTATCTTTCGATTATAACTATTGTAGTGGTTTAATGATATCCATATATATATGTTAAAATATAAAAAAAAATTAATTAAATTAAATATTAATAAAATATATTTAGATATTTGTAGATATGCAGCGAGGTGGGTACTATAGTACCCGTACCTACACCGATATATGTTTAATTTTGAGGATAATTATTCGTTTTCATTTTCATGTTCACGTCTATTACACGAAGTTTTATTTTACCTGTTATGAGATTTCTTTAATATTCACTTAATATAAATCTAATTATCATGTATCCTACTTCATATCGTAATTTTCCATTAGGGACTTGTCTATAATGGTATAATTGTTTATTATCATTAAACTTGTTATTTTATTTACATTTAATTATGTGAATTTCGTTATTTATGAAAAAAGTATTATTTTTAACATAAAAAAAGTATTTAATATTTCTTTTATGAGAAGGTGTAATTTAGCTATTAATAATAAATTCAATTCGGAGATATTATTATTTTATTTTTTGAATCATCACAATATGTTGGGTGGTCGCTCAAAAATCCTCCATAGACCTTCCTTTCGGAAGTGTAATTAAAGTATAATACATAAATAAAAGATGAAATGAACAATCTTACGTGTATTATATAAATTAAAATAAATAATAATTCATTGTAAATTTGCTATCTTAAACTCAATCCGTACAAGTTGATAGATTATTAAATATCTACTAGAAATGATAATCTAATAATGAATTAGCCATATTTTAACAAGACCTACTCATGGATTAACTAATGAATTATGAAAAGAAATGTGCCGAACAAAGCCTTTTAAACATTTTATATCACACATTAGGGGGGGTACGTGTATGTCGTACAAAGAGGTGTGGTAGCTAAAAAAGCATATAATCAAGTGCAAGGATCAATTGATTAACTACATGGATTGATTTAATTTAATGGAATGGAGGGATGTTTTTGTTACTTTAAATTAAGCTTTTAGTAAACCTATTGGGATTGGAGAATGTCCTCATCGGATGGATAATACAACACTTGAGGCTTTTTTTCCACTTTGTGGTATATTTTATTTGATATATGTTATTGTCTATGTTGTGTGGATGTGGGTGGCCCCTTGGTCTTTAATTAGATACTTAGATATTAGATTCGAAAATGAAAGTTAAACCCCCACTAAACCCGTGCCTAGGTTTATGCTAATTATGAATTTCTATATAAATGTCTCCACTCACAAAGGGGAACAGAAATAAAAGTATCTTCTAGGAAACTTACTAATGTCACTAACGAAGAGGTTCAAAGTGAATTTCAATTTTTTTTAAAGATTAAGAATAATAAAATAAGACTTTTTAAAATCTAATTAATTTTATAACATTAAATAATATATATCGAAAAAATCTAATTCAACTAATAAATATTTATATTATTAGATTGTTAATTAATTACAATTGTTAATGATAATATGATTTTAGAGTGGAAGGTACAATAATTTTATTTATAGAACTAGTAGAGGTTTAACAAATTAACTGCTACTAATTGTTTTTAACTAACTTTATTATTTCTAATATAAAAACATAGTTAATAGATATTTAACAAACTAACTGCTATTAACTACCTCTAACTAATTTTATTATTTCTAACACAATATATAATCTTAATAGTCCTTCACAAACTCAAAGGAAGATAATTCTTAACTTGTGCTTGAATAACACTTTGATACAAAATATGTACTTTTTCTTTGGCAACAAAATTCAAAACAATGAAGAAAACAAATTAATTCCATTATTACTAAAAAACTAAACTATTTGAACAATGATAATGATTTCTTTTAGGTTAAATACAAATAACAATACATAGAGAATAAAGTCGAAATTTAAATTTAGACCAATTATAATTTAAAAGAACTCCACATGGGTCAAACACCATATATGAATATATGAATATGGTAGAAATGTAACACATATGATTTGGTATGCTTAACCACCGCCTTCAATGTTGACACGGTAACTTTTGAACCCAACATCTCGAGTTTAAAATGTGGAAGAGTACTTAGATTCGATTTGAAAAAAATAAAATTAATGGGGTCGATTCTCGACTCATATGGTAGAGGAACAAAAAGTTATGCATATTCAAAATCACAAGATTTGCGAATAGAGTTTTCCGACAACCTTTATGCGGTTTTTGTTGCAAAGGCAAAGATTATGAAGAACATTTTGGTCTTCGTCGCTGAAATTTTCTTCATCATCACATTAAGAACTAAAATATCCATCTTCATAATCATTGTGAATTATGGTGCAACGATATTGTTTGGATCGCAACCAAGGTTCTGATACTATGTTAGCAATAATAGGATCATATAGTTAAAGATGAATTTCATATTGAAAATAAGCTTGATAACATGATAAAAAAATTCCATAGAATATTTCATATTTATGGTTAAAAAGATACTAAAACAATGAATAAAATAGAAAAGTCTCTTATGAGATCGGTTTCGATTGAGATTGAGTGAGTTCATATTAGTTGAACTCTATAGTACTGCAACAACCTTCTAGGGTTTGTTGGCCGAAGAAAATAGGGCTATTGTGTAAACCACTTCCATGGTTTATGCTTTGTAATTCAACATCTCCAAAGATCGTCCTTCCAACAAAACAATTGTGTCAATTAGTACTTAGAAACTCCAATTCAAATCTTTTCCTCAAGCTCTCAAGAATTCATGCAATATTCCTTTGAGTCAATTACCAAAGCATTGTATCAATGGGTCGAAGTTCACAATCAAAATTCTAGAAGATGCATATCAATTAGGTTTTGGTGAGTTGCAAGAGTAATATTAATGGTAGATGCACCATGTCTATGGTTGATACATTGATTATGTTGTTGGTTTAACGTGAAAAGTTTTTAACAATATGGAGACTGATTGGTTCATGGCAGGTTGTTCCGCTTGGGAATAAATTTTTTGAGCTCTCCTTTGCTTTTCTTGATGATTTTCAAAGTGTTCAAACAGTTGGAATCTAAAATTTTAAACTTGGTCTTGTTCGAGTTTTCTCTTAGATGACAGATTTCAGTTCATATTTGGTAAGAAACACAAATTTCTAATGTTGGATTCGTATCTATAATCTGCCTAAATAATATTGGAGGCCAAAAATCATTTTCACAATTGCTTCAGATATTGGCACCCGTTATCTCTTGATGAAGCAACCTAATCAAAAACATTGGGATACTTCGCTCGAGTTTTCTTCGATTTGGACATGTTACAAGAGCTAAGATAACATGTTCTTATTGAACGTGAAGAGTATGTATTTTTAGTTTACATTGATTATGAAAATTGACTTTGTTTTGTGAATCTTGTAAGGTGATTAGGTATTCCATAGACAATTGTTGAAAAAGAATTAATCGTCATGGGATAGTCCAATCTTTTGAAGATGTTGCACTTGCAAAGAAGTTAGTAAAGAAGTATGTCCCTTAAAATAGTGTTGTTCTAGACAAGGTCGAAATTTAATGTATAGACAAATATAATTAGAGTAATAGTATTCATTGTGTTGTTAACTCACCTTTTATTGAACATATCTCCAACTTTGACCAAAAAGGCACCACTATTATTCAAGAATCTCTCCCTCTAATTAGAAAAAAATTAATAAAAATTGTGAAAAAACTTTTGACTCAGACTCAATTGATTTTGGGGAATCATAAACCATCATAGAGACACTTTAAAAATTTGAGGTCTATACTACAAAGGATCCTAAAAATGTAATTCATAAGGTATTTAGTTTCAAATTATATAGTTCAACTACCAATATTATCTACAAGAGAATCATCAATATTTATATATGTGTATTGTTGGTTCTTATGGATGATGCAATATTAGAGGAGAATAATGTTCAAAATTATAAAATCTCTTATGATTTGGAAGTCAATTCAAATGTTATGGTGTCAAGTATGATATATTTAAATATTATTACTAGCGATAATTTACATCTCATGATTGGTCATGACTTGAAGATATTGTAAGATTTTTTTAAAAAAAAAATGGAGATGCTAATGAAATAAATCATAAAGATAACAAGAAGACAACAAATATTAGGTTTTAGGATCGTTCTGGTGTCAATGAAAAACCTTTTATATAGGTGATTTCTAAGGCAATGAAAAAGAATATGCAGAAGGACACTATAATATATATTTTATGTCGAATGGACAAAAAACCAACATGATTTGAAAATATTTTTGGTACTTTTTTCTTTCTTTCTTATTTTCTTTCTAGATAAAACGTATATCTCCGAGTTGTTTTCTTTTTATTTTTAATAAATTTTTAATTTAAAAAATAAATACAATAGCTCTATTTATAAAACTAATATATGTTTAATAAATTAACTATTTTTAACTATCACTAATTGATAGAAACTGAACAAATTAACTATTAATAACTATCTCTTACGAATTTTATTATCTCCAATACAAATAAAAATATCTAAATTTTTAACTTTTTTTATGAATGAATTAGATATCCATCCAAAAAAAATATTAATAGATTTAATTAGATGACTTTTAACTAAATAGATGGTGAATGAGTTTTACTATATTTTCCAGACAATCGATGGTTCTGATGGTGGAAACATGGAAATTTATGCAACTTCACTAATTTTTGTACTACCAAATACCAATAATCATTTATAGTCTTCTTTTTTAGATAATTAGGTCATGAATGATATAGTTAACAAACCTATATTATCAAGTCGGATTAGCATAGAATAGGGGCACGTACCAAACTAAAGAACCATTTGTATACTTGTTGTTGAACTCTTACAACCTGTTCACTGGGCCCATAACTTTGGATGGGCATATGTGAATTTATTATCTCACCAGTCAGAACAAATTTATAATCATCATTTTGTAGGACTCAAAATGACAATACATGATTTGACTTTGTGAAATTGTGATTGAGTGAGTGAGGATAAAAATTCAATTCTCACTAAACACATAAAGGGTCTTTTTTTTTTTTACTCAGTATTAGAGAGGGGTAGAAATAGTAATGGGTAGGATAGTATAATATTCGTTTTTATCCTTACAGTTTAAAAAATATCTATATCGTGTTCGTACTTTTTTAAGTATCAACTTTAATACTCGTACTCTTATCTTTTGGGTATTTAAGTGTCCATACTGATACCCATTACCTACATCTTAACTAAAATAAATTGATAAATAGACATTATTTTGTGATTAAACTTAAAAATTATTCAAATATCATAAAATGCGATCATAAAATATTATAAACTAAAATATTTTCTAACTCAAAACATTTCAAATAAAAACTCGTTACAATACACATTCAAATATCCATAATAATATTTTATTAAGTTGCTAGTCTTACGACAATATTATTTGAGATCACTAAAAACAATTAATAAAAAATTACAAGTATAATTATAAAGACACGATTAATAACTATAAGATATAACTCTTAGTTATAAAGTTACAATTATTTAACTATTCATCATAATTAAATTCTTAAAAAGTTTACAAACGTTTATCTTTTAATTTGATTATAAATATTGTAATGGTTCAATGATATTAATAGATATTAAAACATAAAAAGAATAATTAATTAAACTAAACATTAATATAATAAATAAATAATATATTTATATAAGTGCGTGTGTGGGGCGGGATGAGTACTATAATACTCGTACCCGCTTAATATATCTATTCTCGTGCCCATATACCAATTTTACGAATTTTTACCTTATTTATTGTGGTTTTTTTGTGTGGGTACCCATTAAATCTGCGTCTAAATAAAAAATATTAAAAATTAATCTAAATAAAAAAAATATTAAAAATTAGTTTCATAATTGGTCTAAAGGGTAAGAGCGTGAGGTTTAGAAATCAGAATGCATTAATTCCGGTGGTTTAGAAAAACATATGTATGCCACCTTGGACTATATGCATTAATTCTAGCGGTGTAGAACAATATACTCTTTTTATATTCCTTTATCAATTTAATTAATATATATTATTATTAAAAATATCTACTTTTTTATTTTTTATCATAATTATTTTAAAAATTATATTTATAAAAAAATATAATATATTGATAATATAAAACATTTTATACTAATAATATATGACAATTAGACGTTTCGCTTATAAATAAAAATAAACACTTTTATATTTATTATAAATTTTCAAATAAACATATTTATCAATTTACCCTTAATTATAATAATCATTAATGATGAAATTAACCGTGTTTTTAGAATAATAACATTAAATATATAAATAAATTAGTTGACTTTGTTTTGTATTTGAGTGAAAAGTCCACTATTTTTTAGATAATAACAAGCATTTTTAGGAAGTGTACAGTCAAAAGTCCGCTATTTAGGCTCACTTCCTCTTAATTTGAACTAATTTTATTCCATACATAAAAATATATATTATTTAATTATTTGAAAAATATTTATTAATCAATTTTTTTTATTTTTTATTTTTATTTGTACTAGTGTGTCCAAATTTTATCACCAAAATCTTGTGGTTACACAAGAATTTCTTCTACCTTTTGATTTTAATTGCACAACTTATATATTCAGGGGAGAAATTAACGTATACCCTAAGAACACATATTAATGATTTAAATATATAAATTTTGACTTTAAACTTGTATTTTCGATTTTTTTAAAATTTAGATATTATATTTTCTATCAAAAATTCTATTTTTAGTATCTTTAATATATATTCTTAAGACACATGTTAGCATGACCTTGTATATATTTTTAACTAATCTCCAAAATTCTCTTTAACTTCATCCTAAAAATTAAGGATAAAAAGGTAATATGATATTTTAAGTTGGTGAAGACTACTGCAAAGAAAAGAAAGTGAGTGAAAAGATTCTTAAAAGAAAGTGGAAAGGAAGTGAATAGAAAATAAGATAATTTGTCAGTTGTTTGGTTGAAGTAAAAGTGAAAGAAAAGAATAGTAAAAAATTAAAAAAATATATATTTATTGAATTACAATCATATTTTAATATAAAAAGATATCTGTTAGTTAAATGATATGACTAGCATTATTATGTTATAATTGTGATTTAAAATAAATGACTTTTAAAAAATTTTATTTAACTAAATATTTTTTAAACATTCTCTCTCCAAATTTAAATGAATTATTTTTTGATTCGGGACTCACACAAATTTTTCATGCCTTCACTGTTCATAAGAGAATCAAACAGAAGAATTACAATTTTCCATAAATTTTCCACTCTCTTATGTTTCTTTCCTTCAAATTTATGTTGTTCCAAACAGTGTCTACATCATAGTCTTCTAAATCCACCAATTTTCATATGAGCTCATCAATCTTCAACTCTCCAAATCTTCGTAGAGTTGGTAGTCATGTTCAGTAAGTTATACGTAAGTTGATTTTGTATCTATTAATTGTGTTAAATTGTTATTTTTCAATCATGTGCCTATTAGTTCAATTGGTAATGAAAATGAATAATCAATTGATTTGATTTTTAAGCGTTATTTTTTGTAATAGTTTAATTTTTCTAACCGATATATTTATTCATAATACTTTCACTAATATAGTTTGACTAATATAAATTTAGATTATTTGTATATACTTTCACTCTAGTATAATAGTCCATTCCAAAATCTAATTAATTATGTTTTTGGTGTTAGGAAAGACAAATATTTCTCAAATTATTCGTTCATTTTCAAATGAGATAAAAGTATATTACGTAAATACAATAATTTTCAACAAATTCAACGTTATGAAGAAATTTTAACATCATAAATAAGTAATTGATAAGAGATTTGATGTATGATATGTAACAAACAAATTCTACGATAAACACTAGTTAATGCCAAACATTAGTGGATACTTATCTATAATATGATAATATGTTTTCCAAAAAGCTAATCATATTTATCTAACCAATCAATATGATAATAACATGTACGAATAACAGTTCTTTCAATTACAACTATGAGGATCGAACTAACTAAATCTTGGAAGGGATGATTATAAGATTTAATTAACTTAATATTACCCAATATATGAATGATAATGATGGCACAAACTCTCAATTGAGGATTGTGGACATCAATCAGAACCAAACACCGTATTGGCAGTGGTGACTTTTGCTTCAATACCTTTTTGCACAAAAAACAATAGACTAGATAACACTTATAAGTTGAAAGCTCACAAAGCAATCAAAATCACACTACACTAGATAGACAGAAATAATGCCAATATATTCAAATATACGGTTCTGCACAACTCTGCAATCATTGATATAGCTCTTGCATGTGTATATTTAATGATACAATAATTTTTTTTTTAAATTGATAGTATATAAATTAAATTATTTAAATTAAAGGTTGAATAAATTTTTAGTTCTTATAAAATTCAACATATTTTTTTTAGTTCCTATAAAAAAATAATTCTAATTTTTTAATCCTGAAAAATTTCTTATTTTTCTTTTTTATCTCTATTTTTAAGTCAATTTATATGCATTATTTTATTTTTAGCATTATAAAAATCACTAAAAAAAATATATTTAGAACATTATAAAAATCACTAAATACGACTTCAAAAATATTTAGAACATTATAAAAATTACTATATATATCAAATTAATTTATTTTTATTAAAAAATTATATTTTTTATAAATTTATAATGTCATAAATATGACTTCAAAAATCATAAAGATACACATTAATTAAGTTAAAAGATTTAT
>JBBPBS010000276.1:21571018-21599358 GCA_037974835.1 Cicer judaicum | reverse complement strand
ATAATCATAATTAATACTACTAATTTATCTTGTATTAAGAAAAGTCATTATTGAATACATCATTACACAAAGAACATTTTAATCATTTTTAAACAAAATGAACACATTATAACTACACTACAACTTTTTTGAATAAGAATAAAATTTATCGTAAAATCTTATATTTAAAAACGAAAGAAATATTTTTTTTGTCCATAATTACTACTAAAAATTTCCAAATTTCGATATTTTATGTTCGAATATAAAACATAATATCTAACTCAATAATATTCATATTTACTAATTGATTTATGAATTGATTATACATGATATATTAATATTAATTAAATAATTTGAATATGGACATGTAAGAAAACAAATATACTTGCTTAATCATTAATGAAAACAATAAATAATTCTATAAAAAAATGAAGAAAAAAAAATAGTGTTACACATATGATAACTCATCCACAAACCTTTATATTCATCATTTATTTTATGTATTTTGTCCACTCTTTCAGATGTCCTTTTCTTCCTTTTTGGCTTTATAACCTTCACAAACTTAACTTTAACCCTCATCGTTCCTTCCCAACTACCTTCCTTTTTTGTTTACTAAACAAATCATAAGAAATCTCCAATACTAATTAAAAAAAAAAAATACACGTGGCACCAATATGTGTTCCATTCATCGATAGGAAAAAGTACACACGTGTACGTAAATGGGCTTGAACTTGGGTCCACCACTGAAAAATTATGAATGGAAATCTTTTGTAGTGGGAAGTTCCCTTGCTCTCATTATCTCATGATTGTATCCTCCACAACAAATGCACCAAATGTCATCTTGTGTCTTTCTTTGCATGCATTATGTTGTCCTCCTCTTCATAGTTTTGAATGGATACTTTTGGAGTTTTCATTTACAATTTGCTTATAGGTAATAGTTAGGGCCCACTTTTCTCCTCTTCCTCTTTTAGTGGGTAAAGTAGGACCCACCCAAATTTCAAGAGCTGTTTTTTTTTTTCCTTAAAGATTGTCATAAATATAAGTTGAATAATAAATTTAAAAATAAAATTATTTTTAAAGTTAAAAATTGTAAATTATAATTTTATATTAAAATTAATTTTAATGAAAATTAATTTTAGCTCATGCAAAAATAAAACTAAAATATATTTTTGCAGTATAAAAAACAATTTCAGACTCTAAAATTAATTGAAAAGTATTTGAATGATAACAAACATAATCAATTATTTTTATTTAGAATTAATTCTAAAATAAAACTATAATCCGAAAGTCTAGAATTGATTTTAGTTGTCCTACTTTGGATTCTAATCCAATTAATCTCCACTCCTTGGGCATGATGTCCCTTTCCCTGAAATACATGTTTCATTATCAAATCAAACAATATAAAGAGTACTATTGCTGGTTGTAGGTGTGTTGCTAATTCGTAGTTATATGCTCCAAAAGACTTTATATCATATATCCTCATAAATCGTGTCTATCCACTAATTATCTAAGACCTTGGTGCAACGAATTGAGTTATGTATGTACATGTACACTAGAGTGATTTTTTGTGTGAACGTTTCAAAGCATTTATCTTATGGGGGACATAGATAACAATTAAGATGGGACACCCTTTATTCATCCATTGCTCATGATATATATTTTTAGATGTTTCTCTCTTTTAAAAAAAAATATATATTTGAAATTGTTCTGATATATCAAAAAAATTATATCGCTTAAAAATTAAATTTAAAAATAGTTTATAAATATTCAATTTACTGAAAATCTTTTTAATTAAAGATAAAGTTGTGAGAGTTTATATAAGACTTAAACCGAACAATATCTAATAAAAGCATTGCAGCAAACTTAAAAATGAAATATTAGCTAAAAAAAGAGGATATAAACCACACACTAGAGGTGACATATCCTTAGTCCCAACAATCTAAATCAAGAAACTTTTTTTGTAAACCAAAAAACCTCACATTCCTTGAGGAACAAGATTAAATGTAATTTATAAACATCTATTCTCTTTAACCTATTGAAACACTTTTTAATTAAAGATAAAATCGTGAGTTTACATAATATCTACACAAAAATATCATAAAAATACAGTTTAAACTTGAAGTCAAAATAGAAATATTGTTTTCAATAGAACTCTTCAATTTATATCTTATTTTTCTTAAACGAATAAAACAAAGATGATTAACTTAAGATCCAAAGTAAATAATATATTTAAAAACGACACATATATAAACATTTTATTCAACATAACTATTTAACTGATATCTTACCTTTCAAATTTAAAGTTGGAAAATTATTTAGAAATTTTTTAGTATAATTAACTAAAACAGAAACCATCTCAAGATCCTTTATCTTTTTTATAATATCTTAGTACTCTATTTTCTTTTTAGGTCATTTATCTTTTAAATTGTGTATAAGATTTTTTTTTCATTTTATCTTTAGATTTTTTTTATTTGTCTTAAAAATAACCGAAGTGACAAGTCCATGTGCAAAGATCTTAACTGACTTGTTTATTTTTTTAATTTGTTCATTTTTTATATCTTATTTAAATCCTGTGAACCTTATAAACTTGATGGACAAAACTTTGGAGACTAAATTTAATAGAAGAAGACATTATTTTAAAAAGTTAATTTATTTATTTAACTGAACTTTCATAATTTTAAATTCTATATTATTTTAAAAAAAGTTATTTTCTGATTAATGATTAATATTAAAAATTATTATCTAAGGTTTTATAACTCTTAATCACATGCTTGTAATGCTTTTAATTCTTCTTGTAATTATGCTTGTTATGTTCTACTTTTATCACTTCTAGTAATGCTTGTACTACTTTTAGTTGGTGCCAATCATATTGTTAATGCTTGTTATAAGATTACATGCTTTTAATTGCCAGCCAATCACATTGTTTTGTGCTTTGTATTGCTTTTAATTGCAAGCTTGCACTGCTCTTAATTCGTCTTGTAATTATGCTTGTTATTCAAATTTTATCACTTTCTGTTAATGCTTGTATCGCTTGTTTCACTAATATTCTGCTTGAACTACTCTAATGTTCACTATAATATTTTGGTGCTAAGACAATCTCTAATTTTTTATAGTAAAAAAATTATTCTCGTAGACTTAAATAGACAATGATTTCTATATTCCGTTGTAGTAGAACATTAAATTTTATAATTTCTACAACAACACTTAAAAATCGATCTCATTGTTTATTAATATATTTACGCAATATTTAGTAACCGTTGTTGTTTAGTTTTTAATAAAATAGTTCTCGTTGCCCGCACCTTTCTTGAAATAAAAAATTGTTCTCTATTGTGTAATATTGATGAAGATTGAAATTATCCTAAATATTTTATTTTCGCGCACTTCAACAAAGCCTCTTGATACTCTCTCTTGCGCGAAATTGTTCTCATTTCAGTAAAGTCTCTTTATCGCATAAATTTTTCTTCCTCTCGTGTAACCCTCTTTCGTGTAACTTTTTATTTACAAGAACCTTTCACGCAACCCTCTTTCTCATAACCCTCTCTTGCGCATAGTTTTTTTCGCTCTTACGTAACCCTTTCTTCATCCAATTTATATCGCTCAACCTCCTCTCTATATGAAAAAGGGTAAAAATTATGCACAACATTGATTAGGAAGGAAGCTTGTGAAGTCAACATTGTGTATCATCGATTAGGTTTTTTTTTCGTGAACACATGCTTCTAATTATAATGAAGTAAGATTTAACTATATTCTATTAGAAATAGTATTGTTATAACTATAATGATATTATACATTTAGCTTTATTTATTGTTAGAAATAGTATTGTTAGAACTATATTACTTTTATAAATTGATACTGTTATATTTTTATATTTTTCATTCTTCTTCTATAAGTTGATGTTGAAAGCTAATGACTTCTGTTTGAATCGATTCTGTTAGAAATATTTGTCTATTAAAAATAGTTGTTACATTATCAATGAATAAAGATAATAACATTGATTTTACTTGTAGTGTGTTGAAATTGTTGTCTTTGTTTTGAAGTCTACTTTGCATTTAAATCGATTCATCTAGAAATAGTTGAAGTAGAAATATCAATTATAAGGAAGGGGAGTTTGAATTATAATTGTCCCTTAAAAAAATTCTGCTTTAAAAATAAGATCTCAATCTAAGATTGTTCTTTACAGTGATAAGGATCGATCTTAACTTTGTAGAAGATCAATCTTTAGTTTGATTTAAAAACAGCAAGATCAATTTTATCAAAATATGATTGTTCAAACGTAAACAAGTATAGAGATAGAAAGAGTACACAGGTATTTTATCCTGGTTCACCCAAACACGGGTTACGTCCAGTCCTCACAAGAGTGAGATTTTCCACTATGTGCTCAAAGGCAAGATTGTTCTTGGTGATCACACTTTTTCCATAAATCAATCTTAATCTTTACATAATTCCTATCCTTCTACCTAGAAAGGATTTCTTCAGTTCTACCTTACTATTTTGGAAAGACTTTAACAAGCTGTCTTTCAAAACGTGAAAGGATTTTCGCAATTTACTCAAGATTTGACAAAACAACCTTGAGTTACAAAGTGGTGGATTTGAGACTATTTAGAATCTTGATATTACTCAACTCTTGTTTGAGAAATATATTATGTAAATAGACCTCTATTGTAAACAATTACAACACAAAGATTAAAACAAAACAGCAAACTATAAGAAAGATATTGAGACACTTGAGTATGATTGAAAAGATTGATCTTTTGCTTGGTGCTGATTGTTGTGTTTTGTTCTTCATCTTGCAGCTACATTTATAGACTCCAAGAAGGCTTAGAACAACTCATGTGGCCATTGGAAAAGGACCAATTGTCATGAAAGAGCTGTTGAATAAAGTTTGTCATAAAGCAAGAGTGATTAGCTACAGCCAAGATCGATCCAGGATTGATCTTTTGATTTGTGATGAACTAACTTTGTACTCTATGATTTGTGTCAGTTTGTCAACCTTGAGTACATGCTTTTTAATCATGTGTGAAGGCTTTAGAATAGTTCAAATCAGTAGTGTACTTTACTACTTGTAGCCTTGTACTTGCACTTGCTTTATATGAAGAATGATCTTTGTATTATGCCTTTATTGAAGCATGTCTTTGATTCTTCAAATTCTGGAACAAATGTGACTTAGATTGATCCTTTGTTGATTCTATATGAGAATATAAGATGAATAATATTTCCAGAATTGATCTTTTACAAGGAATCTTATTATCTTTTCTTATGTCGAGACACTTGAGTATGATTGAGTGATTTATGCTTTTCTTGGCACTTTGAGTTGTGTATTGTTTTTCATCTTGAAGTTGCATTTATTGAATTCAAGAGAGCTTGGGATAACTCATATGTCCGTTGAAATAGGGCCAACTGTCATGAAATAGTGGTTGGATAAAGTCTGCCAAAAAGCAAGAGTGATCAAAACTGCATCCAAGAACGTTCTTGAGATCCAAGATTGTTCTTTGAATTTGTTTATGATGAACTGACTTGTACTTTGTGATTGAGTCAATTGTCTGAGTTGAGTGCTTGCTTTTCAGTCATGTGTGCAGGTCTAGAAAAGTACAATCAGTAGTGTATTTTACAACTTGTAGCTTTGTACTTGCACTTGCCTCATTTGAAGAATGATCATGTTTTATACTTTTAATGAAGCATGTCTTTGATTCTTCGAATTTTGGAACAAATATGACTTATTTTGATCCTTGCTTATTCTAGATGAAGATATGAGATGAATAATGTTTCCAGGATCCAATCTTTCACAAGAAAACTGATTATTCTTGTTTCTGCCATAAACAAAGATCGTTCTTCGTTTTTCAACAATAAGTCAAGATCAATCTTCGTTTTCTAGAACTACTTCAAGATCAATATTCGTTTTCCAGAACTGCTTTCTTTGATTTTAATGAGATCTAATTTGTGATGTTTGATACATATCTTGTTTTAACACACTCAAATGCACATGTTAAATACCAAAACATTTAGAATCATAATTAATAATCTTTAATTAATCTTTTGTTTAATTATCATCAAAACATTTAAATTGAGATTGTGTCTTAATAGGAATAAGTGAAGATTCTTGGTGCAAAGAATTTTGTAGTCAAGTGGTGCAGTCATAGTCTATCCTTATAAAAAGATGAAAGAAAAGCAAGCTCCAACAAGAGTTACAGCTTGACCATAATTAGAGCTATCAAAATGGGTTAGCTCATATTGTCTGGTCCGTCTAGCCCACAAAAACATATAGTTTGGACCTAATAATTTCATTCTGGATTTTTTCAGGGATTTTTAGCCCGACAAAAATAAACTCATTTCCCATTTGGACTAGCCCGTATAGGTACTAAGTAGCCCACAACCTATATAACTAGTTTACAAATAATTAAAAATAGTAAAATTGAACAACATACCTAAAAAAAGTTTCAACTCACTTACCCATCTATTACTCAACGGTAACACTCATTCAAATTGAGCTAGATATCGGTTTGCAGTTTACACGCATTCAAATTGATTCTTTTTTAATGTATTTATAGTATACCATAAACAAAATGGGTATGAAAGAAAAATTTTAAATTAAAATAGTTGCAAACAAATTAAAAAAATAATGTTGAAAAAAAATATGTGGGCTACCTGGCTAAGGCCGGATTTGGGTAGTATCTTTTAACCGTATTAAAACAAGACTTTTTTGTCTAATCCAAAAAATTAAGATACCTGTTAGGGCTGGTCCTAAACGAGTCGGGTAACTCTTTTTGACAAATCTAACTATAATGGTTGTACGAGAAAAAAGTTAAAATTTGTCACACCAAGACATATTCCTAAAAGAAAAAAGTTAAAATTATGATGGTTTCTTGTAATTAAACCCTATGAAGGCACCTAGGGTTATAGAAAGGAACAAAAAATTCTTGGTTTGACATATTCCTACTCACAAACTCTTTTGTTACTCTTGTTTTTGTTTTTTTTTTATTCTCTTAATAATTTTTCAATTTTAATAATATTCAACTTTCTAATTTGATTATGTTCTTTTATATTTCCAATGTTTTTATATTTATGTTTTGATTCTAGTATGACCATGAGTGAGTAGATCTTCTTTGTCTTCGGATTCAATTATGAATTTCTAACAATTTTTATGTCTTTCTTTTTGTCACATGTATTGACCCTCTAATCAAAATCTTAGTAAGAATCATATTTATACTTAGATATCAAATGATGTAGTGAAAAATAAATTTGATATATGACCCATAAGATTAAACAATATAATCAAATCAGGAAAATAAATTTTGATTCTCTTGAAATTATAAAAGATAACTTCTCTAAATGAATTTTGTTAATACATCAATCGTGAAAATATGCTGATTATTAATTTAAAATATAATTTTGCTTTTTGAAAGAACACATTAGTTATAATTATTTAAATGATTTTTAAGAGTTTAACACTCATGATTAAGAGATGATTAGTTTTACTGTATCTATTATTATTTATCTATTATTGTGACATTCACTCATATTTGAGCTTATTACAATTAATTAAATCATTAATTATGAAAATAGAAATCTAATCAATCTTATTACTTAATTTGATTACTAATTAATTAAGGCTTATAATTAATAAATAACTAATATAATTAAATAAAGATATATATTCACAAAATAATATTAAAATATAATAAATAAATAAATAACATCATTCCAACATATTATAGGTATTTATAATTCAGTTTATGGTTTACATGTTGGCTTATTATGAGCTCATATATTATTCAGAATTTGGCCTTGTGTATGGCCATGTGTTGTTGTTATATGTTGTGATATGAATTATTATGGTTCGCATATGTTATGAATATGTATCTTTAATGTCTATTTTATGGCCTTGAGTTGCTGATATTATGTGTTGTGTAAAAGTACGATCATATGAGCTATACTTATTTACGGCCTTATGTTGTTGTGTTATACATGTTAACTAATATTTGATTTAAACTAGAAAGTATCAAAAATTTCAGGGTTAAATAAGTTTTTTATTTCAATAAATATTTCATGTTTTATTTTTAATTTATTTAAAAAATTTCTTCAAATAATAGTTTCTCAAATATTTTTCGTCAATAAACTTTTCCCGTCAACGGCGCTAAAAACTTGATAGCGTTTCAACAAATGTACTGAATCATTGTAAGTAATAATAAAACGATAATACCGAGTGTTGAACTCAAGGATTGTGTTTTACTATTGAATTATATTTAATTACTACAATTGAACAAAAGGTTCCTAAATTAATTAAAATAATGTTTAAAATTAACAACAGTAATAAAACTGATACTTTATAACAAGAAAAATGTCAGGGATGAGTTTCACTTCGAATTCAACTTTGGTGTCTAATTTGATCCTAGTTACTGAATCTTTTATTGAATTATTATCGAATTCTCTTTATTATTCTTGCCCTAACGTCTCCATGACATAACCTTTAATTTTAAAGTAACCTATAATTCTTTAGTAGATTTAAGATTAGAATTAAACAGTACCGTACAGGAATTCTCTTGTTAAACTCTTGCATTTGCAACTAATTTAATTAGTTTAATGACCTGTATCTATCCCTATACTATAAATTCATGAATTTCTCATCTCAAGCATTCGTAAAATCCATTTTCGTTTCAAAATACGAATCGTAGAACATTTTAATGTTGATCAAGCAATAAAAAACATTAAGCACAGAGATGAGAAAAATAATTCGATAAGCTCATTCATATAACTATAGTTCAATCCGAAAAATAAGGGTTTTATCTTGTTACACTAATTCCTAACAAATAGGGTTTAGTTACTCATGACAGAGATAAAAAAAAGATAGAGATTAAAGAAGAATTACAAGAATGATTCATGAATGATTCTTGATAAAACTGCTCCAATGGTGTTAGAAACAATCATCTTTGAGTTTCTCTGTTAGGGCACAAGTCTCCCCACTTTCTAATAGTAAAAAAGATCCCTAAAAAGTGATAAAATGAGTTTAAATGTGTTTTGTTGCGCATTGCACGCTTAAGGCGCGGATTGGTAATGGCTTCAGCACGAAATGCGCTCCAAGCGTGCTTCAAGCGCACAACATCTTATGTCGGGAGTGTAGTGCATTGTTCTCCTCTTTTGAGTTCGAATTTGGTTTTGGGGTCTTCATGAAAGTTGTAGCTATGAATATTAACTTTCATTTTCACTTGGTTTGACTCTAATTGAACATCTACAACTCCAGATATGACTGAAATACTCCACATATGTCATGTTGGTTTCTCACCAAAATTCAACATTGCACTAAAACAAAGTAACAACTCAAAACTACGAAAAATCTCTACTTAATCAAGGAAATAAGAACATAAACATTTCATTAAAGCAGAGAAATAAAATTAACAAAATATATCAAATAACTGCTTAAATTAACTAATGAATAAAAGATAAATAAGACTAAAAATAATAAAAAATATGCATATGATGAAGAGTCATCATCAACTCAATATATCTTTATAATTTTTGGATCATCTCTTTTTTTTACCTCTCTTTTTGTTCCTCGTGTTTAGAGAAGATAAACACACAATCCATTTTTTATTCATTTTTATTTTTGTGTATAAAATTCATTAAAATTGGTGTTTTGTCTATCTCTCTCTCCAAACATGAGAGAAAAAAAGAGAGGATACAAATTCTATAAAAATATCTATTACAAAATTTTATAACTTTTTAACAAGGGATTGATTAAATTTGAATTTTTTAACAAAGGATTAATTAAGTTAAAAAATTTTATTTTTGTGGAGGAGATTCTTATAATATTTCAAACATATCTAGAACAAAAATTTAACTAATACACATGAGTCGACTTAATGAAAAAAGGATATATTTTTTATAGAAAAACATTTGAAAGACCTTGATTTAAAGAAATTTTTTAAAGACACTAAAAATAAAATATAATATATTTATAGAAACTAAAAATTTATTTAACTAAAAATCTAACAAATTTTCAATTTTAGGATTTAAGTTTCACATTTAAGAATTTCAAATTTAACAAGTTTTACAAAAATTTTGATGAAATTCAACTAAATTTTGTAGGCCCGATAAACTAAGAAATTATGGCCCAATTTAACTGCTATAATTTTTAGAATTTTGTAGGCACAAAAGAATTTTTGGACCAAAAATTCAATACTCGTTGAGACTGGCATGCTCACCGGCATAAACCAAAACCCGACACTCGTAAAATCCGAGTCGTAAAATTGGTCTTAATTGAGTCTTTGTATAGCACTAGCGATTTATGGGAATATGACTTTTGGTCTCGAATTCTCCTAATTGTCCAGCTTTATCGTCGTCTCACAACCAGAATTCATTTAAACATTTTATACACATATCAAATAATAAATATAAGAAGCGTTTACTTTATTAATTTTTTTTATACTAATACTTTTAGTAATTTAACTTCATCAAGTATTTTTATATATTCATTTTATCAAAATTGCATAAGAGAAAATATTGACTTGAAGTTGAAAAACATGTAAGTGATAGTAATTAAAAAGTTTAGTTAAAAATATTAATTAAAATTAAATTAAAAACTCACCGACGTTCTCACATAAAAGTATAAGTTTAAAGTCTTTCTCATTCGAAATAATGATATGATTGATGTCTATTAGAGAAAAATAAAATATATGTGGTTCTTTGTCGTTCTTTCAAATAATTTTAAAACATCAGTATATGGTGGTGAATCATGTATTGTATTGCTCTATCAAAAGACTCAATTATTTTATAAATGTCATAAAAAATTCAATTATTAGAAAAATACTCGAACGTGTATATCCGTGAATATCAATTTTAATCTTTATTTAAATATCTAAATATCTATATATACACGTTATCTGCATTTTAATTAAAATAAAATGTTAAATCATAAAATACTATATAATTTTAACACAATTATTGTGATTTTAATATATATTTAAATTGACAGTTTAAATAATTTTAACATTTATTTTTATATCATAATAATTTTTATTCTATTGATTGTGGATGGTTTTTGCAATTATCCGATAGGTATAAATCCAAATTTCATTCCTAATAACTCATTTGAAAGCGGTGGCAGTGTGATAGATATATACACTTTACTACGAACTATGTGACAATAGATGTCAGGCTACATATAGAGCCAAAAATCAATGAGTAAGCAAAGCAACAAGAAGATACTGGAGCAAATATTTGTACCAAATCATGGTGGGTATACAACAAATTAAATTAGTACGGAGTACACAGTTTAGTCACGTCGATCTTTAACTTCTTACACGTTTATAAAATGGTGTTTTTGAATGCAATAAATTACCAAAAAAACCTAACTATTTTCCATGTGGGGATCTGATCATCTAATGTTTTTGCTTGCATGAATAACCAATTCTTGATAAAGTAAGTGCAGACTGATTTTGATCAAATTTAAGTTTAAACTGAAGTGATTTGTATTTGATTATACTTATGAAAAAAAAGTAATTTTTAATAGTATAGTGTCCTATTTATTTTCTAAATAGCTTTCGTTAGATAGTTAATTAGTTATTTTTTGTTTGTTCAATTTAATAATTATATATTGTCAGTGTAAAATACTACACTTTAATTGAACGTCAATGTAAAAAAAGATTTACATTGATTGCTTATGTCCCATTTTCTATTCTTTCTTTGTTGAGGAGGATTGGAGGAGAAAATATAGTTGAAGGATGGAGAGTTTGAGGCACACGAAAATTGGGTTAAACTTTTGAATAACAAGTAACATTATTTTTTCTTCGATAGATAGAATAATAAATGTCACTTAAAACTAACATTTACAATTATGAAATTTTAAATTTAAAGTTGATACATGATATCTTTGAACAATGTCATATTTTTTGCAACTATATACAACTTTAATGAAAGAAGTATTATTTACTCTTAAAATGTAAAACATCAAATTAATAATATTAACAGTATATTCAGTATATTTTAAGGAGATGTTTTACGAGAGTAATTTTTATTGAAAAATGTTAGTAGTTGAAAAGATAAGAAAAAATAAATATAGTTTTCACAAGCATGATAAAAGAGATATCGTTAACCAATGTCACGGTTTAGTATGATACATTGAAGTAATCATCTCATCAATCCGTTGTAGTCTAGTTGGTCAGGATATTCGGCTCTCACCCGAAAGACCCGGGTTCAAGTCCCGGCAACGGAAATCGTACACTTTTTATTCTTCTAAATGACATTTTTTACTTATACATTACATTTGTGTAAACCTGAATTTTTTTACTCAGTACAAGGTAATGTTATTAGGTAAAATTCCAAAGCTAGACAACATAGTTGATATACATATACACCAAAGCAAAGGTAGATTTTATGTCCAAAATGTTACAGAAACAATACAGTCAAAACATCATGATGAGCTCTCCCATTAAAACAAGCTTTTCATGATTTACATCACACTACTTCATGGCTGAGATGCCCCGTTAGAGTGCTCCTCACCAGCAAAACTAGGGTTTCCATTTGTCAACCGGTTCACGCTACTATTGTTGCTAGAGTGATTTGAATATGTAGAAACAGAACTACCTCGTGAATTCCGGTTCTGTGCGCCTGAGCTGCTTCTTGTTACCTTCAAACGAGCCTTCCTACCCTGAGGTGGAGTATTAGCATATAAATGTTAGAATTTAATGAGTATACAAAATGGCATAACAATTAAATGTGAGTAGACCGTCTGTATTTTTTTTTTTAACTGTCAATACTTGAGCATAGTCTTTATTAAACTCATAACATTAAGTATATAAAATTAAGAAAATGATCAACATATACTAATCCAAAAGATAAGTAAATAACCTTCCCCATGCACTTCTCCAAATGAGGAGCAAACTTCCCTGCCATGATAGATCGACCGCAATTCATGCACTCGAATATTTCATTTGCTACTGAAGGATGAGTTTGTCCAAATATGTCAACCACATACTTGCCATTTGTTTCATTACTATTACCAGGATCAGCCATTCTAACCCTGGCTTGTGCTGATAACTTCAATTCTTCATCTTCTTCTTCCAAATTAGCATCAAGCCCCAGCTTGGCTATTCTGTGACACTCTGATGCCACATCAACTATAATGGAATCAAGGAGATCCAAGAAAAAGTGAGATGAAAGCTGCAAAAACATCCCAATTGAAGCAAATAACTATACAGAATAAATATAGGAGAAATAAGTATTTGACTACTCCTAATCCTCCAATTCACAGACACATAAGTAATTACTTTAGAATGCACTAGGGATAATTCACAATTGAAAGAAATGCTAATATACTAGAAAGGTAGACTACTAAGACTAGCTTCTAAGGTCATTTGTTGTAATTCATTTATTTATGTTAACTAAAGCAGAAGTGAAGAATGGTCTTCACGAATTCGTAAATCCTTATTCTGAAACAAAAATATGCCAGCAGATTGAACTGTTCTCTGTTCAATGTTCAAGATAGACTTTCTACTTCCTGCATAACACAGTCATCTTTCACTTCATTCAAATTTTTCTAGACTATAGAGTAACAGTGAAATTAGAAACTCCACCTAATCGAGGATCATTACATGTGCAAAGTATTGAATTGCGCAAAAAGTCCATGTAAGGATAAGCACTCAAACAACATATAAAATTCATTATACTGGTGATGCAAAGCTTAAACAATTCAATTTTATAATTATCATAATATCATCACCAATGTAATATCTTTCATAAACAGAGAATTAATCATTACATTTTATAGAAACAGAAATTTTAGGACATTGTATCATATAATAGGCAAGTTCCAGCTCAAACACCTTGCAGAAGATAAAGTAATGTTCTGAAGTACAACCATACAACAAAGGAACAACCAGGTGAATGCAGAATTATTCTTGTTTTATTAGACTATTGCTGTTGTTTTCTGAACCCAAAATCCTTTCCTTAATTATGGATCATAATCTTTTGCTTCACTGTTGACCATAACCTTATTAAGTACAACCAAACAACAGAGGAACAATCTGATGAATACAGAACAATTCTTGTTTTGTTAGAATATTCCTCTACTATACATCCCAAAAACAGTTGTTTTCTGAATTCAAAATTGTTTCCTTCGTTATTGATCATAATCTTTTGCTTCACTATTGAAATTAACCTTAAGAAGACAGAAGCTTCAATTTTCTCATGTATTCTGAAGTACAATACAACCAAACAAAAGAGGAACAATCTGATGAATGCAGAGCTATTCTTGTTTTATTAGATTATTGTTCTCATATACATTCGGACAACAGTTATTTTCTGAACCCAACATCGTTATGCTATAAATGTCATAAATATATTAACACTTAACAAAAGACAAAATGAAGTTCAGTTGATATTTTTATCGAAAATGGAATACAAATTAGAATCACCAGAACAATCTCCAAACTAGCTCAGAGTTCAGTCTCAAAGAATGTATATGATATGCACTTGGTTATTTTGGAGTGCCTATGCCCTAAGTTCTAAATCTAGTAGATTGAGTTCTGCTCAGTCAAGTTCGTAAGTTAAGTTGCTTAATTCTTCATCTTGACAACTAGCTTTTAAGAGAATGTTCTTCAAATGATTGAGTGCTTATCAGTATATTGAAAGCTGAAATACAACTGAGCATGCTTTACACCAAAAAATAGATGGACTGTGAAATGTGTTAGGAGTTTACATCAAAATCTGTTATTTAATCATTGCTAAATACAATTCTACTCAGAATGAAGAGCATACCTGTGATTGTGATGACAGGTTTTCCTCATTAGGAACCGACATGAGTTTTAACAAAGGCTTTTGAATCCTAATTGACAGACATTACTGGTGAAAGTCAGAAAAAAGCACAAAAGTTTATGGGCAACAATAAACGAAACAAACATATTTACCGAAGAAAACAATATTGATATCTGAATGACCTGCACCTATTGTATTGAGCTAATTTGATTTTGAACTTTCAAACTATACTTAGACATCAAGATCAATGGAAACTAAAAATATATTAAGACATTAAGCCTGCTTTAGAAGGCATTGCAATGTGTATATGGCCATAGACAACACAAAGATATAAACTTCATCATGTAAAGCTTACCTAGAGAGGCTCTAAGAAAATAGGAACTCTAAAAGATGGAAGAGAGCACAATTGCTTAAAAATACAAAAAGGAGAAGCGAATTCGGAATTCATTAAACTGTATTGATCTACCATATATGATCAATGGGGAAAATGAGAATCAACAAGGAGACCATTATGTAGTGTTGCAATTACAGATTGCAAAAAATAACAGGTTTGTTCAAATTCCGCTACACTACATTGTTACAGCGTAGCTATAGCCACTAATTGACAACACTTTATATTAAATCGCGTATTACAAAATAATAATGGTTTTTAAAATTCTGCTAAGCTACAGAATTGTAGCGAAGCTATATGAATATTTGATAACAGTGCTCTTAAGTCATTTTGATCAAGCACATCACCTTTAGTGCCTGAATTTGCAAAGATTTTCTTAACATAGTGAAACAACATTTATGTCAAAATTGAAAAGAAAATATAGTTTAACCATAATCCCGGACCATATATACATATTGTCTGCCTTTTGATTATCTTCATAATCTTTTCCTTTTAGTTATTTAAAGTTAAAATGACCACCTAGAAAATAAATAAAAAAAGTATTTTCTCAAATTAAACTGCACTAAAATCTATATAGCACCAACACATCAAATGAAAATACACCATACACAAATCAGCATCCAACACCGACACATGTGTTCCATTTAATCACTATTACCTTTGTGCATTATTTCCGGTATCCATGTGTAAGTGTAAGTATGTGTGCGGTGTACATGTGACTAAAATTCTCAAATTTCCACTCTCAAGTTGAACACAATAAAGAAACAAAACAATGAACAGTTACACAATTTAGGAATGAATGAACAATTTGAAATCTATTTGATCCACAATTTTCACGTTCCTGATGGTAAACAAAGCAGAGTGAAGATATCTGGGTGAATATCTCATAAAAGAACATATTCTCCGCATTTTTTAATTTCTGTGATCTCTAGTTAACATTAGAGAGCAAAAGTAAAGTAATAGACAACCAAACAGATGCTTAACTGATCATAGAAAATTCAAACGTACGTTTTCAATAGAACCGCGCGGAATATCGGAATCGCGGTGCGAACGAGCAACTCCGGCTAATTTTTCCGGCCAGTTGAGTTCGGTGCGACTCCAACAAGTTTCTTTTTTCTTCTTATGGAGCTACTTTGTTTATTTTTTTCTCTTTGATGAACGATGGGCTTCTTTAAAAGGAAGTGTGAGTTGGGCTTGGGATTAAAATTCTCGAAAGTTACTCCTACCCCTTATTTTATACTCTCGTAACTAACCTTCTAAAATTTTCAAATTTACCACAAAATCGGATTTCTCCGGACGTTACTTACATAATATGATTTTAAAATATTTCATTTTCTCTATCAAGCAAACTTAAAACCCTCTAAACATAATATTTTGGTTTAATTGCAGTTTTGGTTCTCCTATTTTAGTTGAATCGCAAAAGTAATTTTTCTATTTTGTTTTTCTCTAGTTTTGGTCCTTAAAACAGAATTTTAGTTCTTAAAATAGAATTTTAGTCTAAAATTTAATGAAATTTCATTTTTTTAAGTCGTACTACACCATTTATGATCATAAATTTCAGGTACAATTGTTGCAAATGAGATCTTGAGGCATGATATAACTTAAATAAATGCAAAAACAATGAAATTTTATCAATTTTTAAACTAAAATTCTGTTTATGGACCAAAACTAGAGATAAAACAAAATGGAGGAACTACTTTCGCGATTCAGCTAAAATAGGGGGATCAAAACTGCAACTAAGCCTAATATTTTTCACAAAATTTGTGTATCGATATACAATTCTATTGAAAGTAAAGATAATGTGATTATCTTATCATTGTATTTTTTTATATTTTTTTAAATTTTATACCGATTTTGTTTAAATCGATTAATTCAGACATACATATAAGGTTTTTAGATTGGACAATCTAAATTGTGTGTTATTATAATTTTGTCTTATGTCTCAATTAAACATAAATATAATTTGTGCCATTATAATTTAAGATCATTATTATTAAATAGCTATTTTATGCTAAAATAATATGCAAGAAATAACTCATAATCCTAATATGAAATATTTTAAATTGGTCTTTGGATCGCATGGTCATTAAATTGGTCTTTGGATCGCATGGTCATGTCTTTCTCTATCCCATTTTATCGATTAGATTGAGTCTAAAACTCCTATGTAAGAGTCATAGAATATCTTTATTGTAATATCTTTACTCGTATATTTTATTATTGTCTCAAATGATATTTTTTAATACCTCTATTGAAGACAATATTTTGTCACAAAATAATGCTAATAAGACACTCTTTATCATGTATTTTTAATATATTTTTTATTTATTGATCGAAATTCATGTGAATCCCACCAAATGTAATTGTGACCCACATAATTCGGTGGGACTGATGTAAATTTCAATCAATAGAAAATAGTGTATTAAAATGTGTGTTAAAGAATGTGATGCTAGCACTTCTCTCAATATATATTACCGCAAGGAAGAATTAAAGGATTTCAAATTAAAGGACTTCCTTTAATATCGTCTGCAAGTGTCCGATTTAACCCAAAAAACCAATTACATGAATGGTCAAATTACCCTAGCATTTGTTATTGGTTGCGATCAATTTATCAAAACTGAGCCGTCTAGTATGAGCTATACAGGCCAATAGTCTATCCCAACCCATTTTTCTTTCGATACTTTTTTATTTTAATTAATAAAAATTCAAATAAAAATAGAACACAAAACACCATAAGTCACTATCCACACCAAAGACAATAAAATAAAATTATAGCACATAACACTATATAAAAGATAATCGTGTTTGATGTTTAGAGCATAAGGCTGGAGCAGAAACATTATAGCAATGGTATATAATTTTTGACTTTTAGTGGAATACAATTTTTTTTTGTTTTTTAGTAAATTAGGTTTTAATTTCTTTCTTCATTTTGGACTTGTTAATTTTGTGTTTTAGAACGGCCCAAATTGATAAGGCTGGAGCAGAAACATTATAGCAATGGTATATAATTTTTGACATTTAGTGGAATACAATGGAATATAATTTTTAGAGCATAAAGCTGGAGCAGAAACATTATAGCAATGGTATATAATTTTTGACTTTTAGTGGAATACAATTTTTTTTTTGTTTTTTAGTAAATTAAGTTTTAATTTCTTTCTTAATTTTGGACTTGTTAATTTTGTATTTTAGAACGGCCCAAATTGATAATTTTGTGTTTTAAAATGTCATTGAATTAGTCTAAATTTTTTCATTAATATTTTTTTTATAAATTTATATTTTTAAATTGTAGCATGCGGTCCATGACCCTGGGCTAACCTCGACCCCAATTTTAACAAAACTAAATAAACAAGATAAAAAAAAAACTCTCGGAGCACTTCTTTACAATGCACTAAAATGTAAGTCAATCAAATCATTCTATAAAATATGTAATTATAAATTATAACATGTTATATAGGTAAATGTAATGAAGCAGACACATTATAGCAATGGTATATAATTTTTGACTTTTAGTGGAATACAATTTTTTTTGTTTTTTAGTAAATTAAGTTTTAATTTCTTTCTTAATTTTGGACTTGTTATTTTGTGTTTTAGAACAGCCCAAATTGATAGTTTTGTGTTTTAAAATGTCATTGAATTAGTCTAAATTTTTTCATTAATATTTTTTTATAAATTTCTATTTTTAAATTGTAGCATGCGGTCCATGACTTTGGGCTAACCTCGACCCCAATTTTAACAAAACTAAATGAACAAGATAAAAAAAAAAAAAAACTCTCGGAGCACTTCTTTACAATGCACTAAAATGTAAGTCAATCAAATCATTCTATAAAATATGTAATTATAAGTTATAACATGTTATATAGGTATATGTAATGAAGCATTATGTTTGATTAAACTTTTTCTTATAAATTACTACCTTCGGTGTAAAACTTTCTAGCTTCTCATTTTATTCTCCTTAACTTATTTCTAACTATATTATCGCTACTTCTCTCATCACTTCTCCACGCCAAATACAAGTCACTTACTTCTCTTATATTCTTTTCTCTTTAAAGGATATTTATATGGATGAATATAGAAGAATTATCTCAAAAATAAAATTATCATTGACATATATGATCTTGAGGAAATTTTTATATATGAATTTAATTAAATGTATAGAGGTAGATAAATTTTATAAGAAAAAATGTTTATGTTAAAAAATATTAAAAAATGAATAATTATTAAGTGTGACAAGGTTATGAAAACTAAATTATATAAATCTATAGGATAATTATGCTTTCATATATATTAATCGGTTGTGATGAATTTCAACTAAACAACATATGTTAATTAATATAAATATTGTGGTGTATTTTGTTGTAATTTTGAATTCTACGAAGAGTATATTTTATTAGTATTGTAGTTGTTGGATTATCAATACCAAAATATATGTTTGAGTCTAATATGTGAAAGTAATATCCGATACCAAATGACATACATCATGTAGATTTCTATAATGCAGTGTGTATTGGTATGTGTATGTATATAAACTAAAATTTATTTTACTTAATTTTTAATTATTAAAAATGTCAACCAAAATTTAGTCTATTATATTTATAATAAACATTAAGAGTTGAATCCACATCATATTTTTATAAATTTATAATTTAAAATTTTTATATATAAGACAATATTATTCTTTTTATTTATTTATTAAAAATTTAAAAAATTTAAGTCCACCACTGAAATTTAAATTTCCATATTTAATACATGCGTGTTCACTCAGTATTTTTTATTCGTGATCCACATACTTTTTTTTATCGACATACTTATTGATCATTAGTCACCCTCACACAGCAGTATACAGAATTTGTACCCAAGAAAACAATAGTCTACAGAATATTATTGTCCTTAGTAATAATATTATTTGACTACCAATGTAAAGACTTCATAATGTAATTCAACTAACAACACAATCTGGTACTGTGAATGCTGCTAGCCCTACGTACCACTAACATTCCAATAGTGTCATTCATGCTTATAAATCTAGTATACACCCATAGTTCTTGTATGTGTCATGTTAATTTCTGCTGAGGATGAGGCTTTGTAATGTGGGTTAGCAATAATATATTATCAAGTGTATCGTTTCATCATTAATTTGAAAGCGCATATATACATGCTTACACGGTTGGTGATATGGATCCATGGTTTTTAATAATACAAATTAATTAACAAAAATGTGGTGGTTGAGTATAGCAAGGGGGAGATTGATGTCCACAATAAGAGTCACAAAACTAATATATATATCCATTGAAAAAGAATTTGACTTCTCTTAAACAAATAAAATCAAGCGTCGTTATTTTAATAAATGCATAATTTATTATTGGAAATGATAATAAAATTTACACTTGCTGACATCTACTCAAACTTTTCTCTATTTAGATAAGTAAAATTTGGTTTGATTGAATATTGACATGAATTGTGTCGAAATTAAAATTTATGATGAGACGGGTTTTGGTGGTAATATTCATCCCGCACCCGAAACTATTAGTAATATTATTTTAAAATTTTATATACACGTACATATTCATTATATTTAATATTTTTTAAATATAAAAAATTATAATCTTATCTCTATACAAAAATATGATTTTAACATTTTTTAATTTTATACAATTAATTATATAATAATTATTTTATTATATCAATTATAATTAATAAAAAAATTTAAATTTATTATTTTTATATATGAATAGATGCAAGTGATGAAAGGAAAACTAAAACTACATCGTGGACGAATATGAAACCTAAATTTCACACCTGATAAGAAACAGAGACGAGTGCAACTTTTCTGAAACTAATAAATTCGAGAGTGGAGGAGATAAAATTTCATCCTCAAACCGCTATGTTGTCATTCCTATTTGTTATGTTGTGTGTTTAATATGATACTTAACTTTCTAATTATTGATTGATAATATTTATTTTACACTCTTGGGTGAGCGACTCACACGTTTGCTAACAATAAGAAAATAACATAATATTTTAGTTTTAGTTTAACTGACAAATGTCTATATTGTTAGTTTAGATGTCATATATCGAATTTGAATCCGAAACCTTACAATTATGTGAATTAATTAAGATGAAATTATTATTTCTTCTAAGATTAAAAAAAATAAATAAATTATGAAACACATTAGTTACTTAGTTAATTATAAGTATATTAGTTAGTTTTTTTTGTTCATGGTAAAAAAAGTAAATATTAACATATACTCGCACACAAGTAATTATACTAGTTAATTGTTTTTCATTGACTATACAAAACTTACATTTAAATTAATGTAAATAATTCTATCATCCTCCTATAATTCAATATAATTTCAATGTTATTTTGCCCCACTTTTTTTTCATCAATAAAAAAAATTAAAAAAAAAAAAAAGAAAGTAATATATATGCATCATTCGAATCTTACAAATCACATGTTGATAAACTAAGAGAGATAAAACAAAAAAAAATAAACAACTATGGACCACCTAGTTTACCTACATCCCATTGTACTCGCATACATAAAATATTCCCAATTAGAAGAAACTTACACAAAACAAGAAAAACTCAATTAAAAAACCATTAACAAGCCTTCATTTCTGGTTTTGTCTCCATGACACCTTATACTTCTTATAGTCCTCAACAACAACAAGATGATGATAATGTTCAATTCTCTGATGACAAGAACTTTGCCTTAGATGGAAAAATCTTGCTTTTGGTTCTTATCGTGGTTTTCGCTCTTTTCATGGTGCTCATTTTTATGGTACCGTATCTAAAGATGCATGCTAGGCGAAGAAACAGGTCATGGAGCTAGCTGATTCAATGGCAGGAAACATTTTTCATTATACTCTCCTCTAATTTTAAGGAATTATTATACAAGCTTTGTGTACATGTCTTCCCATGGAGTAGAAGAGATAAGTGTGTTTGATTAATATTTTGTTTGTTTTGTTGATAATTTAAGATGAGTGTATGTGTGTGTGGATATGCAAATTTTCTTGTTATTTGTTTTAATTATCGTCGGTAATTAATCTGTGGTTGTTTGTTTTCCAAGTCAATGTCGTAGTACATTTTTAGGATAATTGAATCATGTCAAGTATCAACGTCCTTGTCTTATAGGTACTTTCTGGGATTTTAAATATAAATAAACTACATTTCAATTTATTTTTTCTTATTTTCAGGAGTGATTACAACAAATATATTTGTCTTTTTTACTTATATTTAATATGGAAGGGAGTATTAATATACGTGTTATTCTTAAGAGAAACCCTCTCAAGAATGGTACTAAATTGTTATGCGTGTGTCTCATTTAGAGCTTATTTGATTCCCTTCTCAAAAATTGTTTTTTAATTTTCAAAAATTAAAAAACTTGTTTGTTAATCAAGTTTTACAAACGTGTTTTTGAAAATTGTTTTGTATTTGTTAGTTTTTAAAACTAAAAAAAAAGTAAAACATAAGAAAGAGGTTTTGCTTTTTAATTTTTAATTTTGGTTCTGTTGATTAAAAACTATAAACATGGAAAATTGATAAATTTTCATTAACACAATTCTTTAATATTGTAACTTACTGTCATCTTGTTCTACAATGAAGATGTGATCAAAAACAATTTTGATTTGTGCCACGTCACAGCCTTCTTTTATTGTTTTCCTAATCTATTTACTTTGTGTTATCCAATTTATAATATTTTTTTTAATAAACTTCTACCTTCGTAGAGAAATTAAGCATTGTTTCTCTTTGTTTAATAGTTAAAGCTAAAAGTAATAATTTGCGAATACATATTTTCTTTCAATAATTATAAATATTGCCAAAAAGAAAGATATTGTAATTTCTTTTGACAAAATTATTTTTATTTTTATAAATACAATAAAACATACCTAACATTTAAAGTTGTAAGTGAATATATCCCGAACATGAATAATATATATTTGTTATTTATTATGTTCAATAAAATATTACTATTATATTCTTCATAGTTGTATTCATACGATTAAGATTAAAAATAAATTGAGGTGAATTGAGTTTATCTTATATCAACTTGATAATAGTTGATTTTGTTCGAAAGTCACCTAAAATTGAACTTTTGTTTAGTTAGAAATGAACTTAATTCAAATTTACAAATAATTCAATTCAGCTAGCTTGTTAGCTCAAATCATATAATTCGAAAATTAATGTTTTTTTTATATATTTGATCAAACCAATTCACATTTTTATTTGATATAATGAAAAAAGAGAGACCAAATAAGAAGACCAAATTAACGAATTAACGAAAAAATGAGACTAAAACTGCAATTAAAAAGTAAATATTGATAGCTAGATTCTATAGCTACAAATTTTTGATTTAGTGAGGGACAATATATTTTTGATCTAGTCTCCTATATTTTTAATAAATCGAAACACACCCTTAAATTATTTTATTTTACATTAACATCCAACCGTTATTCCATCAGACACAATAATACGTTTACATATCAAAATCAAAGATACTTAGCTAATTTTAGAATCTTGTGCATATTCTTTTATTTTTATTTTTTATTAAACACCTAAAATATTTTCAACGAGTGAATATGCAAATTGATATATAAAATTGTAAAAGTCGGTCAATTCAATCCTTAAATGTTTCAAATTGACAAATACATACTTAAAATTGTAAATATTAATTAAAATTGTTTATGTGTAAGTTTTCGTCGTTAAATATTTTGATATGACACTATAATTGAATATAAGATTTATCTATGTTGATTTTCCATCAATATGTCATCTTCTTGTAGATAATTTTACTTATAAAAAATTTTATCAACAAATTTGTGAGTAATTATAATTATGTATAGACTAATTATAAATAAATTAAATTTAAAAAAATTTAAATTTTATAAGAAAATTAAGATAAATTGTAATGATATTAATATTAAATTAAAATAGACTCACTCAAATACTCAATTAACATAAATATAAATGATAATAATAAAGACTATTTTGGTTATTATTGAGAATTATAATTTGAAATACCAATTTGCATATTTACCCATTTTTCACCTCTCTTGGGTTTCTTTCACTTTCCATCCTTCAAGCTTCAACTCTTGTTCTCTAACCAAACAGTGTAAACTGCACAAATCATATTCTCCTGAACATTCACGAATCGTTCACCATCTTCACAGTTCAGAACCCATTTTTACGTTTCTGCAACCGCGCCTGTCAGCCAAGGTACAAAATTGAGAAACTCATTTTTTCGTTTCTGCGTTGAATGTAGTTTCTTGTTTTTCTGTTTTGATTATCATAGTAGTTTGGAAGATATTGGCAGAAAATATTTAAATAGTTAAATAGTTTTGCCCACTAAAACTAAATTATGATGGCCTCACTTTATTGAGAACAACATATAAATTTTTTATTTCCTAAACTCAGTCAATTACCCACTCACTTTGCCATTCTTTCTTTCATTCATCTTTTCACTTTGGCATTGCACATTGGAAAATGGTTGAGTCGAAGTGGTTTTTCGTAATGTAATGTTTTTATTTGTTTTTGCTTTTGTTGTGCTTCATGGTACAATGCTTGTTAGCTGTTTGATAAAATGCTTCAACCGAATTTTGTGTACAAGACACTGATTATAGATAAAATGAGGCAAGATAGGGTTTACTGAGATTAATAGTGCACTGTTATAATTATTGTGTGCTTAATTTGTTTTTGATTTTGAGCTACTGATGCACAGAGTGAATTATGAAATTTTGACCAGTTTGTTTTGTTGGTATCTGTGTATAAGTTGAGATTAATGTAATCAGCACCCAGAAATGACATTTGTTTATGCTGCAGGAACTGGATATATATTTCACCTGTTGTAGTACTTTTAAATGGAAGATTCGTCATTTTTCGATCGAATGATTGGTCATCTTCGGGGAACTTGCAAGTATGGGCATGTCAATTACTGGTGTCATTAGTTTTAAAATATTGCTTTATCAATCTTCATCTGAGAATGTTCAATCATTTTTTAAAATGTCACTTTTTTTTTCTCTGGACATTTTTTGTTATTTATATAGTTGAAACTAATTATTATCATATGATTGAAGAATTGTTCACTCATATCTATAAATATATGGAATCTCATATCCAAAACATTGTATATTATTGACAAAGTTCAGTACTATGGTAAATTACTTTGCATAATATTACTTTAGATGATAGATGATTTGCACAATGCCTTGATGGATTATTCTTGGAACAAGTTTACCTCCTATATTATTTTGAGGTATCAATTTATTGGAATTGTTGTGATAATATTAGGTACTATACTGGTTATCCAAAGGATCTTGGACCATCACGGGTTATTCATTTTACCTCCGAGCGTGAGTTTGTCAATCTCCTTCATGAAGGTTTTCCTGTGGTTGTTGCTTTTACTATCAGGTGATCTGGTCTGGAGTCAGCTCTTGAATTGTTTTACTTTGAAGCTTTCTTAGGTCGGAATGAAAGAGATAAGTAGAAAAGTGACTTAGTTTAGGAATAACTGGTTATTATTTTACAATGCAGGAGTAATTATACAGAACATCTTGACAAAGTCTTGGAAGAAGCTGCCGCTGAGTTTTATCCACACGTAAAATTTATGCGCGTAAGTTATTCTTAGTAATGCTCTCTTGTTAGTGGTGGCACTTGTAGTCATATTTATATATCACCCACGATGAAGCATTGCAATTGTCTCATCCGATAGAATCACATCGACAACTCGATAATTTTCTGGTGCTTTGCAGGTTGAATGTCCAAAATATCCCGGGTTTTGTATAAGTCGGCAGAAAACGGAGTATCCATTCATTGAAATATTTCATAGTCCATCACATGTATGTTGTTCCTTACTGTTCACTTCAGTCTTTAACCTCACTGCTTAAATTGCTCATGGCAGGAAAGGAAATTGTAATAAATTTTCAACCGATGACACGATTAAGCAAAAAACAGATTCTGTGGCAATAATTTGATTTTTTTTAATAGGTTGATATTTTTATTGATTCAATGGAGATGTTTTTTTTGTTATTTGAGCCCTGTGTTTCTTTTTACAGGCAGCTAGTCAGGGAAGGATAGCTGATCAAAATATTACTAAATACAATGTGAAGGTCTTGCCTGTAAGTGCTCCCTCTCCCCTTTTTCAGGCAAATTGTAGCACATATCAAATATCAAATACTTGGTGAACAGATCCTAGGTAATAAGTCTAGTAATATACCGCTAAGAGCAACTTTAGCACATGTTTCTTGATATGCAACCTCTCCTTTTTCTTTTACCATTGGAGTTTGGCTACTTGGCACGAAGGTTTATTTCTTTGAAAAAGCCAAAAATATGTATTAAAATAGAGTTATTCAAACCACAAGACCTGCCAAGAATAACCATAAAAATAAATAGTTTACAACGACTACACAAGCACCTGGTGCATAGTGCACCACCACAACAACATTAAAACTGATACAATACAGTAAAGAGATGACCACCCAGCATGGAGGGATTCCTTAAAGCTAAGCTTTATTTCATGTATAAGGAACTGCTCCTTAGCATTTAAAAACAAATTTTCTTACTCAGAATTGATATTTCAATTTGAAACAAAATTAAGTAATAATTAAAAAGTATAAAAGTGTGGATTGCTTAAGAGTTGCTTAAAAATTACATCATTGAAGTAAAATGTGTATGAGTTGCTTAAATATGATCTGATATAGTGGATCTTAGTGGCTTCGTCTTTGAAACTTTGTTTCTCAGACTTCCATTTATTTTGTGATTTTGCAGTTCAACTACGACATCAGTGCTTATGGATTTAGAGAAATCTTCAAGCGGTATGGTATTCGAGCATCAGATTCGAAGTAAGGATCTAATGGGAAGGTTTTATCTTTCAAATAATGAGGAGCCACACCAGATAATACTACCTATTTATCAATTGGGATATCATGACAAGTTGCAACTTCAAGCCAAGAAATGGACAATTATATTTATATTTACCTGTATGGTTGATGTCCAAAACGTTAAAAATAATTTGGTTCACTTCAGTCTGGAAGATCTTTTCTTTATTCCTTCATGTTGTTTCAGCTGATATAGTAAAGTTATTTGATGTAGTTTTTACAAATAACTTAGTTTGTTTGGTCTTAATCTTGAGGTATTCCAATTGTGTGTCTGTCTTTTACATATCGTTGTACAGGATAGGAGGTGTTTGGAAGAGTTTATTTAGAGCTTATTTGGTTATGCCAATGAGATAACAGATAAGGACTTGAGTTTGGTACTCATACACAATTGTGACATGTCCATGAGCCATTTTTAACATATCTCAGTAAGTTTCTCCACATGACTTTTGAATAAGTTTATATGTTATCTACGTTGATCTTTTTAATGAGTCAAGGAAAAATGTTGATCTTATTTAGTTTGTATTATTATGCTACTTGATATAATATAAATATGAGAAGTGTTGTTTATTATGAATAAATTGTTGCAAGAAACATAAAATAGGAGTTTTGACCAATCAAGTTTTGATTGACCATACATAGAATAGTAGGTGGTTATTATTTGGAAGAGTTAAATGTTGCTGCCTAAGATTATTGTGTTTCTTCTCAATCTTTTTTGTATATATCGATAAAAGTAAACAAATCTATCTAATCTAAACCACTCAATCAAATTGAATTGGATTTTTTTAAGAAGTCATCCAAACTGAACTTGTATACGATTTTTATCTTTGGGAAATATGACTTTTTGCCTAACACAAATCCAAATTGAACTATAAAAACTCTATGTGTAGTCCACTCTAGCTTTTGATAAGTCAAAACTCTATGTTTCTTCTCCCATGTGCTGTCATGGATCCCTTGTCTCTTCCCTTTGTAGAGGCTTGCTCCACCAACAATGAGAGCCTACTTCTAAGAGCACAACCATCACCCCTACCCTCTCCACAATCACTTTGATCCCCTTCCACCTACATATAACCCCTTTGTCGTCCCTCCACCTTCTCCCTCCAACATCAATCTCCTCTATCCTTCTTTCCCATGTCATGGCACTCTGCCACCTCCATTGGTGTTCAAGCTCTCTTTTGTGGTGTCAACTCAACCAAGGTACACCACAATGCACAAATCTAGCTAGCAAACTACCACCGCCAATTCCATGGCCTAACTTCATGTATGCTTTCGTGTCTCCCACTCTTCGAAGAAGTTATATTGTGATAAAGATTTTTCATACTCTAATTTATACTCTATGCTGAATTTTCTCAAAAAAA
>JBBPBS010000276.1:21543175-21558248 GCA_037974835.1 Cicer judaicum | reverse complement strand
ACTTATAAAATAATTTGATAATAATATAAATTATATATTATTATCAAATTGTAAAATAATTTATAAATTATAAATATATTATAAATAATTGTAAATAATTTTATAATTTATAAATTTATTATAAAATAATATTATTAGATAAAGAGCATTTATGTCGATATTTAGGAGTGATTAGTCGGATTTTTATTGAATTTAATGATTAATAATATAAATTATTACCATTCGTAAATGACTAATAATATTATAAAATAATATTATAAAATAATTTATCAATTTATTATAAAATAATTTAATAATAATATAGATTATAAATTATTATCAAATTGTAAAATAATTTATAAATTATAAATAATTGTAAAATAATTTTATAATATATAAATTTATTATAAAATAATATTATCAAATAGATTTTGGAGGTATGAAAGAAATTGTTGAAGAAAGAGAAAAAATAGAGTTTGATTAAAAGAGATTAGGTATTGAGAGTATAATTAAGAGAGGAGAAAGGATCGGAGGTTCTAAAAGCTGATGTAAAAAATATTTATATAAATGACATTCGAAGGTGAGATGACATTCGGAGGTCATATTTAAATATATATAACAGATAGTTATAATTGCATTCCAACTACTAAAACAACATTTATGAATGAACTACGATAAAAGATTGGTTGTCGCTAAAGTAGTTAAGAATGTTGATTCCGATCCATTAATGAAACATTTAACTCGACATGATTAATACACACTATGTCATGAACTTTTTAAAGTATCGGAAAATACATCTTTAATTGAAATATCAAACTTAAGTATATTTTTCAACTCACCGTCTAATCTTAATTTGTTTGCTAATTCAAATCATTGTTCAACATATAAATCTCGTCATTGTGAATCATTTAATATGTTGATAAATCCACATGAATATCCCTTTTCTACTCTTTTTTTACGTGGAAAAGGGGAGAAGCCCCCAACAACACACAAAAAGCATCAGAAAAAAATTAAAAACCTATAGGGATAGCAATAAACTCCTACTAGTCAATATAGTTAAGGAAACAAAAGGAGAAATAGAAGAGAAAAACATCATATTTTCATTGTACAAGGAAAATTTAAACTTATACAAATGAAGTTACTATTTAATTCTAACTGAATTGCAACAAGCTATGAAACAACTTTGAAATTCAAGCCATCAGAAAATATATAATTATATTGTAGTACTTAAAGAGAAAAGTAACTAAACACCATCATAAAACTCAAGATTTAGAAACTTGCATATCAGGTCCAGTTAGTGGGTTACCTAGTTTTAATATGTTAATATTATTTTCCATAAAAAAAACATGTTACTATTCTTTTGCTTCTTAAAAAGGCATAAATGGTATCCAATGAAGACATTATTCGAAATGACAATTAAAAAGTATAATTTACATGTGGTTAAGTCCTAATTCATTATAATATACTATTAATTTATATATATATATATATATATATATATATATATATATAAAAGATTTTGTTGACTAAATAAATAATCAAAATTGAGAAAATTAATTATAATATTAATTTTTTTTTTTAATAATTTTGGTTGTTTTTAAAGTTTACTTCTTTATATGTTAGAATCAGTATATGTTTGTATTCTAAATTTTAATATAAATTATAGAAAAATATATTACATAATTAGAATTATATTAGACTAAATTATTTTTTTATAAATAAAATAAAAGTTATTCGTGTTTTTAATATCTGACATTTGATCGAGTTTTAGTCTTTTCAATTTGCTTTTTAGATTTCATTTCTGCTATTTAAGACTTTCGTTGTTGTTTTAGTTCATGATATTATCTCTCAATCTAAATTAGGTGATGTAACATACCCCTATTATGACGTACCAGATCATATTTTGGAGACACATAAGATATAATTGTCATGTCATCATTTAATAATACTACGTAAAAAATATTATCTTATCTTATTACTCTCATTGGTATAGATTATTTTTGTAACTTGTCACTGACAAAATTCCTTTACATATTAAAAACTAGAACAGGAACTTTTCTACAAAAGACCCTTTGCAGGGTAAGTATATTTAACCATAACAAATTAACAATGAAGCTACTTAACATCATTATACAACAATATAGAATCAACAAACATCTTCTAAATAAATTGGAACTAATTGCTAACTATCTTTTATTATTACAGCATGCTTTATATCACAAGACTAAGCTTCCTACCAATATGGAAGTGAGAGGAACTGTGAGGTTGTCATCAAGATCTGTACTGATAGGAAGAGACTCCACAATTGTTGTGACAATAGACACAATTAGGAAACCTATAACAAATTTCCAGCTTCCTTCCATATATCCAAATGAGGAAAAATACCACATAAACCTGAGAAATCAATAACGGTTAATAAGAGAATGTATCGTGTTTTAAATTGATGAAAATTGATTTTATTTAAGGGCGAGAGCTAAATGTAAAATGATTTATGTTTATATACATTTATGTAAATATGTATTGAACAATAAAGTTGAGACTAACAATCGATTCTGCAGACAAAATCTGCAAAACCCAGCTTTAAATTAAAGTCGATACTAGAAACAAACCGATTCTACTAAAAAAATACTCAAATATGTACAATCAATACTATGTTTCTAGAATCAATTTTTTGAATTTCATACATGAAACCAAACATACTAGAAATTTAAAAGAGTAATACACGTCAAGATAGTTACCCAATTGAAGCCAAGAATCCAGAAGATGCCATTGCAATTGAACCGGCGTAGGACTTGTTTTTGTTGTAAGATATCTTTTTACTACCAAATCTCCTTCCAACAATGTCAGCCATACCTGAAATTATAAATTAACAACAAGGATAAAATCATGTCCTTCTAAGGTATCACAAGATAAGGCTTCTCTATGTCTTTCTAATGCATCTTATTAGCTATGTACCGACATTATAGATAGAAGGTGTATTTGGTGTCTGATACGTGTCATACAACACCAACACACGTGGTTATACTTAGTAACTTTCATTTTTTATGAATTATTATTGGTGCCTACATGTTAATGTAGTGTTGAATCGGGTGTTTGTGTCAGTGTGAGTGTTTCATAGCTTATTAGATATCAAACCATTTATGTATTTTCATCAACACCTTAAGATTTTGGAATATATTTAGATTATGAAATGCCTAAAAGTCTAAAACATTGCCTAATTGTAGTAAAGAAGACTAAAAAGTAATGTCTAAGAAGCATAATTACCGTCTCCTGCACACATATTACATATTGCAGCAATGGAAATAGGCGAAGTTCTCCAATATATTATTGATGCAAAAGTAATAGTTGCAGCATAATACAGTGGTCCCTTAAGAAGTTCCCTGGTGCAAATGAAACCAAATGAAGAAATAATGCAAAGACATCTAATCAATTATCAATTAGTAGCAAGATAAGAGATAGTGTTGTCCGATTGGTAATTTATACCATCACTAATTCCTTCATTTTTTATACACCTTCTTATAAAACCACAATTTTGTCACTAGCGTCTTTAACAACAACGAGGATTAAAATGACATATTTCAATTAGCAAACTATTTATAATCACATGTTCAAATATTCTCACAGGCATTAATGTATTCAGTTTTGCAACCTATGATCTCCAAATCTGCTCATTGATTTCACTGTGGCCTCATCTTTCCATATTCCAAGTCCAATAACAAGCATCCGAAGTACATTGACGGCTGGAATAAAAGCAGCAAAGTACGATCCCCATTTGTCGGTACTGTAATAATTGAAGCAATATCATTGAACCAAAGACCTTGTAACAAAACTTTGAACATGCTCATAATTCATAAACTATATACAATTACCTGAATAGTGGCCAGCAGAGTATGAATAACAGCCCAATGGTAATATGTACTAGTTTCCTATTCAATTTCTAAAGACAAAAATAAAAATAAAAATTAATGAGCATTCAGCATATGTGAACAAGATATACCTTTAGAAATGCAGCAAATAAGAAACTATATACTATGAAAGATAGCATTTTAGCTTCTAAATTATGGAAGATTCTCATCAGATATACATATTTGATTCCCAACTAACAAAAGTTTTATGGAGAGAAGTCAGATAAAGGAGCTTCTAAAAGAGGAAGCTGTAAAAGCTTATTCCAACTTATGTAGGAAGCTGATTATTTTTTTCAGTGCTTGTTGAAAAGTTTATCCAAACTAACTGTAAAATCACAATGAATAATAACCAAAATAATGAACAACTACCGAACACTGACACAAACACTAGAAACACACAACACAACACTGATATTGATTTAAATATAACCACACAGTTCACTGTCGGGACATGCCTTCAATGAGTATTACATAGATGATGTAAAACTCTTTACTTATGAAGTGGCAGACATAAATTTTAAAGAAAAAGTAAGCACCTAAGGATTTTTCAACAGGCATTACTCATTAGCAAAAAAAGATTGTAATCTACTTTCAAAAAAGTCAGCAACTAAAGAATGTCTAAACTTCACTGCTGTCTCTCTCTTTTTTTTAACCATCTTATTTCCAGGAAATGGGACCCTAATAATACGAAGTTTGGCTAGGGTAAGGAAAGTAAAATTGTTTCAGCCAAGATTCGAATTTATATTTTTCATAACGATTCGTCCTTAACTTGGATTTTTCCGTACTATTCTTCTTTAACCAAACCTCGTAAACCAGTTGAGCCCAAAAACTAAAAGCCCATTAAAAAAAGACACAATCTTTCACAAGTCAATAAAGGATCTAACGAGTCATTTATCTCCATATTCCGCTAAATTAAACGAACCCCTTTTACTAAAACAACTAACCTGATCAAAAAGTCGACGTTTTGCAGTTTCTTGCCACAATCTAAGAGCAGAGAAAGCAACAACACCAGAAACAGCTGTAGCAAGAATATCAGAGACAAAAGGGTCATGATGAAACATGGTGGCAGATGGGTAGTTCCGGCGAGATGGGGTAGTAGTGATGGTAGTTGAAGAAGAAGTTAGAGGGAAAATGGGTTTGAGTTTGGAGAGAGAAAATGTAGGAAAAGAATGGGAAAAGGGTGGAAAGTGTGTGAGGAGAAGAGGGAAAGAAGAAGAAAGATGAGAGTGAAACCTTATGCTGCTGCTACTCTTAATCATTGTTATAAATTTCCAGAGAGATAGCTACCTACCTGTACCACATTTCACATCTACCATTTTTTTCATTTATTTTTCTTTTCAACTTTCGTTCATTGATTGTTACGCTGGAATGAGATTTTGTTTGTTTTCAGTTACTAGGACTTGGCTCATATCGAGACTTTGATTATTCTTTTTGTTTTTATGTTTGTATTTTTTTTTTCAAATAATATTGTTGTTGTTGATTAACATATGAATCTCTAATAATTTAAATTCAGTTCTAATGAAACTAAAATCAAATCAATGATTGTTTTTGTTTTAGTTAGATTCAATTTCAATCTTTAACCCAACTTTTAATTATTTGATTGAGATTTTGGTTTAGTATAACAATACACTCTCATCTTTAATATAAACAAAATCAAATTTTATAAAAAAAAATAATAAAATTTGTTGAATTTACACATATACAATAAATAGAATATAAAAAATATAAAAAATAAAAAATTATTATATCAATAGTAATAATGATTAATTCCTTAATATTTTTTTTAATCACTTGTAAGTGTGTTTAAACATACGTGTAATCATAGAAATGTTGCTAATAAGAAATTTAGTTTTCTTTTCAACAATAAAAAATAATTATATTGTCTCAAATGAAGGAATGAAAAGAACTCTTTCACTATGATTAAATGGACGAAAATAGAGAGGATAAATTTTAATGGAAGAGAAAAATAATATAGATGTTAATAGTTTAAAGGGGTGGAGAAGGGAAAAGTTCTAATTTTTAATATTTTTGTGTTTTAAAAATGAATCAAATTTAAAACTAACTCTTCAAGACTTAAGATTAAGTGGGTACCTAAAGTTAATGGAACAAATCATGCAAGATGGTTTTCAAGATATAAAAAAAAAGTCATGGTTCTTGGACAATGGCTCTTCAAGACATATGGCATATGACAAGAATTGTTTCATGCCTTTTATTAAAAAGGATGGAGGATCCGTAACATTTGAGAAAAATGATCAAGCAAAACTCGAAGGCAAAGGTAAATTCTACCAAAATCAATGATGTTTAATATATTGAAGGATTAAAACATAATCTTCTAAGAATTAGTCAACTCTATGATAATAGCTTTGAAGTTATTTTTGAACCAAACATATGTGAAGTAAGAATGGCAAATTCTGGTGAAATTATATTTTCTACATCTAGGAAGAAACCTTTATGTTTTATACATTGAAGAACTACTAGTCGAATCTTGCCTCACGTCCATAAATAAAGACAAATGGATATGGCATAAAAGAATTAGACATGTAAGTATGAAATCAATTTCAAATTTATCAAAATTATATCTTGTTAGAGGACTTCCTAAAATAAACTTTGAAAAAGATAAAATATGTGAAGTTTGTGCAAAGGGAAAACAAGTTAAGAGTAATTTTCACGCAAAATAATTTATATTAACTAAAAAAAACTTTTGAAATACTTCACATTGATCTTTTTGGTCCCATTAAAACCACTAGTCTAGGAGGTATGAAATATGGTTTTGTCATTGTTGATGCTTTTTCTAGATACACATGGGGTACTATTTTTAAAACAAAAGGATAATGCATTTGATACCTTAAAAAACGTATGTAAAAATATTCAAAATGAAAAGGAATCCAATATAATCACTATGAGAAATGATCATGGAGGTGAATTCATTAATGCATCCTTCAAAACATTTTTTTGATGAACTTAGTATCTCTCATAATCTATCTTGTGCAAGAACTCCTCGACAAAATGAAGTTGTAGAAAGAAAGAATAGAACTTTGCAAGAGATGACAAGAACGATCTTGGAAAAATCAAATGTTGAAAAGTATTTATGGGCTGAAGCTATAAACACTTCTTGCTATATTTTGAATCGTGTTTCAATTAGAAAAATCATAAACAAAACACCCTATGAGATCTGGAAAAAATAGGAAACCAAACATTTCATATTTTTACATCTTTAGTTATTACTACTACATCTTAAACAACAAAGATAACTTAGGAAAGTTTGATGCAAAATTGGACAAAGCTATATTTTTAGGATATTCAACAAAATATAAGGGATATTGTATCTTTAATTTAAAAACCAAAACTGTTGAAATAAGTATGCATATATTATTTGATGAGTTTGATGATCTTGATTTAAAAAAGAAAAATGATAAGGAGGACGAACAATATGGGCAAACACAACAATTGTTCTCCACGAAAACAAGATTCATAAACAATCTCCGTTTCAAACTCCTCTTAGAAGTTGGAAACTAATAAGTGATCATCCTCATAAACAAATCATTGGAGATACAATTGATGACATTAGAACAAGAATGCCATTTAAAAATGATGTAAACAGCAACATGACAATGATATCTCAAATGGAACCAAAATTCATCAAAGGGGCAATAGTTGATCAATCTCATATTGATGTGATGAAAGAAGGACTTCTTTAATTTGAGAAAAATGAAATCTAAACTCTTGTTCTAGATCCACTAGATCAAACAATAATTGGAACACAATGGGTCTTCAGAAACAAGCTACATTAAGAAGGAAAAGTTGTAAGAAATAAAGCAAGGTTAGTTGCTCAAGGTTATAATCAACAAGAAGGAATAGACTATGATGAAACCTTTGCTCCAGTTGCAAGGTTAGAAGCCATACAAATTCTTGTTGCATATGCATCTCATAAACATATCAAACTTTTTCAAATGGACGTTAAAAGTGCATTTTTAAATGGCTTTTTAAATGAACAAGTTTATGTTCGTCAACCTCTTGGTTTTGAAAATCAAAAGAAACCGAATCATGTTTTTAAACTTGCCAAAGCCTTGTATGGCTTAAAGCAAGCTCCTAGAGCTTGGTATGAAAGATTAAGTTCATTTTTTATCAAAAATGGATTTTCCCGTGGAAACATTGATACAACTCTTTTTAAGAAAACAAATAAAAATGATTTACTCATTGTTCAAGTGTATGTTGATGATATTATTTTTGGATCAACAAATGAAAAATTTGTCAAGAATTTTCAAATCTCATACAAAGTGAATTTGAAATCAACATGACGGGAGAATTGAGATATTTTCTTGGCTTACAAATAAAACAATATAAAAATGGAATTTTCATATGTCTAGAAAAATATATCAATGATCTCTTAACGAAATACAAAATGAGTAAAGACAAAATTATGACTACTCCTATGCATCCATCATCCTCATTAGATAAAGATGAAAATGGACAATCAATTTATGAAAAAGAAAATAGGGGTATGATTGGCTCATTACTTTATTTAACTGCAAGTAGGCTTGACATTATTTTCGCAGTAGGATTATGTGTTAGCTTTCAATCTTCACCAAAAGAGTCTCACTTAACTGCAGTAAAAAAAAAAATCATTATCTCGTTGGTACTATTGATCTTGACCTTTGGTATAGCGAAGGTTCTCATTTTGATTTTGTAGCTTATTGTGATGCCAATTATGCTGGTGATAAGATCGAAAGAAAGAGCACAAGTGGTGCATGTTAGTTCATAGGAGAAGCTTTGATAACTTGGTCGTGTAGAAAGCAAAACACCATTGCCCTATCAACCACCAAATTTGAATATGTCTCAACAACAAATTGTTGCTCCCAAGTCTTATGGATCAAAAATCAACTTGAAGATTTTTTAGTAAGATGTTATCATATTCCAATATATTGAGATAATACTAGTGTCATTTAATTGCATTAGCAAAAAAAGTGAATTGTGGGTGATTGGGAAATTGAATGCGCCTCATACATGCACAAATTCTGCACTATCACAAGATCATACAAAGCTCGATTCTAACATGATATGTGCAACTATAATGCAAGTTATGAGGATGGACCCTTCAATCAAAGTGAAGGTAATTATTGCTCAGATTTAGGCTTTGCATAACTACACAATTAGTTATATAAAGGCTTGGATGGGAAAAAATAAGGCAATCGAACAAATTTATGGCAATTGGGAAGAGTCTTACAATCAGCTTCTACGATGGTTATTAGTTATGCAAACGTTTGCTCCAGGAACCATTATTAAAATGGAAATAATCCCAGCTTATAATGAACATGGTTTGATAAATGGGGTGACAATCTTTCATAGACTATTTTGGGCTTACGTTCCATGCATATCTGCGTTTAAATTTTACAAATCAATTGTACAAGTTGATGGAATTTGGTTATACGGCAAGTATAAGGGAACTCTATTGGTAGCAGTTGCACATGATGGGAACGACAATATCATTCTCATTCCTTATGCTCTCGTGGAAGGTGAGACAAAAGAGGCTTGGAGTTTTTTTGGAGAAATTTGAGATCACACGTCACTCCACAAGCCAACATTTGTTTGATTTCAGATAGACACGAATCTATCAAAAGTGCTTATAATAATTTGAATAATGGGTGGCAACATCCTCCGTCAAAGCATATGTTATGCGTCCGACATATTTCACAAAATTTTACAAGGGAATTTAAGGATAATGCTTTGAAGAAAAAGGTTATTTCTATGGATAATAATTTAATTCTTACTTATCAGTACTGAAAAATTAAATCATGAAGTTTTATAATTAGTGTAATAATGCATTGTCTACTGTTTCAATACAAGTTACTCAATCAACCAGTCTACATACCGATACTACTGTAGAGAAATTGGCGTCGTAAACCCATAAGCTTTGAAATGGTTAGACAATATACCGCGACAAGATTGGATTCAAGCATTTGATGGAGGTAGTCGTTGCGGTCAGATGACTAGCAACCTTGTGGAGTCGATGAACGCAGTATTAAAAGAACCACACAACCTTCCCATCACTGCTTTGGTCCAATCAACATATTATAAAATAGGTACACTATTTCCAACCATGGCAAAACAACACACATCAATTTTAGCTTCTGGTCAGGTATACAAAGAAACATGCATGACTTTTATGAAATCGGAAATACGTAAATCAAATAGTCATAGAGTCGATAGTTTTGATCGAAGCAACCATACTTTCATGGTCCACGAGACAGTAGTTCCAAAAGAAGGGCGACCAATTGGTCATTTCAGTGTAAATCTTCCTAACAAGTGGTGTGATTGTGGAAAATATCAAGCTAAACATATGCCTTGTTCACATGTGATAGCAGCATGTTCTAGCATCAAGTATGATTATTGGAGCCTTATACATGATGTGTACAAAGTGGAAACAATACTAAAAGTATACAGTGAAGCATTCCAATCGATACCAAACGAAGGATATTGGCCACAATATAAAGGTGTTAAGGTGTGTCACAATCCACTAATACGGAGAGTCAAGAAAGGTCGCCCAAAGACCAAACGCATTAGAACAAAAATGGACACTACGGATAGAGTCCCAAGAAAGTGCGGATTATGTCGGGTATCTGGTCATACTAAGAAACATTGTTCAAACGCTACTGACACATCTACTCAAAATTGATGTATTTTTTTCTTTTGATTTAATGTAATTTTATTTTAATGTATTTTTTTCTTTTTTTAATGTATTTTTATTTTATTAATAGAATTTTCCTTTTATTATTATTATTTTAATTATTATTATTATTATTCTTTTTATTATTATAATTAGTAAAAATTATATAATATTATTAAATTAATTATTTTTATTATTTATAAAAATATTTTTTTTTTTTAATTTTATAATTACTTTTAAAATATTTAATAATAACAAATATAATAAACCTAAGGGCAAAATTGGACAAGCAAAAAAAATAAAATACCTAGTAGGAGGTCGCATCCCCAAGATGCGACCATCTAGTAACTCTGAAATATTTTTGTTTCAGGAGGTCGCATCTCCAGGTTGCGATGAACAACTGGAGCTAAAAAGTAGGGCATTTTGGTATTATTTTTTAAAAGTGAGACAATCTAGTATTAAAATTTAAAAAAAGGGATATATGAGTTAAAATCTCTTTCTTTTTTGCATAAATGATTTATTTACATAAAACTTTACTCTGACACCACACCATATGAATATAGTGTAAAAATTGTGTCCAAATATTGTATATAAGAATTTTCAGGTTTAAATTTACAAATATAGAATGGAGAGCAATAGTAGATTAAATTTTTATTTACATTTTTAATAATTAAAATCTAGTTGAAACTTAAGTTAAAAAATTTATTTTATTTTATAATTATAGTAGTTATTTTTGTAATTTTTTTTATAAATTATTTCTTCTAGTTTTTTTATAATAAACATCTACATTGTAATTTGTTCTACAAAAATTTGTGTATTTAGTTCTTCTTAAATTTTTTGGAGATTGTGTTATAGTCTTAAAAATTTAATCTAATAATAAAAAAATATAATTTTAATAATTAAAAAATTGGTAAAATAAATTTTAGTTCTTATACATGTGATATATGGATGTCATTTGATTAAGTTAATTCGTGTAAAGATGCACATATAACATATCATCTTCACATATTAGACGACTCAAATATATATCACGAACTTATATACCTCTCTTGTCTCTGCTCAATTCGTTTTCTCTCTTAACATTTATACTAATAAAATTAATACATCAATCTCTATATAGGTAAACTATCTAATATCGAATGATAAATTAATTAATAACTAACAGACAAATTCTAACACTTTAGTTAGCAACTCAACTACTATCTATTAATAAATTTTTACATGTTAACAATTGATATATGACATAGTGGGATACTATTTTTTAATTAATTTATAAATTTTTTAGAACTGACATGATGTTTAAACATTAAAAAATTGATGCATTTTTTAAGAATTTTTTTTTGACAAAAACCAAAATTGTAAAATAGATATATTTTATTTGATTAAATTTTGTGAAATTCTAAAATCTTGTGTGAATTGTGTGACTGAAAATAGTAAACTTGTTAGAGTTGAAATTCTAGTTTTTTTAACTTAACGACTATATATGAATTGTGTGAAACTCTAAAAAAAATTATATTAACTTTTAAGAATTTCAATTATAATATTTTAGTTAATATTGGTCGTTCACCTACTCCCCCGATATTTTGTGCAAGATCCACCAACAACGATAACCCAACAACCACACTTCAACTCATAAAAACAATTCTACTCATAAAATATACCGATTATAGATCCCAAAATTACAAATACACAATATCTACCATTAATTAGCATATTTATTAACATATGTCATGTCATGTCGAAATTTATCACCCATTAACATATATTAAACCATAATTATCCTATAAACTTATTTAATTTGATTTTCGAAACTTTGTCATGATTAACAATTATTTATTTTTCAATTTTTTTAACATAAATATTTTTTTTATAGAAAATTTAACTTCTTCCATATGTTCAATCAAATTCATTTTATATGTTAAAATTTCCTCCAAAATATAACGTGACCAGAAATGTCTAATAGAATTGAATGAGTAATTTTAGAATTTGAGTATAGAAAATACACCTATAAAATTTTGGACCAACTTGTTTGTACATAAATTATATCAAATAGATTCCTTTGACTATTATAACAAATAAAATGTATCATATAAATACAAATGAAATAGAAGCAGTAGTATTTTTAAAAAATTTATTGAAAATTTTAGGGTGACTGTAGCCATCTTATGTCAAGGTACTAAACTCGATTACTTACTGTTTCAAGAAAGACCGAAAAAACGAGACCAAGTTGGTCTCAAGATGAGTCACCAACTAGTAATTCTTGAATTTTTTTTTTTTGAATAAAATAAAATAACTAACAACAAGTCACTTTATCACTTATCAATTCGTAACTCATAAAATTGTCACACAAAATATACATCATTAGATCAAAAAGTAATCTACTACTTAATAATAATAATAATAATAATAATAATAATAATAATAATAATAATAAGAAAAGAGGTAGGGAATAAGAAATATTTTCAAACTCTAATATAGTGAAATCAATAATAAGATAAAAAAAAAATTGTCTTTAATATATTTTGGTAAGAGATGAGTACTTCGGATGATGATTCAAACTTAATCATTTTTTACCTTGTTTATATTATATCTTTCTTTTTTGTTCTTGTTTTTTCTGAACCGAGTCCGACATAACCTCTTGCTTATGGATCAAATAAGATTCGTGGTACAAATCAAGTCTTCTATACACTTCTTGTCTCTGGCCAATTTTTCTATTTTTCTCTTGACCCAAATGAAATGATATCTCTAATTCTTTCTACAATGCATCAATAACTTCGTAACTATAGCGGCAATATTTCACCCACTAATTTGCTCCTTAGAAAAATGGTTAACCTATTTAACTGAATCAGTGACAAAGTTAACATGAATTTTACGAATTGACTAAATATATATATATATATATATATAAAATCTAATATAAATTTTATTGTGGATAAAGTTTTCTATGTAATTGTTGCAGAGACTAGAAATATCAAAACAAGATGAATATATCTATTGATCAAGTAATAATATTTTTATTTTCATGTCTCTACAAATTTTGGACAAATAAACTTAATTGAAGTAACTATATATATTATTAGAATAATTAAATATAAAAAATTCGAACTTATTATAAATAATGGGGTCATTCATCATTTTAATTACCCCACATATACACATAGCTTCACCCTCTAAGTTGAATCCGAAATATTTAGTTGTAGATCCAAGTTCAACGGTAACTAGTCCAACCCAGATTTTTGAGTCGATCTATACCATTTGATCGAGTTGGTCTAAGTCAAGTACAATCTCTATTGTATCCTTTTATGTATGAAAATTTTACACTATATTCCTCACATTTTATCTTTACCCTATAAATACAAGAAAATAACTTTTTTGCCCTAGTATAAATCTTAAAATTTATGAAGAAAATTCTAATTTTATCAAAAACCTTTCAGTTTTTTTTAAGTTTTTCGGTATACAGTATATATCTCGGAAACTTTTTTTTAAATTTTTCGGTAAAGTAGTTAGAGCATATTTAACTGTAGCTAAATGCGTTAGTATGTTATGGTCACATAAAATTTAATTTTTGACGAATTAAGCTTTTGACAATTACTTTTTTTTATTAATTTATTAATAATAATAAATTTAATTTTTATTAATTTATGGCCATTAACTGCTTTTTAATTTATTAATAAATATAATTTTATGACAGTTAGTTTTTTTTGTCAATTTATGACGGTTTATTTTAAATTTCAATTAATTAATTTAATTTTAATTTTAAATTAAAATTAAAATAATGTATAATAATACTAATTAAAATATTTAAATTAGTATTTTACGTTATACTAAAATTAAATATAAATAAAATATTAATATATAAATTAAAGTTATGGGATCTAATATATATGGGTTTTTAAAAGTTAAACATTACAAAAGGAATGAGTTACTTCAAGATTATATACCACAGTGAGACCTATTTAATGAATCCATGAGTTCACCGTTAGAGTAAGTAATGAGATGTGTTTCAATGAGTCTTATTTAATGAACTCATGTTGAGTTTACCGTTGAGATGCTCTTACACTTCAGAAAAACTTTTTTTAAGTTTTCTAGAAAATATATTTTTCATTTTAAAAAATAAAAAAATTTGATATATATATAAAAACTTCTTCACAATTTCTTCGATAAATTTCATGTACCAAAAAACTTTTTACAAATTTTTTAATACATGTGTGATTTACCGGTAAAATTGTGAAGAAGTTTTCATGTACACAACAAATTTTTTATTTTAAATAGTATTAGAAAATTGTAAAGTTTTTCAGTAATACTGAAAATTTTTAAAAAGTATTTCGGTAAACTTTAATTTGAATTGATAAAATAGTAAAAAGAATTAAAGATATATTTAACATTTAAAAAAAATTATGGAGATATAGATAAAAACATAAGGATATAAGGTAATTTTTTCTTTATGTATGAATGTTTCTTAATTAATTATATATATATATATATATATATATTGAACTTTAAGGTTTTCATCTCGCAAGACAAT
>JBBPBS010000276.1:21530431-21542681 GCA_037974835.1 Cicer judaicum | reverse complement strand
AACCCAATTTTAATGTGCTTTATTAATAAATGAATATTTTTATGTTATGGATTGGGACAGTAGAATTTCAATTTAATTTTTGAAAATATTAAATAATATTTTTCATTGTCATAACAGATATATTAATAATTTTTACGACTCTTCGAATATTCAATATAACAATATTAATATATATTAATTAAATTAAAATTTCAAAATTTATTAAATAACATCTTTAATAAATATTAAATAATCCTCCATTTATGATATTTTATTACGAATGTTGTTCTATTTCATTCGTTTTAAATTAAATGTCACATTTGTAATTTTTTTGTTTTAAAATAATTGTCACTTTAAAGTATTAAGATATTTATTAGTTTTTACTGATATACTCTTATTTATTAAATTTCACTCCACTAATTACAATTAATATATGTATTTTTGTAAATAAAACTAAAACAAATCAAATTTTCTTAAAAACTGCACGCGAACTGAAGGAGTATTGTTCATAAGGTTCTTCTTTGCAATAAAGACACAGAATATCTAATGATATTTGTACATCTCTACCAAAGATTATAGCCTTAAACCAATTTAGATAAGACTGAATTGATTGAGATTATCTAGAATAAATTTTAAATTTTAATTAAAATAATTATTATTAATCAAACTTTATTTATTTTTCTAAGAATTTAAATTTATTAAAAGTAAATTTGTAGAAATCGAGAAAAAGTTGTCAACCTTAATAAATTTACCTTGTCATTTTACTTGCCTAATTTGAACCAAATTAAATGCAAAAAAGGATAATTAAACCATTTATATGTATATGTTCAATATTGCTTAAACCATTTATATATAAATATATATATGATAGAATTCTCATTTGAGTACTCACCTATGCCAATGCTTGCTGTCGTGTTATTACTGTAAGCACATTCTACATCAAATTAATCTAGCAAGCCTAAGATAAATAATAATTTCTGAGTTCTAAAAATGATCTTTTATTTATTTATTTATTTATTTCCTTTTATTGTTTTTTTGTAGGCTATTCATTTTTCAAGGAAGTATTATGGAAGGATCAACAAGCTCCCACATAAGAAGTAGTCAAAGGTTACCACAACTTGCATCTTCATCAAATGTTAATCATGAAAATGAGATTAATAATAGGCATTTACCTAATAATATAGAAAGTGTCAAGCCTGCTGCTGAACATGGTGTCCCTGTCCCACACCCTAATGGGGGTCTAACCCAAGATCTTGATGATAAAAGGTAGGTTGAGTTAATTACAAATCCCAATTATTTTTTTTATATCAATCAAAAGTTTCTTTTTTCTTTTATCTAAAGTTTAAATAAAATTTTCATTTTTATAAAATTTATGGAATTCATTTGATTTTATGTGAATGTGTGCATGAGACATTATAAGAAAAAATATATTTTATTAGTTAGTTTGATTTTTAAATATGTTATTACTTGATCAATTTAATTTTTAAATATGTTTTTTTTCTCAATTTACTCCACAAAAATATCAATAAAAAAAATATTTGAAATATATTTATAATATCGATACATTAAGATATTAGAGTAACAACTCATAACAAATCACCTATTTAATGACTAAAATGAATGCAATATTTATGTTTTGTTTGTAATTTTTTGAATATAATGTTATTTTGATTCTTGAATTTGTGAAAATGTTGTCACCATAATGTTTGAATGTATCACAATTACATATATTCTTTTTTTTAGTAAATGATACACCCCAAGTGTATTTTTAAAATTAATTAGCTTGTATTTTTAGTTCTCTTATCATGCTTTGCATTCGTAAATTAAGACAGGGATCGATTTATATAATTAAATTGCATCTTCTTAATGACAGATATAAACTAAATTACATCAATAAACACATGCACGCCACACATGTATAAGACAATGTGTCAAAGAAGAGTAAGAATATATGAAATTCAGATCGAGTGAAAGCAATTAAAGCAATTAGTTTGATTGAAAAATGAATTTAATCAGGAAATTAGAAACTTAAATGAAAGTAAATTAAGAACACTTGGAAATTGAATTTTTCCAAATATTCCTTGCAACCCACTGGATTACTACCCTTCTGAAAAAATATAGACTAGATTTTCGGACTATTACTTCACTATCTCATTATTTATTTTTAAAACATATTAAAGAGAAGAAAAATTAATGAAATTAATAGTGTAGAGCGAGAGTTGATGGAGATATTAATTTGAACAATCAACAATATATGTGATTTATTAATATACTCTCTCTAAAAATGAATTAAAAGATATATTAATTCAAATTTGATATTAAAGACATCAACTCTTATTTAATCATATTCATCTATATTTTATTTTAAGACAAGTTCTAAGATACAATAAAAATTAGAATCTATATCAATACTATGATTTTTTTGAACAGTAACTTTTTAATTTATTGATGTATTCATTATTATAGTATTTATTAAAATTAATTAAATTAAAATTTTGATAATATCATTCAATTATTAATAATTTAATTTTAATAATATAAATTTTTTTTTAATTTTTTCACATACGTGATGTTATTTTAATGAGAGTATATATATGGTCCATATGTAAGAATTCTTGTTTCACTTTCTAGATAGTGTATTACTTTATCAAATTATTTTTTTCTTATCTATATAAAACTATATGACCCTGATCTACAATTTTTTTTTCTTCTTTGCTATTTAGGCGTGAACAAAGTAGAGTATATTCAAAAACATATCGTCATAAAATGGATGCTCATATAAAAAATTTGGAAGAAAAACAGAAGACCATAACGGTAACTTCTATGATGGTTCACCTATATATGTATATATATATTGCTGATTACAAATTGAATATTAATTTTCTAAACTCTTTAACTATGCAGCATCGAATTTCTGAAAAGACACCAATGATCAAATTTTTCAAAGATGTTGGATCACTCCTTGAGACTGAACGTAATACATTGCGAGGAACAAAAACTAATGTTATTTCAAATGTGGAGACTCTCAAAGGTTTTTTCTCCTACCCTTAATTTTTTTTTAATAATCATTCTCTTAAAACATTATTAAAAAAAAGAGTTTAATTATTATATATCGACAAATTTTACATTATAAATGCATTACAATAATTAATAATTGTAATTTTTAAAGTAATTATGATTAAAATAAAATATTTTTAATTATTCGACAGTTATAAGCAAAATACCTTTATACTATTGGTGTATTTAAATTAAATTCTAAAAAAAACATTGATATGTTGAAGAAAATTCACTATATTATTGGAGTTTTATTAGCTATTTTTTTTTCCTATGGGAATTTTATTTAGGGTGTGTTAGAGGTAGATAAATATTGATGTCAGATATTGAATCCTTAACCTCTTGCATGTAATTTTTTTCATATCTCTAGTCAAACCACTAAAATATTTCTTTGAGAGTATAATTTATTTTTGTTATATTATCTATAATTTATTATTCAACTTTTTCAATATACCCACCTTTTAATAATTTTCTTATTTAGTAAAAAAAAAATTCTAATGATTTTGCTCATTGATATTTTAACTAATGATTTTTTTTGGGTGATTGGATGAAACTATTCAGCTGAGATGCATAGGATACAAAATGAATTGGAGAAGATGAAAATAGATAAAGACGCCAAAGAAGCTCATATAGCTGGGAAGAGGAGTTTCCGTGGCAATCGTTGAACTCTACATAAGAAAATTATGTATGATTAATATTATGATATATAAAATAAAGGGTTCATTCATCATATGCTTTATAATTAATGATCATTATTAATTAAAGTATAAGTAAAAGTCTAAATTATCTTTATAAATTATTTAGCTAGTACAAGTTCTATTTATAACACCATTACAAAACATAAATAGTTTTAAACGTTTATAATTGTATTCCAACTATTAAAATAGAATTTATAAATTAACTACAATATACCCTATTAATTCAAATTTTAACATGATAAAACATCTAATTCTTCTCTTAATAATATAAACATGTCATTCTTCATTGGATTGGTTAATATGTCAACAACTTGGTCCTCAGATGTTCACTGCATAATCTATAGCATCCCATTAACGGCTTGTTCTCTAAGAAAATGAAATCTAATCGCAATGTTCTTAGGTTTTCTCATAATCTCTCACAAAGAACATACACAAGCACACACTCAGACTCACAAGCTCATAGGTTTTGAAGAAAGTTAAAAGCTTTTGAAAGAAAGTTAAAACAATTATTAGAAAGTGACTTCTCTGAATTGAGTATTTCATTCAATGAAATATGTAACTAGCTCAAGTTCTATTTAGAGCATCATTACAAAACAAAAATAATTATAAATAAGTTACAATTGTCTTCCAATTACTAAAACAAAATTTATGAATTAACTACAATAAAAAAGATGGTTGTAGCCAAAGTGGTCAAGAATGTTAATTCCAATTCACATCATTTGGAACATATTTAATGAAGCATTTAACTTGACATCATTAATATACACTCACGTCACAAACTTTTTAAAGTCATGAAAATTTCATCTTTAATGAAGTATCCAGTGTAAGTATATGTATATGTATGTTATATGTATGTTAATATTAGTGTTAGAGATTGATTCCTGGATTTCTTGCATGTAACTCTTTCAAATCCCTAATCAAACCACTAAACTATTTCTTCAGGGACTATAATTTATTTTTGTTATGTTATCTATAATTTTTTTTTTTATAATTAAACTTTTTCAATATACCCTCCTTTTAATAATTTTCTTATTTAGTAAAAAATAAAAAGATATTTTTCATATAATTTTTCTCTTTGATAATTTAACTAATGATTTGATTTTTTTGATTGGTTGAAACTATTCAACTGAAATGCACAGGACACATAATGAATTGGAGAAGATGAAAATAGATAAAGATGTTAAAGAAGCTCATATCGCTAGGACGAAGAGTTTCTGAAGCAATTGTTGAATCCTCTAAGAGAAAATTGTGTATGATTAATATTATGATATATAAAATAAAGGGCTTCATTAAAAGATAAATAAATAAAGGGTTCATTCATCATGTGCTTTGTAATTAATGATACTTATTAATTAAAGTACAAGTAAAGTCTAAATTATCTTTTTGAATATTTTTTGTTGTGTAGGTTTATGTTATCTTACATTTTACTAACTTTTTTTTAGATAAAAAATATCAAAATATTTTTTACTCGGTCACAATATTGTCACGGTGAACCAAATTATAAAAAGTGTTGGCAGTGTCATGTAATAAAGAGTTCAAAAGTTAAAGGATTTGGATTAATGTTGTTATTGAATAATTTACCAACTGGCATGCACTCTTCAATAATGGGAGAATGCTAATTTGTCTTACAACCTAGTTCTCAATTTACTCACATATAATGGGAACACTTGGATGAACTAGAGTTTGGTGGAGAGGAATGAGGTGAACATAGATCATGACACCCTCAAAAAAGTGCTAACCATATAGTTCAAAAAGAAAACACACTAGTTCACATTTAGACTCATAAGTTGATACGCTCAAATCACAAATTCAAAGGCTCATGCACAATTTTAAAAGAAAGTTAAAATAATCGAGAGAAAAAGACTTATTGAATTAAGTATTTTATTTAATGAATTATTGAGCTAGTACAAGTTCTATTTATAGCACTATTACAAAACATAATCAATTTTAAATGGCTATAATAGTATTCTAACTACTAAAATAGAATTTATGAATTAACTACAATACACCCAATTAATTCAAATTCTCACAAGATACAATATATAATTGCTCTCTTATTGACTTGTTCTCTAAGAAAATGAAATATAATCTAAATGTGTTTTGATCTATCATGAGACACAAGATTTCTAGCTCACTTATTGTCTCTCTGCAATACTATAGGCTTCCTGACTTCAAACTTCATTTCTTGTAACACATAATCTATCCAAACTGCTTGACATGCTAAATAACTACAAGCCACATAGTCTAACTCACATGATCTATACTTAGGGGTTACCTAGTTTAAATATGTTAATATTATTTTCCATAAAAAAAAAAATATGTTAGTATTCTTTTGCTTCGTAAAAAGGCATAAATGCATCCAATGAGGACATTATTCGAAATGACAATTAAAATAATAGTTTACATGTGGTTAAGTCCTAACTCGTTATATATATAAAATTAGGTTATAGTTTCTCAGCAAAATATAACCAACAAACAAATTAGTAATATAAATAACTATCACAAACACATTTAACCAACAATTGAGATAAATAGAATTAGTGAACAACAACCATGACAATATTAATATTAGTCAATAAATCAATTATATATATATAGACTCAAAATTAAGCAGCTCATGAACCAAAAATTTCAAATTATATATAGTTTAAATTCAACTCATTTAATTAAAAAATTCAATTTCATCTCAGTTGATTCACGAATCAAATTCAACAAATTAATTATTAAACAAAATATAAAAATATCAATATATGTTCGAATTGATTTGATGTATTGTCATCTCTAATTATTTGCATAACTTCGGAGCATAAGGAGCCTTAGAAGTGTTTTTATTTTAGAGTTAGAAAGTAGGTCCACTTGAACATAAGCAATGGAAATGAAAATGTTGAAGTTAAATGTTCACTTATAATTAAAAGTGAATGAATAGAGAATACAACAACAACAACTATATGATATCGTAGAAACTTGACGCATGTGAAAAAAAGAACTTGTACATAACTATATGAAAATATTAATTAAAATAAAATTGCAATAAATTAAGTAATTTAATAATTAAAATAAAAAAATTAAATTAATTAACTTATATTTTTACTTGGTAATTAAATTATTTTGACAAGGGACTTTATTGTCATTTAACAAAATTATTCTCTTTCAATCTTTTCAATTTCTCTCTCTTTTTTTAATTTTTTATTTTTTTTATATCTATCAAAACATTAAATCTACTCAGTTTCTTATCAGTGTCTTTCTTCTTAATTACACTCTTTTTTATCTATTTTTTTTTTCACAACTTCTCTCCACAACCAATCACACCCTTAATAATTTTATATGTATATAAAATTTTATAAATATCATAATTTGCAATCAAAATGCCAGTTTTGTAATATAATATATTCACGTTTTTGATAATTAAGTATATGAAGAGCATGAAAATATCTATATTTTAATAAAATAAACTATTTTAATTTTTAAAAATATGGATTAACATCATATTATTTAAGTACTTATTACGGTTCTTAAATCAATTTTTTTTGTTTATCCTATTTTACCTATTTTTCATACAATGACGATGGTTTCCATATATATAATGAGAACCAACAAAAATTGGATGGGATAGGCACAAGTAATTATTTTTTCACAGGTTAAATATATCTACTTACTATTTAATTATTTATTAATCAAATATTTTCTTTTAGTTTAAAAAAAATCAAATAAGAATTTGAAAGAAAAAACGGACGAATTTACCATATATGAACTTTGCATTAAAAAGTTATATTAAGATATTAATCCTTCACCTCCTCGATCAGATCTCAAAACTTTGATTTCATGATCGCTCTCGTTCTCTACAAGAGCTTTGAAGTTCTTGAAAGTAACAAAAGCTTACGATTTTTACTTTCAGAAATAAATTCAAGTTTTTCTACTAAAATCATCAATAAAGAGAATGAAATATTTACTCTTACCAAATGAAGATGGATTGATTGGTCCACACAAGTCGGTATGCACAAGTTGCAGTGGCTTAGTTGCTCTTGATGTGGCTTCTTTAGAGAAACTTTTTCCAACTTGCTTGCCAAGAAGACAACCTTCACACAATTGATTTGGATGATTGATTAAAGGTATCCCTTTCACCATATTCTTTTCTCCCATAATTTTAAGTGCACCGAAGTTCAAGTGGTCATACCTCATATGTCAACACCATGCTTCATCTTGAACATTCATCATCAAACATTTTGCTTCAATAGTTCTTACTTTACTCCACAAATTTCTCTTTGCATCCACACATATGGTTACTTGCATCATTGTCCTAATACCAAGAACTATTAGCATCTCTACTTCTTCCTTGAATGTTAGCAACAAAGTTGACTCTTCATTTTCGTCAACAAGATTAACCAATTATTTCTCTTGATTAGATCATTACAACATTCCCAACAAAAATGACCAAATTCATGACAGTTATAACATTCAACTTTAGATTTGTCATACCTCATTTAACTTTGATAATAGCCATAACCTCTTCTTCTTTCATGAATTCTTGGTGATAAGTGACTTATTTCTTCGTAGTTTGATTCACGATTGAAATATCTTCCTCTTCCTTGTTCACGTCCATGTCTGTTTTGACTATTGAATCCTCTATCATCCTTCAACAAAGTTTTGATCTTGAGAACTTACTCTGATGGCTCATCTTGCCTTTTCTTCATTCTTTCTTCTTGAGCTTGCAATCAACCTTCTAATTCCTCAATGGATATTGAGTCAAGATCTTTTGATTCCTCAATAACACACACCACATAATCGAACTTAGGAAGTCCTATCTTATTCACTTTGTCAATGCCTCAGAGTGATTTCTCCAAAATATTATAAGCTTCCTTTGAATTCGTAGCATCGGCAACCTTCTCAAACATAAAATCATCCAAACATTGATGAATGAAAGTAAAAGCATGTTGATCTTTATTCCTTGTCTTTTCCAAAACCTCCTTGTCAACTTGAGATAATCCATCTTCATAATGTGTTCATGCGAAGACACTAATTTTCATAATTCTATTTTTTTAGAAGAAGAAAGTGGAAAGTAGTGTAATCACGAGTCGCCATTTCTCAACTCTCACAACCAAACTCTAAATACCATTTTGTTAGAGAAAGGAATATATTTCTAATAGAAAACTCGCAATTTGCTTGATGCTTAATGTAAAGTACAGTGAGATATTTATAGGTATAAATAGAAAACTCTAAACCCAGTTCTACGAACTTCCTAATTAATACTCACTTCTATAATTAAAACACTTTTAGATTCGTACATAGAAATTCTATATATTTCTAGACTTATCTAATTTTAAATTAATAATAACACTTTTAGATTCGTACACTTGCTGTCTAATTGCGAAGGCAATGTGTGAATAACTTATTGATTAAGAAAACAATGCTATGGTGGTCTTAGTTAGCTTTCGGTCTTGAGGTGAATTTTCAGTAAAATAGACTTCTTGGGGTTTAATTTGGAGGATTCGTTCTTAAAAATTGTGACTCACTTTCTCATTTATTAGATGGGATCAACTTCATTACCTACTTGGATTTCAAGTGGAGGAAACTTTGAAGAGAATGTCGACATGACAACCAATGTTACATTCCTCTTTTGTAGACTTAGTTCCTTACAAAATAGGTATTCTAGCCATGTTGAAAGATGTGTACTTGTTAATTCAGTCCTTGGCAATATTCATCATAAAAATCCTAGTGAAATTTTGAAAATTAGTGCTTTAAATACAAAGGAGATTTCTTTGAGGAGGCTCAAAGAGTTTGTGGAAACTTCTTTGGGTCAAGTGGTCATGTGTGTCGGCCTAAATCAGAGGGTTGGTTAGAGGTATATATAATATAATCTTACCTTACTTGTGAAGTGAATTGAAAATGGTAGCTGAGAAACACTTCGGAGAAAAGTGTTGGTCGTTAAGTATGGTTGATGTGTTATCCAAACACCTGATTTGAAGAGATCTGCTACACATTCCTTCTTATTGAATGGTGAAAGAGTTTTAGTTTATTACTTGTGGTTCCTTGTCTTGAATGATATTTAGTTAGGTATTTCTCCTCTTAAAGATATATTTTTATGTTAGCAATTTCATTGCAAACTTTTTCTCCAATTTTTGAGTGTATATCTAACGAGCAAAGTCAACAATGAGACCATATGTTATTTATATCTACTAGATTAACACAAATGTTTATAAGTAAGAATGGACCGTTTGATGCTTACCATCTGGTAAGGCATATAATGTGCTATCTATTAGAAGCAATCATCTACTTTTTTATCATCTTCTAGAGAAAGTAATATATATAGTGCCTTTGTTTCATCAAAGAAACCATTGTCTGACATAAACTGTTTTGGTGACATAAGTACTTTATAAAAAATGAATGTAATTGAAAATTCTCTCTAAGGAGAGTTACTAGTTCATGTTGTAAATTAGTCAAAGTGCATATTTTTATTTTAGATCTTGTTGTAAAATAAATCTCTATATAATAGTAAAACTAGATATAACAATAAGTTGGTGTGAATTAGTATAAATATATTAGCTTGTGATTTTTCTTTTCTTTTACATTTATTTTTAGTCTATAGAGGGAATGTGGGGTCTCGAAATTAAACTCAAAACATCATATTGAACATAACAATATCAGTATTTATTAGTTGAGTCGGATCTTACAAATCTATTATGGTATTTACTTAATATCTTTCAAAATAATATTTTTCAAAATAATATTTAACACAGTTTTAAATTTATTCTATAAAATAAAGGATTAACCAAACACTTTAAAAATTATTGTCAAAGTGATCATCATAACTCTTTTCGCTCTCTTCAATGTCAAAGTGACTAACCACTTTCTCTTATACTAGAAAACACGACTCTTTTGGTTTTGAAAAATTTCTTTGGCTGAAAGTTTATTTACTCAAATTGTTTTCTCATTTGATTAAATATTTATATTGCATCTTTGTAAAATTAATAATCACATTTTTTGTTCTTCACTAGAATGATAATGTGAGAATAATTTTATAGAATCCCCGATTTGTGTTTTTGTTTCCGACTTGTTTATTAGTTAAATGTTAAATCTTTCCCACCTAGATTTTGTTGAAAACTCGAATGTTATGATGATTTTTTGAGAGAAGTTGAGGAGAATAGAATAGTTGAGAGAAGAACAATTTCAATCATTTTGGCTAGTCTGACTTGGTTTACTGATGAAAAACGTGTCTCCTTTTTATAAATTCCAAGGGAGAGAGTTCAATATACATCAAGAGACTATTCTACCATCTTTATCATAAAGTTCTACACAGTTCCTTTGACTATTTGTATTAAATGCAAATATAAATTATTTTTAAGAATGTAATTTTAAAATAAAAGTGTGTTTGAAAAATAAAATTTATTATTGTGCTCCACAAAAGTGATATGTTGCTCTCATGTGTCTCTGGATGTGATAAAGAAATCAAAGCTACTTATTTTTTGAGTTGAAAATACAAATGTGCTAGTTAATTTTAATGTGTTTTCTTGTGATAAAATGGTTTGAAAAAAAAAATATTTTTGGTTTGATGAAGGATAAAAAAAAATATTGAATATAAAAGTGTTTGCGATGAGTGAATTTATTTTTCATTTGAATTTGGGTAAGAAAATTTAATTTTATCAAGTTGTCACAACTTAGATGGCTTAAATAATTACTAATAAGAAGTTGTATCTCAATCAATTTTATTTTATTAAAAGATAATTATTATTTTAGGGTTTATCACTAAATTGCCACAACTCAAATGTTTTAAACTATGAGTGACAAAATATTAAATCTCAGTCAATCTTATTTTATTAAAAGATTATTATTATTTTAAAATTTAAGATTACCAAGACGTCTTAAAACTAATATTGACAAAATGTAACATTTTAATTAATCTTTTTATTCAAATTAATTTTTATTTATTAAAAATAATAATTATAAACCTAACAATGAACTTATACATATATATAATTTTATTAGTAGTTGATGTTAATTGTATTTAGCCAAAGAGTTAATAAGAAAATAAAATAATATAATTATAACACAAAAGAATAAAGCTAAAAGAATTAAATAAACTTTAAAAAAAAACTAAAACGTAACGAATCAAAAGTCCAGATGTTTGAATTAGAACAACCCATGCTTTTTCATAACAAAAAAAGAAAATAAATAAATGTGCAAAATGAAACATAAGCTACTATTTAGATATCTCTGACCCAAAAGTTTGAACTACCGTCAAAATAGAACCATAAACAAAATATTTAGACGATGTTTTGAACTCTCTATTTTAATTTATTCATAATTTTGGTTATTCTATGTTTAATTTGATAATTTCAGTTCTTTTATTTTAATTAATTTTTAATTTTAGTCTTTTTATTTTTAATTTTATAATTTTGGTCGTTATATTTTAATTAATTTTTAATTTTGGTCTATTTATATTTAATTTTAAAATTTTAGACACTCTATTTCTTAAAATTGAGACATTTTATAAATCTAATGGATCACATATTTTATTTAATAAA
>JBBPBS010000276.1:21443870-21473417 GCA_037974835.1 Cicer judaicum | reverse complement strand
AAAATTTAATATAATATTTATAGTTAAAAAGGTTATTATTTATATATTTTTATAGGTCGGTCTAAAAAGCTTATTATGTGAAGTATATAGTCCGACATTTTTTTAATTAAATAGACTTCTTTTTCGAAAGTCTTGCCCTTGTCTGCTTAAAAGAAAAGTGTGACCTGACATAGGTCTGACGTATGCTAAGTCATAGACTCTTGTCGGCCTGATCTATTCCCATCTTTAATTATATATTCATCTATAAAAGTCTGATCAACTTCATGTTATTGATTATTCTAATTATTATTTTATAGGTTGTCTTGACGACCAAAAGTCTATTTTTAACTCAACTTTTATGAGGGATGAAAGAGTTATTTCTTATAATAGTTTTAAACATTCTCTGACAACTATCTCTACCATGGAGGCATAATTTGTTGCTTGTTATGAAGCAACTTGTCCGGTTATGTGGCTAAAGAATCTTATCTCTTATTTCAAAGTTATTATAAACACTGTAAGGGCATCCACTTACAGTGTTACATAAGGGCTTCATCAATATTGAAGATGGACACTGTAAGGGCTTAAAACTAAATTGCAATTCTTAATTAAAAACACTGTAAAGGTATCCACTTACAATGTTATATAAGGGCTTCATTCAATATTGAATGTGAACCTTTAAATTGCAAATATGATAGAGTTATCATTTTTATTTTATATGGTTGGTTGGTTGTTGAGTTAAATGTGTATTTAATTATATTTACTACCAATGTTCCAACACAATCTTGGTGGTTGAAAATTACAACAATAAACTTTTTCAGACCCGTCATCTTCAATACGCGAAATAAGAGATAAGGTTTTTTAGCCACATTATGAGAAATTATTCCCATGCACAACCAACCTACACCTCAATAGTGATTTAAAAGACTATACACATAGAATATGTAAATCTAAAGAATATGTAACTCTTAAAAGTAAAGACAAATCTAATTATTACAACAATAGTGATTTAAAAGACTATACACATAGAATATGTAAATCTAAAGAATATGTATCTTTCGGTGTTCAATATTAGTATCTTACAGTTACATATGGGCTTTATCAACATGTGTTTAATATATAATACAAACTAGTGCAGTTACATAAGGCACAAGCAATAAAGTGATTTTGATATTTTTTTTCATTCCTTACTTTTTCTATCTTTAATTCCTTCAATCTATAATTGATTACAAACTAGTAATAAGTGTAGTAAAATATTCTAACAACTGACATCGAGAGTTGGGTTCATAATCAAAGAAAGGGAAACACAAGTGATAAAGAGGAACTCATAATTTGGGAACCACAAGTCAGTGCAAAATAGAGAAGTAATCATGAATTGATCATAATTTCATAATGGGAACCACAAGTGCTGGGAATAATTTTTATCCAACATAAGGGCATCCACTTACAGTGTTACATAAGGGCTTCATCAATATTGAAAATGGGAATTATAATGCCTTCATCAATATTCTGGAATCATAATTAACATTCTTAATTAACTTTTTGTTTGTTTTCATCAAAACATTAAATTGAGATTTTATCTCCACAATCCCATGCTTCTTTTGATGTAGAATATGTAACTCTTAAAAGTAAAGACAAATTTAATTATTACAACAATAGTGATTTAAAAGACTATACACATAGAATATGTAAATATAAAGAATATGTAACTCTTAAAAGTAAAGACAAATCTAATTATTACATCAATAGTGATTTAAAAGACTATACACATAAAAATCACCTTAATTGCCATTTTTTATCTGATAATTTTTTTTAAACAATGGAGAATATTCTCCGATAAAATAAAAGTATTATATAATTATTTCGTAAAAAATATTAAATAACTATTTAAAACCTATATTAATTACATCAAATCTGCAATATTAGATTTAGCAGTTTAGGAAGATACTTAAGTAAATTAGGTTTAAGTTATTAATTATTAAAAAGTCATTAATAAAGTCACGCAATATTTGCAATAAAGTAACGGTTATATGTAAGGGTGAAAGTAGACAGGATCAAACTAGTATTTACGCAATGTCTAAGTCTAATTAATTTGTCAAAAAGAATGTAAGAACTAAGTATGATTTGTGATTTGTCATATACTTACTTTTTATATTTAAGTATAATTTTGATAAAAATCTAATATGACATGTTAGCTAACTTAAAACCTATTTCATTTTAGTATTATGGAACAAGTAATCAAGCATATCTTTAAATAGATTAACGAATTAATATGTCAATAAAATTAAGTTTTATTTTGATATTTAACATGACATTTTGAAGAATATGACTTTATATACATCCTATTTAAATTCTATTTATAATAATACATTTAAATGTGTCAAAAACTAAAAAAAGGTTAATATGCATACATTATTAAAAGTTGAATATCTAACAAAAAGATCAAAATTTAATATAATATTTATAGTTAAAAAGGTTATTATTTATATATTTTTATAGGTCGATTTAAAAAGCTTATTATGTGAAGTATATAGTCCGACATTTTTTTAATTAAATAGACTTCTTTTTCGAAAGTCTTGCCCTTGTCTACTTAAAAGAAAAGTGTGACCTGAAATAGGTCTGACGTATGCTAAGTTATAGACTCTTGTCGGCCTGATCTATTCCCATCTTTAATTATATATTCATCTATAAAAGTCTGATCAACTTCATGTTATTGATTATTCTAATTATTATTTTATAGGTTGTCTTGACGACCAAAAGTCTATTTTTAACTTAACTTTTATGAAGGATGAAAGAGTTATTTCTTAGAATAGTTTTAAACATTCTCTCACAGCTATCTCTACTATGGAGACATAATTTGTTGCTTGTTATGAAGCAAGTTGTGTAATTATGTGGCTAAAGAACCTTATCTCTTATTTCAAAATTATTAAAAACACATCTAAATTGTATGTGATGTATTGCAACTAGTTTGTACATTTCTCTTAAAATACAAAGTTTTTCTCACTCAAAATATTTTGACATTAAATATTTATTTTTTAGAAAAAAATTTCATACTTGAATTGAATATCTTACTATTGATTAATTTTAGCATATCGTCTAACTAAAGATTTAGTGGTATTAACTTTTCAAAGTCATGTAACCCACATGAACTTAATTAATTGATTTGACATTGTAGATTATAAATAATTTAAATTATTATATATAAATACTTAATTATAATATTATTTTATGAAATGTGTACGAAACGACATCATTTTATAATCATATATTTCTTATAGTAGTTTAGAATAGTAGTTTAGATGTGTCGATCATTCTTAAATAACACATTTATTTGTATATGTTGATTCATGCTCAAAATATAAATGTTTAACATGTTAAAACTTATGTTTTTTATATCGGTTTGGTGGCAGACATCCAAAGAGAAAAAAAGAATTATTATAAAATAAATATTGTGTATATAAACATTTGTTGAAGCTATTATTGATTATTTCCTTATTTTATTGAATCAAACGGTGTTACGGTGGTGATAGTTATGTAGTAGCGGTTGGCACACGTATTCTCTCCTTAAAAATACTTGTAATCTAATTCTCTTAAACCTTTGCAATTTGCAACTGTCTTTTTCTATGTTCCAGTTGCAAATAAATCACACTATATTTTCTTCCCTTCATTTTTTTCAATGCAAATAAATTTTTTCCTCTCTATTGATAAAATAAAATTGGGCCAAAAATTAAATTTCATCCTCATCTCGTTTCATAAATGACAAAATTAAATTAGGCCAAAAATCTTTTTTCTTTTTTTTTTTTCTTTTCTATTTTTCTTTCTCTTTTGGTGTTTAATTTCATTTTGACTTTAAATTAACGGAACCCAGATGAAAAAATTCAATCTTTTTCTTCTGTGCTGATAGTGGGCGATGCCACTGAATTGAATTTTGAGAGATAGAAGAAAAAATGGCTTCTTTACATGGTTTTGCTCCAACATTGAAATTGGGTTTTGCATTTTCATCACTCTTTTCACCAAAACAAAAACACCCTTTGGTTTTCGCTTCATCAAAGAGAGGATTTTCCCTCAAATTCTGTGATGGGTCGTTCAAATTCCAAAACCCTTCATTTCCACCTACAAAACCCAGTTCATTTATGAGAAAGAAATCGGTGGAACTTGACCAGTTCGTGACAAGCGACGACGAAGAAGAGGAAGAAGAAGAGGAGGAAGAAATGGGTGATGGGTTCTTAGAAGCAATTGAGGAGCTTGAAAGAATGACAAGGGAACCTTCTGATGTTTTAGAAGAGATGAATGATCGTCTCTCAGCTAGAGAACTTCAACTTGTGTTGGTTTATTTCTCACAAGAGGGAAGAGATTCATGGTGTGCTTTGGAGGTTTTTGATTGGCTTAGGAAAGAGAATAGGGTTGATAAAGAGACTATGGAGTTAATGGTTGCTATCATGTGTGGTTGGGTGAAGAAGTTGATTATGGAAAAACATGGTGTTGATGATGTTATTGACCTTCTTGTGAATATGAATTGTGTTGGTTTGAGACCTGGTTTTAGCATGATTGAGAAGGTTATTTCTTTGTATTGGGAAATGGGGGAGAAGGATGGTGCTGTTTTGTTTGTGGAAGAGGTTTTGAGGCGTGGAATTTCTTGTAATGAGGATGATCCTGAAAAAGGAGGGCCAACTGGGTACCTTGCTTGGAAGATGATGGTAAGAATTTGATAATTCATATCTAGATTTTTTAATTACTTGGTTAGTGAATTAGCCCTTGTTTGAAAATTTGAATTATAGTTATCAGTATCTTACAATACATGCGAGTAGTTTGATGCTAAGTTGAACCCAATTGATACAATATCTAGTGCATATCTATGGACATGAATCCCTTCTTGGATCCTGATTCATTATGGTGAATCTCAATTCATAATTGATGTGAATCTCTAGTGTTTGAAAATAGCTCTTGTTTGAATTAGGTTTTTTTATTACTTGGTTGGTGAATTAGCTCTTGTTTGAAAATTTTAATCATAGTTATTGTACCTTAAGATAACACGATTCGTATCTTGATTCGATATTAAATTGAACCCAATTGATATAAATATCTAGGGTGTATCTATATGAATATGGACATGAATCCTTTCATGGATCCCGATTTATTAAGATGAATCTTTATTCACTATGATTAATCCTAATTCATTGTAATGAATCACTTTCTTAGTGTAGTCAACTGCTTTTTTTCTTTTTTTATCAACTTTGTGTAACCAACCACTTTTCTTGTCATTTGATATATGACTTGAATCGTGAATTATTTTTTGGTTCATATATGATATATATCTATAATTTTGTACGTCATCGTTTTAACTTAAAAATGACATTTTTATCAATAGTGTTTGTTACGATTCATAATAAAATTTCATTCATGATTCTGAAAATAGGTATTCCGATTTATGGTTTGAATTTTGAATCGTAACCATGATTTGAATGATTGAATCCAGTGTTGAAGAACATCTTGATTGCATTGGTTGTTGATCATTTGGTTCCCATGATTTGTTTTGTTAATAAGAGCTGTAGTGTTTTTGAATTGTTTTTTTTTTTGCATTGGCTGTTTATTGCTTTGGCTTGAATCAATTGATGACATTGTTGCTGGTGAGTTGTCATTGGTTTGGTTAGTCTATCTTGAGTTATATGAGGGGATTGGAATAGCTTGCTTTTGGTTGCTTGTTAATTTTTAGTTAGTGTGTGTTTAGCGTTTTACCAACTTGATTTTGAATAAACTTGATTTTATAAAATTGATTTGATTATGTTTAGTTGTATTTTACTTTAAAAGAAATTTTGATGTAATAGTTTAAATTTTTCTACCTAAAGCAAAGGCAACTTTTGATTACTTATCCTCGACTCAAGGTTTGAAGGAATGGTCAACCTTGATTTACAAATAATCAAATATCTATATTTTTACCAAAATCACATTTGATGGTAGTTAAAACAATGAATGCAAACAAACTAGTAAAATGTTGTCCTACTTTGATTTTAAAATCAAGTTTCAATACAAGCCACAAGTGCTTCCAAGAATAAGCACTTTTGGAGTTCAGAAACAGTGTTTGGATAGTTTAAACTTTTTAGTTCTGGAATAGCTCTCACAAGGGCTTATGTTGAAGCTTATTCCAAGTATCAGCTTATGTTAAAGCTCCCAGAAGAGCTTATGACTTATGAGCAAGTATCATTCAAACACAAAATTAGCTTATCTTGAAACAATTTTTTACATTAAAGCTTTTATGAAAAGGTCTTCTCCTATAAGCTTTTCTAGATAAGTTTATCATATTTGTAGTAACTCTGTAGTACTGACACTTCAGATTGAAGGCGCATTTGGTGTCTGGCACAACTCCAACTTATTTGATTAAATTTAATCACTTATATTTTCTCAAATTATTAGGTGTCTATGTGTTAGTGTTGTGTCAGTATCTTGTCTTGTGACTCATATAACATGCTTTGGTGTTGGCGTCTCTGGCCTATGATGTCCTGTATGCACTTTATGCCATTTTATTTTCTTGGGAAGGGTAAGGATAGGGAATTTATTTGCTGATTATCAGTTGAACTTAGCCAGTTTATGGAATAAATTAAGATGACCAAATGTATGTAATAATTTTTCGTTATCAGTTATCTATTAGAATGATAATTTAGTTACATATATATGATCATTTTTCTAGGTTGAGGGTGACTACCGAGGCGCGGTTAGATTGGTAACTCGTTTCAGAGAAGCTGGCCTGAAGCCAGACATCTACAGTTACCTTGTTGCAATGACTGCTGTGGTTAAGGAACTCAACGAGCTCGCTAAAGCTCTACGAAAGTTGAAGGGTTTTTCAAGGGCAGGGCTGATAACTGAGTTCGACCGAGAAGATGTTGAGCTTGCAGAGAAGTACCAATCAGATCTTCTAGCCGACGGAGCACGATTATCCAAATGGGTAATCCAAGACGGCAGCCCTTCATCAATTCACGGAATCATTCACGAGAGGCTCCTCACTATGTACATTTGTGCGGGCCGCGGAATCGAGGCCGAGAGACAGTTATGGGAAATGAAGCTTGTAGGTAAAGAAGCTGTTGGAGGTCTGTACGACATGGTTCTCGCAATTTGCGCTTCGCAGAAAGAGGCTGCAGCCACAGCTAGACTGATGATCCGAATGGAAGTCGCGAGCTCGCCGCAGAAGAAGAAAAGTTTGTCATGGTTGTTAAGAGGGTACATTAAAGGTGGACATTTTAATGAAGCTGCAGAGACTGTAATGAAAATGCTTGAATTGGGATTCTATCCTGATTATTTGGATAGAGTTGCTGTTATGCAGGGTTTGAGAAAAAGGATACAGCAATATGGAAATTTAGATACTTATATCAAGCTTTGTAAGTCATTATATGAAGCAAATTTGATTGGAGCTTGTGTTTGTTATTTGTATATAAGAAAATATAAGCTTTGGGTGGTGAAAATGATATGAGAAAATGTGTACTTGGAAAACACTGCCAATTTTCAAACCTTTGGTTTTGAAGGCATAGCTAGAGCACTGGTTTTGTTGGTGCTTGGTTAGTTGTATAAAGTTGTATAGGTTTAATGTCAAATTAATGGACCAATTCTAGTGGCAGTGCAATGTTATAGTAATGAGTATTATGTATGATAAATAATTCGGATCTTACCTATGGCACTCTCATGTGATTATACTCTTGCTTGTTGCTTCAACTTCTGTGTTACAGTTTTTTTTTTCACTCACTGGACTTTGTGGGCTATTGTCTCGTGGACTTTACATGTTTAAGGCCCGAGATCCGGTTCCCTTGAACGGTGTACAGAAGGATAAAAAAAAAAGTAAGTGGACCAAATCTCACATTTGATGAAATAAAATCTGACAAAATATTTATCTTTAATTTGATCTATTCAATATTCATTGTTCTAATTTCTAACTATTTATTGATTTCATTTTATATCAGGATACTGATGTCGGTCAATGTAGTGTTTTGAATATAGAATGTATTTTGTAAGTCAAGTTATTTATTCTACTAGATAGATTGTATTTTGAAGTATAATTTGGTTTATGTTAAATATTTGAGTACTTTAGAGTTTATTGCTAATTGGTTTGTATTTTGTTCTGCTTCAATTTGGCATTGCTATTGCCAGATTGGTGTGATGAAATTAATGAATTAAAAGTTGATCTGAGTAGCAATAAATAATAATCAGACTCAGTCACATTCACCTACCTGAATACTTCATCATATCTCCACTTGTAATCATCACGTGATCATGTACTATGTTCACTCACTCAATATTAACACTCTTAGCAAAAACCATACTATTGTACTCTACATTCATTATGGTTCGAGATTTTACCAGAGAAAAAAAATGATAGTTGGTAACTACTAGTTATTACAGTAATCTGGGATTCCCTGACCACTGCAGAATTTGTCAGAAGCACTCAAAAACAATGCTTGGTTGAGCAACATCGATCCTTAACACTGTTCATTCATGATTTGTAGTATTTCATTCTATGCTTCAATATATCTTTTGGTTTAATTATACTTTTCTTTACTCCATTTATTCATCTGCAATCTCATTCTTGCATAAATATCAGTAAGAATTGTAAGATGTTATTGTTAATATTCATAAATTCTAAAGCTTTTTAGATTATTTGTTAATATTCTTAGAAAATATATCATTTTAGATTATTTATTTATTATAAAATGATATTCATTTATTAAAATTAATAAAAATTACATTGATCAATAATACAATTCAAAGTCACTAAAAACAAAAATAATAAAAATGTGAAGAAACTTACAATATCTAAGGTAATAGCATAAAACCGTAAAATATCTACAAATGTGACAAAACTTATACATATGAAAAAATTGATGTATCAGAAATACTCATGTTTTCGGAACTACAACGTTAAAGACGCTAAAATTATTGATTTAATTTGCACTAAATTGAAACTGGTCTACAATCTGAAACAAAACGAATATAAGTGGGAAACCAAAATTTTACACTAAAACAACGAAATTACAAACAAATAAAAAACTAAATATATATGAAAATAACTTATTTAAATAAAATAAAAAAAATTGAGATAAACAATTTAGAAGGGTGATCTAATTTGTTAGACATTAAAAATCTAATTTGTTACTTAATATATGATCAAAGGCGCACGAGTAAATTTTTTAAAGATTCAATTACAATGATGTCAATTTTTTTATTAATAGTTATTATTATATTGAAGGTGGAGATCAAACACAACTTATATTCTGTCAATTTCTTAACTTTCTCACATCAATTACTAAATTAATCTTATATTCTGTCACCTAGTAAATTAGTTACACCATTAAATTTCACATCATCTATTATTTTACCAAAAATATGCAAGCAAATGATTAATTCAATAGGGTAATTCATTGACTATAGGATTACTCTTAGTTTCTTTGCAGTTGAGAATCCAAATCCATTGACCAAGAGAGAGTACACAAAAAAAAGACTTGATTTGTGTACCACAAAAAATTATGCCTGTTATCACATCATATAAGGAAACATCAACTATATCAAGATTTGCATATATTTGAAGAATAGTTTTGTTAAAGCTAGTTGAGTCATTTTCCACAAGTTGCATTTATGTTTTCATGGTGGCACAGTATTATAGAAGAACATGCTTTAGTTGTGCCACATGGTGTGATTGAATTTGAAAGAATGTGATCCTTTTTCTCTTCATTTTTGCTTTTTCTTGAGATAGGTATATATTCTTGTTTTGCTTATGTTCCTTTAACATTAACCCAACTTTTGTTGACGCACATATATATTATTCTTTAATTGTACATGCATCTACACACATCCAATAATTTATAGAATCTCTATGCATAATATTATTATTTTTAGTTATAATTTATCTATAAATGAATTATCAATCATAAATTATGTAATGGTGTTGCTAGATCTACTCTCCTAACCCATCAATAATTAGGTGTCTGACCTGGCTTATTTGTTCAGATTTTGTGATTTTAATATTTGATTAAGACGTGTTCATGCATATCCTCTTTTAATTCATGTGCGTTTGAGGCTTAGTGAATGTTTTTTTTTTTATTATTATTATTTGGAAAATAATATTATATCTAGTTGGAATTATATGGTGTAAAAATGACTTTATAATTCCTAATTTACCATAAACATATTTACCATAAACATTCTCCCCCTCAAGGAAAAAAAAAAGGTAAAGAGCTATGAATGACTTTGACATTCAACCAATATAAACCAAATAATTTATTGTGAACGGTGATGATGGCAATTAGACAATTTCTTCATTGATTTTGTAAGAAAAAACAGAGGAAACAGAGGTCACATTTTTATAAATGAATTTTTGGAGTTTTTCCTGTGTATATCTCTCTTTAAAAAAAAAGTTTTTAATCGTTAAAAAAATAATGTCGTATTTTTTTTAAGAGGAAGTCATTTCTTGATAAAGCTACTTTTAACTGAGAAATTTCTTTTTAATTATATTTAAAATTAGTTTATTATTAAAATTATTAATTTAATTATTTAAAAAATAAAATATTAATAATAAATTAAAATAAAATACATTAATAGATTATAAATAAATTTTATATTTTAATCATTATTATAATAAATAATATTTTGGTGTAATTTCTATTTAGTTAGTCACTTTTTTAAAGAATAACCTCTTGCTGGAAAAAAAAACATTTTAGAAAAATAAGTTTTAAAGTAAAACAATTAAAAAAAAATTTAACAAAAGGATATTTATATAAAAAAAACTCGAATTTCTAACAAAAAGTTACTATAACAATGTGTTGACTATATTAAATTAATTTGTAAAATTTATCGTATGAATCATTTAATTTTATTGAATATAATAAATCACCAAAAGTGTGTTTTTAAACATTATTCATTTTATATAACAATTTTTATAGAATTAAGTTAAAATTAAATTAAATATTAAGTTGATATTAAAAACTATTCAAAATAGATAAAGTCACTCACTCTAAAATTATTCGAATAAAAGAAATTTTAGAACTAAATTTTGTGGAGAGTTGAGTGAGGTCCACTCAAATTCTAATAATAATTATTTTTTGTTATGTGAGTATTTATTATTTATAATTTTTTGGTGTTTTTTGGAGAGTGGAGAGGGAGAAGAGAATATATTAAATTAAAATATTAATACCCGTTTGGTGTTGATAAGACCGCTTAACTTAAAAATAATAATTGGATTGGTTACACAACTCACTCCACCTAGTGCACCTTTGCTTAACAATTCCACCTCACTCCAAATGAATAGCAAGTTAAGTGAATCTTAATTTAATTAAGGTAAAGTAAAGATGCCTAGTCAATAGTAAACAATATGTCATTCTTACTTCTTTTTTTTACAAATAAAAAAATTGTGCATTTGAGTTTCTTTTTTTCAATATCTCCACACAAAATTGGTAAGATAACTAATAACTATTTTTATACATTAAATATAGTACCTATAACTCTTAGCTCTACTTTTAATACTTAAAAAGAAAAGCAAATCACAATGGAACCAGTTGACCAGATTAGCATGCTGGTTCCCAAACAGTAGTGGTTCTTCTGAAGAATCTCTCTCTCTCAAATGTATTTGTTAGTGAAACTTGCTGACCATAGCAGGTTGACCTGATTACCTAAAAAACTACTAGCTACTTTTATATGCCCCCTTAGATACACCAATCTTTCATCTCATTTTTTCATTCCAAAAACACACATTATCTAAAGCCTAAGTTTTCTTCACTTGTTTACCAAAAAACAAAATACCAAGTTCAAGTTTAAGCCCTTTGATCTGAACCATCCATCATAGTTCATAGAAGAACCAAACAATTTTATTTTATTTTATTTTGTTTTTTCTGTTAAAAGCTTGAAACTTTTAGGCCTGTTACAAAATGAAACTCCTTTTCTCAATGTTTCACTCACACCCCAAGTTTATTTTCATTCAAAGTTCAACACTTTAGCACAAAGGGTTGAAGAAAAGTTCTTAATTTCATAAAAAAAATGCGCAGTTTGAAGATTGCTGAACGTTTCAAAAGCATTCAAGTTCATGCTCTAAGTTCTTCATCTGAAAAGACCAATGGTAGCAACAAAACCAGAGTGTCTGCAACCAAATCTCACAACAACAACAACCTTAAAAAACACAGAAGCATATTGTCTTGGTCAAAGAACAAATTCAACACAAATAGCTCAACCTCATCATTTTCAAACCTTGTTGTTCCTCTTCAACTACTTTCTACTGACAGTGACACCATTGAACCATCCATAGAACCTTACCTTAAGCCTATAAACCTTGTAGAGACTTTATCAGAACTCTATAACCGCATAGAGTTTTGTTTACAGTCTGAGAAAGTTTCACTTTATGTTGAACTCTTCTCTGTCTTGTGTGGCTTAGGAGACCAGAAGTTACTAAGAAGATGTCTTAGAACGGCACGGCAAAACGCCGAGGATGTTATTTCAAAGGTTGTTTTGTCAGCATGGTTAAGGTTTGAAAGAAGAGATGATGAGCTTGTTGGTGTTTGTTCAATTGATTGTGTTGGTTTTAATGTTCTTGAGTGTCCAAAGAAGAATTTGGAAAATGGGTTTTTTCCTTGTTCAATTAATGATCATTGTCAATGTCATGAAGAGAGAAAAGATGAAAATTTTAATAATGCGAGTGTGAGTTTGTTTGATAATGAGGAAGAAAGTGATGTTTTGTTTTGTGTTGGGAATGAAGAAATCAACTGTGTTAGGTGGAGAATTGCTTCACTTTCAGAACCATTTAATGCAATGCTTTATGGTGATTTTCTTGAGTCCAAAAAATGGAAGATTGATTTTTCAAATAATGGGGTATCCTTGGAAGGAATGAAAGCATTGGAATTTTACAGCAGGACTAAAAGATTGGATCTTTTTACTCCAATGATTGTTTTGGAGCTTCTATCATTTTCCAATAGGTTCTGTTGTGAGGAATTGAAGTCTTCTTGTGATTCTCATTTAGCTTCAATTGTTGAAAGTGTTGAAGATGCATTGATACTTATTGAGTATGGATTGGAAGAAAAAGCAACACTTCTTGTTGCTTCTTGCTTACAAATGTTTCTTAGGGAGCTTCCTAATTCTCTGCATAATTCAAAGGTGATAAATTTGTTTTGTAGTTTTGAGGCAAAGGAAAAGTTGGCTATGGTAGGGTGTGCTTCTTATTTGTTATACTATTTTCTAAGCCAAGTTTCTATGGAAGAAAGCATGGTATCAAAAACAACAATGATGTTGTTGGAAAGATTGAAAGAATGTGCTTCACAAAGATGGCAAAAGGCACTTGCTTTTCACCAATTAGGGTGTGTACTTCTTGAAAGAAGAGAGTATAAAGAATCTCAACATTGTTTTGAAGAAGCATTTGAATTAGGTCATGTTTATTCTATGGCAGGTGTGGCTAGAACAAAGCACAAACAAGGTCAACCATATTCAGCTTATAAGCTAATTAGTTCAATCATATTTGAGTATAAACCAAATGGGTGGATGTATCAAGAGAGAGCCTTGTACAATATGGGAAAAGAAAAGTGTTTTGATTTAGATTTTGCAACTGAACTTGATCCTTCACTTTCATATCCTTATAAATATAGAGCATTGGAAAAGGTGGAAGAAAAGAAAATAAAGGAAGGAATTATGGAGTTAGATAGGTTTCTTGGATTTAAGCTTTCACCTGATTGTTTAGAATTGAGGGCTTGGTTGTATATTGCATTAGAGGATTATGATAGTGCTGTGAGAGATATTAGAGCATTGTTAACCATTGAGGCTAATTACATAACTTTACATGGGAAGATTCAAGGAGAATATTTGGTTCAAGTTCTAAGTAGTAGAATTCAGAAGAAGAATCAGGCTGAGTGTTGGATGCAATTATACCAACAATGGTCTTCTGTTGACGATGTTGGTTCTTTGGCTATTATTCATCAGATGCTAGAGAATGAACCTGGAAAAAGCGTGCTCGAGTTTCGCCAGTCGCTACTCCTCTTGAGGTAAAACTCTTAGAACTAATTCAACAGTACTTTCTCTGTTACTTTTTATCTGTCTTTTTTTGTAAAAGAATATTGTTTCTATATACTAATCGTTTTCCAAGTTCAATGCAAAGTTAACTATTGTTTTGTCAACAATATCATCAGCTATTTATTGATTTTCTTGGTATGTCTACGTGTTGCACAGGTTAAACTGTCAAAAGGCTGCAATGCGCAGTTTGCGGTTGGCGAGAAACCATTCTAGCTCAATGCAGGAAAGACTAATTTATGAAGGATGGATTCTATACGATACTGGCTATCGCGACGAGGCTGTTACAAGGGCTGACAGATCCATTGCAATTCAGAAATCATTTGAAGCCTTTTTTCTAAAAGCATATGTGTTAGCAGATACAACACTGGATCCTGAATCTTCTTCATATGTTATTCAGCTTCTCAAAGAAGCACTTAAATGTCCTTCGGACGGCCTTCGCAAAGGACAAGTTAGTAATATCTCAATTCTCAAACCAACACCATTGCAAATGTAGTCTTTGTTGTGCAGTGTTTTTAATTGTTTTGTATAAAATGTTTTGCAGGCATTGAATAACTTAGGGAGTATTTATGTGGATTGTGGTAAAAATGAACTTGCCAAGGAATGCTACAACAATGCACTTGCAATTAGGCACACAAGAGCTCATCAAGGTCTAGCGCGCGTTTATCATCAGAAAAATCAACGAAAGGCTGCGTACAATGAGATGACTATGCTAATTGAGAAGGCAGAGAGCAATGCCTCGGCGTATGAGAAACGATCGGAATACTGCGACCGTGAGATGGCAAAGGCTGATCTTGATGTTGCAACACACCTTGATCCTTTAAGGTCATACCCTTATAGATACAGGGCTGCAGGTACTTCATTTACCCTTATGATCTTGGTGTATCAACTATGAAGCACTGACACAAACACCAAACATGACATTGACACATGACACAGACACTAACACTGACACATAAAAACTAGTATTAAATGATCAATATGAGTTGATCGCATTTAATCTGCATTTTAAGACACACACTAACTGTGAAATAATTGATTATTAAACTGACATGAAGTATCACATATATGACTAGTACTGATGGATGAGCAAAAAGAAACAGAAGCTGTAGAAGAACTAACCAAGGCTATAAAATTTAAGCCTGACCTTCAAATGCTACATCTGCGAGCCGCATTTTACGAGTCGATGGGAGATCTATCTTCTGCTCTTATTGATTGTAAGGCATCTCTTTGCTTAGATCCATACCATGCAGCCACACTTGATTTATATCAAAGGATACAGAAGCTGAAGTTTTGATATAAAAATATGTGCATCAGAAAAAGAAAAAAATACAAATGTGAAGAACTTTGTTAAAGATATCTCACAAGTCAAAAACACCATCTATGAACAAAACTAGAATGGGATGCATGGAGTACATGACAGGTGTAAATCAGAAGATTTTCACAATAGTAAATACATTTATATATGATGTAGATTCATGTGAGGCATTTCACAGAATTTGACTCTCACTATTTACACATCCTCTTGTACAGTTACATTACAGGGTTATAATAAAAAGTTTCATACAAATGAATTCCTACAATGGAGAATTTATTCTTCATGTGTTATGTTTTTTGCCAAAGATGGAAGAAAGAACAAATAGTCTGTTTCAGATTTCCTTATTTGAAAGTAATTGTTTTAAAATTGAGTAAATAAACATTTTGTCTTGAAATGTTTTAGACGTTGTCATTATGTATCAAAATTATATAGATGTTCTTACATATGTCTTTTATTAGTAATTTTATGTATCAAATTGGTTAATAGAAGACACGGCTGAAGACCATACTAATTAATAAAAGACGCATTTGTATATATTTTTGTAATTTTTATAAAGTCAAGAACTATTGAGACAACACATCCCAAAGGGTGACTACTGGAAATTACATCCAATGGCTAGTGTCTTAGAATAAAATATCATTTCATTGATGTCTTGACTATGCCTTCAAATGACAAATAGGTGGAACTTGTTTCCTTCTCATTGCCAATAAACAAAATTTGGGAAAAACCCAATAACACAGCAACCATTTCTCTTGCTCTTAAGCCTTTTTCACTCCAAAGAAAAAACAAAGTTAATGCAGAAAACCATAAAAAGAGAATAATATATAGTAAGCACTCTCCATTCATCAAAATATTTACAAAAATCAATTACTCTACTGAGACAAAATTTGTCTCTTCTATACACACCTTACTTCAGTACTTCTGTTATCTTCAAAATCTAAAAATAATTATTACAAAATAAGAAGAAGAAAAAATTAAATAAATGACACCAAACTCCAAATTCAGAAGTCTTGTTCATATTATTTTCCTTTTTTTATTTAGGAGTTATCAATTAATGTCTCATAAGTCTGAGGACATAATTTCAATTTCTGCCCACCAAAGAGGTGATGATTTTGGAGTTGCTCCATCAGGCTCCATAGAAGTGATTTCCTTCAACTTTTTTGTAACCTCTTTCATTGATGGCCTTTTTTCATGATCAGGATTTACACAATCATTAATCACTTCTGACCATTTCTCAACTTCATCTTCTTTCAAACAGTTCATCAAGCTTGTATCCAGCAAATCTCTCAAAGGTTGTCCTCTTATATATTCTGCAGCCCAATCTGTAAGAAAGCCATTATCCACAGCAAAAGGAATTTTCCCTGTTATCAATTCAAATAATATTACACCAAAACTATAGATATTGTCCTTGGTTTCTGGAGTGACGTAGTTGATATCAGAACCCTTCTTTATATCAACTATGTCACTCCAAAAACTTAGATCGGATACTTTAGCAGCGTAATCTTCGGTTAGGTATATAGAGGAAGATAGGAGGTTTCTGTGAGCAATGGGTGGTGTTAGCTGATGCATGTACTCTAGACAGTAGGATATTCCCATAGCTATCCTCTTTCTCATTGCCCAATCCAGTTTTTCTGTTTCTCTAACTGCATGACATGCATGAATGGTGTCAACACAAAACTCAATCTAAAAGTTTAATAAAATTCTGGTTTAAAAGAAAGCAGATACAAAAAACGTAAACAATAGATTTGATTATAGAGTTCAGTCAATTGTGTCTAAATCTCCTATTGCAAATCAATCAAATTTACAAGATTATCCATGAACAAAACAGGACTCACTATGTAGATGCTCATACAATGTTCCATTAGGAGCATACTCAAAAACCATCATCCTTGTGAATGGCTTATTCTCTTCACAATAGCCAATAAGATTAACAAAATTCTTGTGGTTTATCCTTGACAACATCTCAATCTGGAAGATGAAAAGTATAAAAACACAACAGAAATAATTAAAACCAGATCAGAAAGTATGGTGCATTTGCTACATTTTTTGCTTGCATACCTTTTTTCTGAACTGAGTTTGCATATATTTTGACCAATCTTTGGATGAAGTTACTGCAGAAGATACTACAGCTATCTCAACTCCACTAGAAAGAGTTCCCTTATAGATAGTTTCATTTTGAAGAGAACCAATAATGTTGCTGAAATCTTCACAAGCCACTACAAGTTCACCTCTTTTAAGACTTGGAATACCTGAATCATAATTACATGCACAATGAGTATGTGAATATCAAATAAACACGAAAGGAGGAAGGGACTTGAGGCCTATAAAACTGTTTGAGAAAGCTTATAAAAACAACTTACGACATGACTTTATTAGCATAAGTCTTTTTCCAAGATAGCATATGAAAACACTTACATGATAAATTGATTCAAATTAGAAGTTTTTGGAGTAACTTCTCATAAAAATCATTTTAGAATGATGGTGTTTTTAAACAAACATAAAATAGCTTTTGTTGATGTCAAAAATCTCTAAAACATAATGTTTAAATAATTTAATATCAAAATCATTTTTTTTATAATATATAACAAATGACCCTTAATCTTGGTGGTTAATATGCATTTTGGTGTATGAAATTTATATCTGAGCCTGTGTTAGTGATGTAAACAAAATTAAGGTATGAAAAATGAATGACCTGTTACAAATGCTTTTCTGAGCTGGCCACTCAACCCTGTAGCCCAAGGTTTCACAGTTACAACCTTACTACTTCTGAAGCAAATAAAAACAGTGAATGACACCAAAACCAACAAGGAGAAGCCTCCAACTGTTGACCATACAATCACAGAATGTTGCTTTTGGTTTTTTGAAGTGTTTGAATTATCTTGGTTTGAAGATGTTGCAGGGGAAGGAGCTGAAATCCAACTAAATTGTTGTGGTGTGGATGCTTCTGTAGGTGGATCTGATATGAGTGTTAAGTGTTGAATTGGTGCTACCACAGGTGAAGGTGAAACTTCTGGTGAACTTAATGGTGATGGAAGCAAAAATGATGGTGATGGTGAATTTGAAGGACTTATTGATGGTGAAACATTTTTAGAAACTGGTGATGAAGATGGTGGTGTTGATGAAGGAGTGTTTTTTTCATCACCCTTTTTTGTTTTGTGTGAGTTAGTAGAATTTTCTGATTGTAGAAGTTTTCTCATGTATTGTATATGATCTCCTTGTTGGCCAATGTGCCTGTCACAAGCAGTTAATTTAAGACATAATCTTATTAGATGTATCAAACAGTTAATGTCATGAATATGGTTATAATATCATATATATGGAATTCAGCAACACTTATTTTGGTGCCATTGATTAAAAAGGAACAAAGTTATGCACACTTGTAGGTAAAGGTTCACTTGAACATCATTTATTTGATTTGAAATTAGTTTAACGGCGGTTTAAGTTGTATTCACCTCAACAATTCTAGTTTTTTAATGCAATAGACGATTTAGATAATTGTGTGTCATGAGAGATTTATAAGTTTTTGGAGTAAAAATTGTACATGAGTAAACAAACCAACATATCTAAAGAAATATAAATATATTTTATTAGTATAATATATTAAAATTTTAACTTTATGTTAATTACAAATTTGCAAACGGTTTAGTATTTTAATTACATTATATATCAAATAGTTTTTGTCATATTTAAATTGATTATAGTAAAATATAATTCAAATATAATTTTATTTAAAAGTTAAATTTTTTAAAATGTCATTTTAAATCTAAAAAGTATATTTAAATTTATTGACATGTTAACTTTTTAGTCTATTAAAAAAATGTGACTATTAATTTAAAAAGTTAATATGAAATAGTCTTTTAAATATATGCAAAAATAAAGTATTGAATTTTTGCCACTATTATATACAAAAATTAATTATTTTTGAAGTATTTAATGCTATTATTCCTAATAGACCTTTCATTTAAGTTAAAATATTTAATGTTGATAATTGAATGTTTGAGATTAAAATATAACAATTTAATAAATTTGACATCTATTTTATGTAAAATCTAAAAAATTAATTTACTTTTATATTTCTTATTACTCACAAAAATATTTTTTTTTTCTTTTCTTATAATAGAATGTATATTAGAGAGTTGACCCCAGCTTTGAAAGATTGTTAATTATATTAGGAATAGTACCTAGCAAAAACCACACGGCATGTAACTGTTCTGATTGCATTCCACCATGCCGCATGCTATATAGGTAATCAACAATATTTTTATGATTTAGATATAAAACAATATTCTTTTATAAAATACCAACATAAATATTTAAACTATTTTACATACATATAAATTAAACTTATAATGATATTATGAGTGTGGATGTTATTAATTAATTCAAGTTTAATTGGACCTATCAACCAACTAATATTTGAATAATATTAAGTTTAACTTGTTTCCTTTATATTGTCAAATTTCCATCACTCATGGATTTGTTATCCTTAACCCGTATTTGAAATGGAAATATTTGTTATGTGGACAACACCTAGGAATTGCAACAAACTAACTTACAAAACATACAATCGTCGATTCAATACTTAAAATTAAATAATTTAATCAATAAAATTAATAAAAATACCTTGAAGAAAAGTTATCTAATAAGTTCAACACCCTCATTTTTTTAAAACTAAAACTAATAAATTAATTTAAAATTAATATTTTTACAATAAATATTAAGTCGACGATTTATTATCAATTAAAAAAATAATATCATATAAAATTGATTATATTAATTTAACATATAATTTTATGTTTTAAAGTGTCTAAAAAAGTAATTTTTAATAAAAAAATAATAATAATTTTACTAAAATAATAATATAGACGATAAAAAATCTCGTATTAAAATTTATTTTAACCTTGGTATTTGTTGCACATTGACTCCTTCTTCACCATTCCATTTCCATTTCATTAAAGCTCCCAATGGATCACTCACCTCCTTCTCCTTCATCTTTAAAAGTGCCAACCCTGTACATCACAATTCAACCACCAATATCTCACAATCTTTGGAACAATAACATAATCTCAAAAAAAGAAATTAATTAAGCAAAAAAAAAAAAAAAATTGCTACCTTGGGTGTTAAGAGTCAAACACTGACCCTGTTTCATGCTCAAAGAGAAAGATACCATCACACCAATTACAAGCACCATGCGGCAGAACATTATGAATCTCCACACTTCATTCATTTGTGAGATGAATGAATTTCTTCTGAAACAATGATCAATATCATTTCATTTTTTCTTCTAGTATTACTTCTTATAGATATTACTAAAACAATATAGTGATTGATGATAAAAATAGAAAATAAAAACCTAACCAATATATAAGAGGGACAAAGTCTCTGATTTATATGTATAATTAAAATAAATATTTTATTTGAGTTTGCTTTTGGCTTTAGCGGCGAACAATGGCACGGTTACATTAATTCACCGCTTCATAGATTAGATTGTGTCTTCTATTTGGGGAAGTCACCAACTCCTTTATTTATTTATTTATATATATATATATATATGTAAGGAGAACTGTCCTCAACTCATAAAGGCACGTGCACACCATGCCTTCTATCACTATATATATATATATTTAAGCTTTTAGCGATTCTAATAGCTATATTGCACCTATTCACAATTCGCCATTAAATTATCAATTTATTATAACTAAGATATTGTTAGCTTAAATAGCAAGTGAAGAGAAATTATATTGTAAAGACAAATTTATTAAATCACATATTACTACATAGGTGATAAATCTCTCGTGATAGAATTTTAATATTGTTGCATTTTTATGATTGAATTTCAATTTGAGATTATCGATTTGAATTGTCAAATAGGTTAGTCGAATTGTAATTTACCAACATTGATATGTGTAGTATGGACTGTGTAGACTAATGACTCAATCTAATTCATTTTTCTTTTGATAATGTTATATTTTAATTAATAAAAATTAAAGTACAATTGATTAAAATAAAATTATAATATAAAAACATCTTTAATAACTATTGACTACTGAGATAGTAAAATAAAATTATAATGCATAACATTACATAAGTGAGGTAACAAATATATCGCTCAGTTTAAAATATTTTTACAAAATACAACTTCAGAAATAACAAAATGAGGTCTTGCATAAAGTCATCCCAAAATAAAAATATTTTTTAAATTAATAATAAGAAAAGATCGTTGTTTGAGTCAGTCCTAATTTGCTCCCAATTATTTTTTTAATATGTTATTTATATATTTTTAGTTGTAGATGAGTCAAGTTAATGAAATACGAGCTAAATAGATTAAATCATCACGACCACGACTCGTTTATTTTTAGGTCTTCTTTTTTTAAATTCGATCTATATTAAAATGTGAGATAAATAATTCGATCCAACTCATTCAATTTAAGTCACTTTAATTTAGAAATTATCTCAATTAATTTAGAAGTTATCTCAATTATAAATCTTAAGTTCATTTAATATCTTATTAGTATAAAAAAAATTAAATTGATTATTTGTAAGTTAATTATTCAATTTCTTAATTGGGGACTTTTGTTTGCTTTGCCTACTTCTGTATCACCAAGGGTTCTTTTCTATAATCACAACCTTAAATTAAATAACTATAGTTAGGTAAGGGAGGTTATATTATATTATCTAACAAATTATCAACACATATGCGAAAAAATCTTAATATTAAACTTGACTGCTTATACATCACTCATACATGGACCAATTCATGTTCTTAAATTGTTTTCAAAGTATACATTTATATTCTACCAAAAATGTTAAGTACTACATAACTTCCAAATTCGGTTGAAGAGGTCCACAATTCCCACTTATATTGGATTGAAGTATAAAATAATCTATAAGCTATGTTTTCTTCACCTATAAGCACTGCAAGAGACATAACAACTAAATTGCCTGAATTCACATAATAGATGCTAGCTGTTTTAATAACCAATTACTCTCTCCATCTTAAAATATAAGTAAAAGAGGATTAAAGAAATTGATTGATTTATATTTTGAGACAGAAAAATAACGTTGCCTATTATTTTATTTGCCAAAAGGATAAGTATATATATATATACGAGGATGGTATTGGTGATCTAAGCGGTAACAACTAACATTCCATTTCGCAATTAAAAAATATGAGGGATTATGAAATCTAATCTTCTGTGAATGTGACGACAAGAAAAATTCACAATTTTAAAATACCAACGTTAACTTTCGTAAATTTTAATCTAACGTGTAAATATAAAAAGTTGTTAAATTAGATAGTATATACCATGTTTAAATCTAGGCATGACAACGGAGCGCGAGGCGAGAGCAGATTTTGTCTCCTCCACATTCGCATCCGTCCTCGTTTTATAATATGTGTAAAATTTAGGTACTCATCTCCGCCCGATGTTGGTTTCTCGCACCCACTCATATATATATATAAAATTATAAATTTAAATTTTATATTTATTATAATAAAATAATAATTATTAAATAATAATAAAATTAAAAAAATATTTTATATAGATATAAAATTATAATTTTTAATATTTAAAAAAATATTAAATATGTACATGTATATAAAATTTAAAAATTACAATAATAATACTTGTGGAGCGGATTCGGGTATGGGTGCAGGTGCAGGGTGGGTCGATATCACCACCCTCAAACCCACTCGCTTCTGAATTTTAATATCGAAGAAAATCCGTACACGTATTCTATTTATATCTAAAACTTCACAATTATATGCAAGATTCTTGTGATAGTTATACAAAAAAAATGTTTATTTTTTTATTTTTATATTGTTCACAAGAAATAAACTAGATAGTTCAAATTAATTCAAAACATCATATTATATAGATCTAAAAAGAGTGCAAACAATGCATAAATAATTAATTTTTCAATTTCTCTACAATCTACAATATACTATTGAATTTTAATAGAATTTATTTTTCAACAAATCAAATTATTCTTCGTAGAAAATCTATTTTAAAGAGATGAAAAGATGTTACACTAAATCTTAAAATGGATAGAGGAACGAGAAACTCTTCTGCAACACATTCCAATATTTTACTACATTTATTTTCCATATAAAAATAGAAGATTTTGTAGACAACAATGATTTCCATACTACACCATGCATGTTTCAGTTGACAATATGAATGCAGATGAATTTTATAAATTAAAAAAGTTATTTATACCTATTAAAGAAACCATTAAATTTTATACTTTTTATATATTTGTTATTGTTTATTTTTTAATAAGAAAAATACATTAAGAGGTTTTTAAGTTACATAAAAATAATAAATTACTCTTTCATCTTTTTTTTAATCCAATTAATCCTATATTTTTTTTTGTCTTAAACTAATCATTTATATGTGTAAATATTTACCTTGATGATCATATTCTCGAAGGAAATCTAAAATTCTCCTATTTTTACTCAGTATAATATTTGAATATACTTTAATTACAGTAATCAATAAAATATCAACTATGAGGTGAACTTGCTCCCGACTGCTTGTAGGTGCAATGTTGTTTATTTATTTGAAAGGAGTGAATGAGTAATGATGCTCTTGACCTAAAATATGGACAACGCAACCTCCTTTGTTTTACCATAAGAAAACGGTGCACAACCTTTTCCGAATGTGACATTTATTCATATTCATACTCATATCACAAACAAGTGACAAGTTGGTGTTGAGTTCTAAGTGGAATACTTAAGTCTCATACTCATAAGTGAATATTAGAATATACAATATAAGTGATTTATATATTTATTATTCTAAAATTTTAAGTAAAAAAAAAATATTTTTTTATTTTTTTAAATAAATTATTTACTTTAAAATAGTTAAATTAATTCGTACAGATCATTCACATGCTTCTAAATATTGTGTTTTGGGAAAATATCTCATAGATAGAGTGGTTTATAGATCATATCCATGTAATCAATCTACATTTATATAAATTATTTATTATAATCAGCTTTTATTATTAATCTACATAATTAGATTTGGTTTTAGAAAACCAAATACAATAATGATTATATCTAAAACCAGTTTTACATTAAACATTTTTGTTTTTAAAAGAAAAAAATCTCAAAAAGAAATACAAAAAGTCTCGATTTTCTTTTTATAAAATAATTGTTTTTGAAAAAAATTCCAAAAGTTTTCTTTACAAAAAGTCGAGATTTTTTTAAAAAAATATCAAGATCCTTTCTAATCATTTGGGAAAAATATTTCAATTTATTTTCAAAATATGTTGTCATAAAAAAATATAAAGTAAATTTTTTTATGATATATATCGATTAATAAAATAAATAATCATATCCAAAATAATAAATCAGTTAACAATTATAGTCCGAATATTTCATTTTTTAAATTTAATTATAGATATAAATGTGATTTAGTTGAAAAACTGATCATTTTACGAAATCTCGTATATGTGAAAGATTAATTCCATGCTTCCATCAAGTTCATTAAAAATCCGGATTTAAATTAGGAATCAGGTCGAATCAGTTAATCATCCAATCATGTTAGAACCGTAATTTGGTTGAATCGGATAGGACGACTTTGAACTTTAATTGATTGCAGCACTTTCTTACTTTTTTTTTATACTTATTTATCTATTAATTGCACATCCAATTCTACTATGGTGGAAAGATTGAACCATGATTTAAGGTTGGTTTTATTAGCAATAATGTGTTTGATTTACATTTAATATTATTTTCTTATATTATGCGTTTAGTACATAACTCATAATATCATATATATATATATCACATATTTAAAGATATAAATCTTTTAAATAAATTTCGATATTATAAATGATTAGTGTTTGCGGTCATGTAAATACACATTAGTTTATGCAAAAGAAATAACCACTTCAAAAATATCATGTTGTATTGCTTAGGAAATTACCTTTTGTAGCAAAAAATTTAACAATCTCCTATTTCTATACATGTTCAAATCACAACAAAATCTTTGACAAACATAAAGTACTTATTTATACAACAAAGAAATAAAGCAAATTATTCCAAGTCAAACTTCCAATTTCATCATTCTAACAAAAATACTCCTATCCAAAAACACTTACAAATTTTGAATTATATCCACAATAGATCTATAACTACCAAAAACAGCAATAGCTACCCCCATTACAATGATCAAATAATTAATAATCATTTCAAACCCAAATCTCTTATAAGCTCCTGAAATCTTCAAGTAACAAACAGTTGGCACCAAAATTGAAGCTGACACACTTAACAATGCTCCAACAAGTGACATAAGGTAACCAAATAAAGGAATAGTCACTGCTATAATAAGAGAACTTACTAATAAAGATGTACTAATAATCATATGTGTGACCCTTTTGTTAAAATAATTGCATGAAATTTTCATTTTTATTGCATTTATAACTGGTGTAAGCATTAATGCATATTTGGCTATTGGATTCACTAAGGTTGTGTATATTGCAACACGTGAACTTAACTTTCCTGTTTGGAGATTTAGTGTTACTTGTGATTCAACATCTTCTCCAAACATTAAGTAGCCTAATATTGCTGCTGCTGCATAACCAAGTGTGCATACTAAAAAACTTAGTAATAGTACCTGCATAAAACAGAGGAAAAACACATTTTATGACTAAATTAACTAACAGAATACTCATTTTAGGATTATAGTAGTGACACTGAAATTAGTAAAATTGGTTAATACTTACAGTTGAGAAATGAGTTTTGGTCCTCATAGAATTATAGAGTGTAGGAAGAATTGGATGAGCACTAAAACAAAAAGCATACAAACTAACAGCAGAAGGTATTCCACTCAATATAAAAAATCTTCCTTTTCCATCAAAACCTGTTCCATCAATAGCACCATTCCACAACAAAGAAAAGATGAAAATTGAAGAAGCTAAAGCACCACCAACAGACACATAAGACAACAAACTCATATCCTCCAACAAAACAGTAGGCAAAATAACAACAGCAGTAACCATAGTAAACAATGTTGTACCACCAATTGTTAACCATGGTAGATGAATTTCCATGTTTGGTACTAGTTTGTTTAGATTATCTCCTTCTAAAATCAGAAAACCTGTTACTGCTAAATACAGTTCAGAATTCATGATGATTGATACTATTAATCTTCCTTTGTTTCCAAATGCATGTTGACCTATGTCAGAAAATGTTCTGATTTCAATATCCATGTCCATGCATTTTTTTACCAATGTTCCTGTGTAACAACATGCAATTGCTATAATAAATAGTAACATTATGCTCAACCATCCTCCTGATGCTAGTGCATATGGTATTGAAACAATACCAACTCCTGAAATTCAAACAGAACCAAATTTAGTAACATTTTATTTCATGTTTATTAAATTTGTTTTGCTTTAATTTTGTAACTACTTTTAGAAGTTAACGTATACAATATAAAAATAACTAGACATGTCATATCAAATCAAATCAAATGTTTATAACTGGTAAAAATATTTAATTTGATTCATAAAATTATTGTATGACCTTATCAATATGGTTTCTTGTAATATCAAAATATTAAAAAAATAATTTATGATATTCTAAAATATTAATAAAGTTTCTTACTATAAAATGTTCTAGAATAATGTATATTTTAATGTACATCTGTATCCTCTTATATGAAGGCAATAATGTTGGAGGTGGATAGAGAAATAACAATAGAATATGTCTCTAAAAGTTATTTTTCAAAAGGCTTAATATTTATATTATAAAAATCTACTAGAGATTACGAGAGTCGCTCCAAATCTCTAATCCTAATACTCTTTTTCTTTTTTTAATAGAGTTAGATGATAAGATTGTTTTTTAATGTAGAATCATTTTCTAAATTTATCTCCTTTTAATAAAGTTAGGTGACTTAGAAATATTTATCAGAATTGTTAAATTAAATATTATATTTCAAATTTAAATCTGAAAAATCGTTGTAATTTATATAAGAGTTTATGATCAAATTTATCATCATTGCATCGACAGAAAAATCAACTTTTTAAGTTTCAAATAATTTGAATTGAAAAGTTAAGTCATAAAGTCGCTAGGATGGAGAAAAATAGTAGTGGCCACACTATTATATGTATCATTCAAATATTATGTAAAATAAAATATTGTATCTTTCAAATATCGTTATCTCAATAGACTTGACAGCAATATTTCAGTCACCATTTGGATACAATGGAATATTGTGCTCAAATAGTTACAAACGAGTGAAGACAAAGTGAAAAACAGAGTAGGAATCTAAGGGAATAAAATACATAAACTGTTTGTAGAAGAAAAAAATTGAAAAAATTAAAAAAACTAATTAAATTTTAAATTATTATAAATAAATTAAAACAAACATCAAAATTGTGACAGGAAAACTCAAATCATTCTCTAATTTTATTATCATAAATTTAGTAACAAAATAAATTCATGTTTCAAGTCTCTACATTTTAGTCACTAGTGTAATTTTTTTTAGCTTCCTCAAAAAAAATGGGCATTGTTGAGCCTATCCATGTAATAAAATACTATCACTCTAAACCTCCCCCAACATTAATATTATTATAAACACTTATTTACATCAGTTTTGTTATATAAAATATTTAGAGTAAGAGAATGATATCTCACTTTAAACTAGAAAATATTCTAAGATTAATTGAATATTTATAAAATTCATATATGTCTCTCTGTAATGATATATCAACACTCAACCCACAATTTTTCGTGATATTATTTTCTTTACACCAGTTTTCCATCCTTGGTCGTGAATAGTGATATCATTTTTATAGTAATGTTCTCTCTCTTTTCGTATATCTCAATATATTTTATTTGTAATAGTTAATAAATAACCATTAGACCAATCAATCCTTTAAATTTCTAAAATAATAATTAGTTCATTATTCATTAATAGTGTCAGTTCTTAAACCAAATATAATAAATTAGAGTGTTCTTTTTTTCTTTAAGTCAAATAAAATTCTAGATAAAAAAAAGTTTCATAAAAGATTAAAAGAAAATTGTATAAAAAAAATACATATCTTAAAAAATAAATGGAAAAATAAAGGACACAAAAAGGACATGAACTAATTAAGAAGCAACAAATCACTAAACCACCTAATTAGTCCAAAACATTTTCAAATATATTTTTAAAATTACAAATATATAAGATTTTGTCAAAAGTTATTCACATTTGTTATTTTATCAAAATTAATTGGTTAACATTATTTCACTTAAGATTCAAATTAATATTAAATGGTTGAATGTGGCGACGAAGTTTATGGTAATTAATTAAATATAAAGATCAATTTAATATAGTTTACATATTTGATATTTGAAATTTGAATCTAATGAATTTGAGTAATTAATGTCTGACAAAGTCAAAGAAATATTTAAAATATTTGTAATTTTAAAATTTTATTTATAAATCCAAAAACAAGTTAGATGGTTTACTCTTACATCTCTATAAGGTGTCAAGATCATAACATGATTAACGATGAAAGACAGTAATAATAATAATAATAAAAGGAAAGAAAAAGAACCTGAGATAGCATTAACAAGATGGAAGCCAGTTTTGAACAAAGAAGCATTACCCACATGAACCGTCTGGTGTTGTTGTTCCTTAATTTTTGTCACTGCCTCATTGGAACTATTCACATGATACACTTTGTCATCATTCAAAAGAGGTACTTCAATGGAGGAAAATCTATCACCTTGCTCAGCAGCCATCTACCTAACTCAAGAAGATGAATGTGTCTTGTGCTTTGTGTCTAGACAATTTCACTTTCCACTCTGTTTTATAATGTGTCCACGCACGTGATTTATTAATCTTCTGTTTTGTTCTATTCTATTTATAAAACAAATTGGGAAGTGAAGATTATTTATTAATAAAGTTCAATTAGTAGTCATCTTATAACTGTTTAAGATATTTAAATGTATCGGAATTCCTACTCGATGGTCATTGTATGAGAAATAGAGAAAGTGATTAAAAAAAAGTGAAAATATTTTTTTTTCTGTTATAAATAGAGATATTTTATTTTTATATCATCTTCTTATTTAAATTTTTTTTATTATATTTTATATTTAAATTTATATATTAAATTACTCTATTTTTATTTTACCATATATTTGATCTTATAGTAGATTTTCATGTCCTTATTTATGTTATTATTTTTTTTATTTTTTATTTATTAAATCTAAAAAAAATAGGAGTGAGTTA
>JBBPBS010000276.1:21396933-21443605 GCA_037974835.1 Cicer judaicum | reverse complement strand
TTATTAAATTAACCATTATTCACTTGTTAAAATTAAAAAAAAAAAAAAGTTATAGATAACAGGAAGCGTCTTACTACATAAAAAAATTATCTTTAAACTGATCGAATAACAAAGATAAAAAAATATATTTTTAATATATAAATTTTAATATAGAGTATAAAGAATAATTTTAAATAAAAACAAAATATCCTATAAATAAATCATTTAAGTATTTGAAAAGATTCTAATTCGAATTTTAATTTGGTTCTTTGAAAATAAGAAAAACAAACTAAATATAAAATTAAATGTGTTTCTGATTGGTACAATATAATATATAATGAAGAAATAATCATATGACATATAGTTTCCAAACAATATAAAACTTCTTTAATATTCTGCAACTTGAGTTAAATATTATAAACATGCTTCATTTTTTAACCAGACACACTCTGTCCTCTTTGGTCCCAAGTATCACATGTAAGAAGCCTAGATATCTTCCTACTAATGAATATATATACTAGTATTAATTACACCATGTATTTGTAAATGGATTTTTTTCCGCTTTAAAATGTCCAATTTTTAATATAGTTGTCTTACTTTTTAAGAATTATATGAAATATTTTTGAGGGAGTGACTTCTCAAATAACTATTTTTTTTTCCTTAGTAAGTGGTCGTTGGGTGGAGATGCGACCTCCGAAAGAGATTTTACAATTTTTTTTAAATAATATTATATATTTTAAGTAATTGTTAAATCATATGATATCTATCTCTTTGGGAGGTAGCATTTTCGCCCCTCTTACTAAAAAAAAAAATAATTTTTTGAGAAATTGCTTTCAAAAGAAGAATTTTTATGCCACTCATAAAAGTAGGGCATTTTGTAGACAATTTTCAAAATTAAAACATTTTGGTTAAGTATTTTAAAAAATATGATATATCGAAAAATGATTAAAACATTTTGGTTAAGTATTTTAAAAAATATGATATATCGAAAAATCCATTTGTAAGTCTGGCAACATTAAATATCACATGCTGATATACATAGTAGTACCGTAGTCGCTCATTGAGTAATTAATGTACAATATTCATATTATTTTTGACTTCTAGTACAATATTTTCATAGAAGTATACAATGCTTACAAAAAAGTTCCTCATTATTTTCTTTTAATTTATTGAAGTATACGTTTAGATTTTATTAGAGGAAATGAGAAAACGAAAAGAAAAGAAGACCAATAATTATGTCACCAGTAATTTAGTTCTCATAATTCATTGAGCCTTTATGCTACATTAATTACTGCTTTGTATACTAAATCGCACGTGCATTTTTAGTTTGGGACAATACTAATAACTTGATTCAAGAACGGTTACCAACACATTCTCTAAAATACATTTTTATTTTATTTTTTTTATTAATTAAAATTTAAATCGATTAAAAATCATGAGTTAAAAATTAAGTGGCTAGTATTGTTCGTTGACTATATATCTCTTTATGGTCTAACTCCGATGTACAATTTCACGTCCACACACTAATGTTGTGTTGGTTCATGTTCGAAATGTAATTATTATATGCTACTAGCTTTGCCTCCCAACATAATGTGGGGTTGAATTCAACAATCACACACTAAAATTACCTTTTTATCTTGATCGTTCATTCATTTTTATTTAAATAATTTTAATCATTTAATTTTAATCATTAAATTTTACTTATTAAAGTCACTTATCACTAGAGATAAATAATTTATTTTTGTACCACACACCATAAGTTTCATTTTATTTATCTTTAATAAATATAGAAGAAAAAAATTTGGTAGGATTTATGTCTAGTTAATTACATAAGGTGAAAATTATTCACGTTGATGAAAATCAAACTAATTTAAAAAATATTTATATATAAATTATAATTCTTCGTTATAAGATGCACCAATCATAAATAATTTAAGTTTGTATATAATTTTCTTTTTTTCTTTTATATTATTATATTAGAATGTTAAAGATGTAACTCATTAGTTTTGGAGGACTTGAATGTATTGAAGTAGCAATGAGATGTTTGAAAGAACTAATTGTCAAAATATTTACCTTGTTATTGATCTCTAATTGTCATTAACCAATGATTGGGATTTTTTTATTTAATTTTATAATTTTCACATTATATTTTCTGTTAAATGATAGCAACTTTATATGATGTTCAACATCATAAAAGAAGAATAAAAAAGACTGATAATGTGAAAGTACTATATCGAAAAAATCATGTCCATGAAAGATTTAGTAAGTAAGTGATTCTATGTAACAAATATTTTTTATTGAAAACCTACTTAGTGTACAATTAAGTATGTATACAACTACTATGTTAAGTAACCTTGTTTGATATGAAATTTATTTATAAAAGAATCAATTTTGATACATAAAAAATTTAAGTTAAAGATATTTTGATACAATAGAAGTCACATAGTACTAAATAGTACACGTATGTGCAATTATATTGATGGTTTTTTCTATATATTTATAATGTTTGAATGATTTAACTTTAAATGAAAAATTTAAAGTAATTTAACTTTAAATAAAAATTCTTAAAATGATTTGTCTTCACATGAAAATTATTATAATAGTTTAATACATATTTTTATTGTATTTTTTTAATTTTTGTGTCTGTTTTCAAAACAAAAACTCCATCATAATCACCTTGTAATATTTGACAATCTTAATGTATACTCAAATGCAACAAGAAATATGAGGCAGCCAAAAAACGGTTACGATGGTATAGATGGCTTTAATAAATGAGGTTTGTGACCACAATACGAAGATTTTAGACATCTCTATGATTCTATGATTGTGATTAAACTAAGGTGTTAGCTTAAAATAGTTGTCACATTAATGGAGAAAATCCTATTGTGATTTTAGACATCTTCATAGAAAATATTTTTTAATTTTATTATTATTTAATAATAATTATTTTATTATAATAAATATGATTTTTTAATTTATAATTTTATATATATGAGTGGGTGCGAGTGCGAGTAAGAAAACTCGAGACCCGTTGCGGACGGGGATGAGTGTCTAAATTTTACACCCGCTATGAAACGGGGCCGGGTGCGGATTTTCCCCGTTTAGTCGGGTGCGGGTGTGGAGAAAGCGAAATCCACCTCTGCCCCGTCCCGCCCCGTTGCCATACCTAATTATTGGTGTCAACACCAATTTTAGGTCAATTTCTTTATTTATTATTTTTTTATTTTAAATTTATTTCGTAATTTCATTCTTACCTATGGATTATATTTATGAAATAAGGGGGGAGAGAGAAAAATTATGTTAGTTATACTACATTTACGAAATAAGGGAAAAAGAGAGAAAAAAAATTATGTTACCATGTATAGAAAAATTTTGGTTGATATTAAATTTCAGTTATGCATATATAGAGGAAAGGAAACATAATTTTTATTTATTTAAAAAAATATATTTTTTAAATCAATTGAGATTTAACCGACTTAACAACAAATGATTTTTTAAATCACTTATTTTAAGTCTGACGCAAAACTGAGTTATCAAGTCATTGTAACTGACTTATAAAGTTATTTCTGCACTAGTGACAACTCAATTGATTTGCACAAATTTAACTTGTTAATTTCATCATCATCATGATCACTGAATTTCTTCTAGTTATGTTATTGTTGAGTGAATAGAAAAATTGATCCTTCAAATCATATACTTCAGTTAAATAAACCCCTAAATATTACAAATTAACAAATAGATATATAAAATGATAAAAATAATCTATACTTAAACTTTTATTGTTATATATATAGTATGACATGTTAACTGAATATTTTATCTTCTAAGTTGATCTCATATCAATGCCATCACAATATTAACTAAATTTTCAATGAAATTTAAATATTTTATAGAGTAATATGTTCATAATTATAATCTATAACATAATATAGTCTATAAATAATTTAATAAGACACATAATTATCATTATTAACAAATTTATCTCTAACATAACAAAATTTCATCAGCAAATTTTTCTAAAGAAAATGACATTGATGTGAAATTTAATAAGACACATATTCAATTATAATTATAAATTAAAATATTTAACGATAAAAGTTTAAACACAAACTATTTTAATTAATATTTTACAATTTTAATTATGTATTTATTAATTTATAAAATTCAAAAACAATCTAACCGAAGAGAAAAAGATTTAGCATATTCACATCAATGTCATTTTTGTGATCGATTTGCATATTCACTTGTTTATTGTGTTTTTTGTGAATATATATCCAAAGAGAAAAAGATTTAGCATGTGAAGGTAAAATGAATTGGGTGAGATGAGAGGTTGAAGGAGAAATAGCAACAACAAAAAAGGAGTTGATATGGCACAAGTTGAATGCTACTCTGATTTTGGGTCTTGGTAGTTGCGAAAAATGGAGAAGATAACACAAATCTTAAGGTGGAGACTACATATACATAGTTCTTCAATCCTCAATACTCATACATGGTTTTCAATTTTCACAAGATTTTCTTTCACATTGATCAACGGTAGTAAAAAGTACGTGTAACTTGAAAGTATAAAAGCATGTGTTAGATCAACCGACCGACACGAATGGCTTGAAACGCAAATAGGCATATTAAAACAGGCTAATAGGTCTAACATTTTACTTGTATGGGTTGTAGACATATTTGTTTTCTCAATATTTTCTTGGTATGACTTTTCAATGGCAACATGTTTTTCTGTCTCTGAAGTAGGCACGTAGCCTTAGACTCTTGGGAAGGAAAACAAGAAGTTACAACTCACTAAACCGCCCACTTCAACTCGTTAAATAATATGAGAGGAAAAAAATACATTTATGAATTCGATATGATATTTTTTTTAATAAATTTTTGATATTTTCTATGTATTACGATTTATAATGATATATATTTAATTGTCAATTTTAATTTTTATATAAAATATACATCTCTTAAATTGATGCATCCATAAAAGAAATTTATTTTAAAAAAAATATATTTTTATTTATTTTATTATCTTATTAAATGATAATCCTTTTTCTTTTTCATTTATCTTTATTAATCAATTTTTTTGATAATAAATAAAATTGAGTAATAAAATTAATTAACCCACAAATATTTTCTAATAAAAATGATGTGTGTTTTGATTTGGCTATTACAAAAGACAGAAACAATGTCTTCCTCCCTCTCGTTAAACTAAATTAATAAAACTAAAATCATTTTTATGTCAAAGCATTAGAAAGTAGATTATATGTTTCCTTCGGCACATATTAACTTCCTTGTCCACCTGTTTACAACCACCCATATTTAACCATAGACAAACTAAACAGACGTTTAAACCTCTCAGACAAGAGATCTCTCGTAACCCAAATATATGTCCAAATAAACGCATCCCAACAATTCTCCACCACTTTCATCATACTCTTAGAAAACCATTGAGTCGCTGAATTCATCAAACCATATATCTAACGGCTCTAGCCATCTTCCACTCATCTTTCACTTGAGAACTTGACAAAACCTTACCGTTTTCCCCTATTGTTTAGTCATTTCACCACATATACATACTCTAATCATATGCAAACTTTGAAACCTCTAATCAAATCTGCATGAATAACATCATTCAATATGTTTGTGAAATAGATCAGAATTTTGTTTTCCATAACCTTCTCACATTGACCTTGTCTCAACTCTGTAACAGTCGCTGACGATAACCATCACCCGGACGAGTCTAATTATCATCCACAAATTTGGAACTGTTTGCTAAAGATGCCAGTCGACCCCCTTTTCCCCCTCTCGGACTCACAACAAACCAACTATTAGGGATGAGAATAGATCAGGGGCCTACAGTGTAACCTACGTCAGACCCAGTTCAGACAAAACTGTTTTCATAAACAAATAAGACCAAAGCTTGTAAAAATAACTATTAAGTTAAAAAAGTTATGCTACAGACTACATAATAAGTCTTTTAAGCCTATTAGACCGATTTATTTAAATAAATATAAATGATATTTTTTTACTACTATAATTATTATATTAAATTGATATTTTTGTTATATATACAACTTTTAGTAATTTACGCATATTAATCTCATTTAGTTTTTGACATATTTAAATATATTATTATAAAATATAATTTAAGTATAATTTATAGAAAGTCATATTCTTCAAAATGTGATGTTAAATGTCAAAATATAACTTAATTTCATTAACATATTAACTCGCTAATCTATTTATCTATTTAAGGATATGTTTGATTACTTATTCAAAAATGTTAAAATGAAATAGACTTTTAAGTAGACAAATAGGTTATACCAAACTTCTAACAAAGCCAAATTCAAGCCTAAATAGTAAACTACCACATATCAAACTTAGACCTTGAATTTTTTGACAGACCTAACAAAACCTAATTTGGCTCAACCTATTCCCAACCCTCACAACCATGCATTTCTCCGATGTATCTCTTACGACCTATCCCACCCCTACATGTTGGTGAATTTTGTCAAACTATACATCTTAACTATTGATGGATTTTTACTATTATTAATCTAAAGTATAATAATATTCTGAAAGTTATATATATGTTGATCATTGAATAGTAATATAGGGAGAAAAATTAAAATTGTGTAAAAAATTGTTAATAACATTCATTGGAGAAAAACATTTTTGTTGTTAAAATGACATATATAGTAAAACGGAGGGAGTATTTCTATTTCTCTTAGTTTCTCCCTCATTCTTTGCAGAATTGATGTTTATTAGACATACTTTAAAAAATAAGTAACGTGTACAAGTAAAACCACTCAAAAACCCAATAAAGAACCTTAACTAATTGAAATGAAAAAATAGGTGGGTTCAACATGCTCCTAGCCCATAAGAACTTTTGGCTATTCTATTCAGGATCTGGTTCACTATAGTGAATATTATCAAATATTAATGAGTCCATTCTTTCTTTTCTTTTCATTTTTTAGCTCTACAAGAATTTAGACAATTCTTTCATTTCTAATAATAATAATAATTAAAAAAAATAGGAAAAAGAATGTGATTAAGTAAAAGACTAAACTAGTTAACATTTTCTTTTACAAGACTAAACTAGTTAACGTGGTCTTTTAAGTTGACCAGAAATAGTTCTCCCTTAAACCTTAAATATAATTAAAATTAGTTTTAAAGATGTAATTTTTTTTATCTCTAGTCCAAATTTTAAATTAAATACCTTGACTTTTTTTAGTTCAATTTAGTTTATATGCGAGGAAATATTAATATAGAAGCACAAAACTCCTATTGCATTCACCTCCACCTCTTGGGCCTACGCATTTTCCTACATGCCCACAAAATTACAAACAAAATACAATCCAAAAAAGTATATATCAAAAAGAAAAATATAAACGTTTTTATTTTCTAGTGACGCCGTGATGAAAAAAAAAATTGATGTGTAGGTGCACATGGTCAACATGAACAAGAAATGCACCTGATAAGACCACTCTCATTGCAAGCCGTACAGATCTTGAACCCACCCTTCTCCCCATACACCTTGCGCGCACCAGAGCATTCCCCACAAAGTACGAACCTATGATCACCACACGCGTGGCACTCGCGGAAATAAGAATCAGCTGCGGGCAACCCTTCGAGAAGTTTCCTGAGCTCACCATTCTCGTGCAGCCACCTCACCTCCTCGGCCCCACCTACATATCTCCCGTTAATAAATACACGTGGTAGTGTCAACCCGGTTTTACGACCCGCAACCCGACGAAGCTCCGAAAGAAAACTTGAATCCATCGACACGTCACGCTCATCCAACGCGACACGGAACCCGCGCATGATGGAACGCACCGTTTTACAATCCTCGTACGTTGTTCGAACCACGCGCAGGGTCGTGAAGTAGATTACCACGCGCTGCTGTGAATCGGGAATGAGAGCGGGAGGATACGTTTGCGCGGCGCGTGGATCTTCGTGTGAGTGTCGAGAAGGAAAATAAGTTATTTTGGGTTGAGTTGACCAGGCTCGGAGGAGCGAGTTAGCGAGTGTGACTCGGTGGAATATAGAAGGTTTAGGTTTGGTATTGGAGGATTCATTTATGAGGGTTTGAATGTCTTTGAAGGAGGAACATGAGAAGGAAGATGAAGGTAATTTGTTCCATGGTGGCCACATTGAAGATGGGAATTAAGATGGTACAAAGTTTGTATTTTTTTTATTGGGGTATTTGAGAAATTGAGAATTTTGAGGGGGAAATGGTGGGGTTTGGGTTTTGTTTGTTTGAGATATAGGGTAGAAATTGGTTGTTTAAAGTTTGGATTTTGGTGATTGAGGAAGGAGAAGCATAAATGGGTGATTTTGCATTTTTGTTGGAGAGAATGTGTGTGTGTGTATAAGTGAGAGAGTGGTGAAGAACTAAGGAAAGAGAGGGAAAGAGGAAATGTTGTGGAGATGTGTTTGGAGAAAGGAGGATTTTGGGGGTGGTTAAGGTAGTTGAAGGGTTGGTTTATCTTCTTCCTATTATGAGAGGTTTGGGGATTCTTGATTCTAATATAATGTAAAAAACCTGCATTTCTTATTTAGGGTACTTTTTGTCTTCCTAATATATACTACCTTCAAAATTATTGTCGATCAAGTTTTTTTTAATTTGAGACCTTAAGTTCTATATAACAATGTCATATTTGTAGTTAAATTAAAATTTAAAAATTAATTAAAAAATCATATATATTAAAAAATATAATAATCAAAAAAATAATTATTATTTTATCAAATTATCTTTATTAATAATTGTTATATTTTTCATTGTCATATATATAAAATAGAATTAATGTTATATAAATAGTGTACATAATAATAATCGAAGAAAATAATAATTACAATCATGAAATACTACAAAGTCATATAAACACATAATATTTTCTCTCTCTCACCAAAGCTATGATTTACTAGGAAATTCAAATTTAGGTTCGGGGACGGAAAAAGGATGAATGAGGAGATATTAGAAACTCTTGTTATTAGTTATCATCACTTATATTGTAAAATGTAAAAGAACAGCTGTTGCAATTAGAATTAGAAAGTGACACTGTGAGTGATGAATAAAGTGAAAAGGAAAAGGAAATACGAAATGAAAATTTAAAATTTACGGCAGAATGAAGTGAAATGAGATACTAAGGATAGTTGATCAAAATTGGAGAATGACTTGAGAGTGTGATGCTTTGAAGCTAAAAGGCCCGTTGCTCATTCATTGCACAGATTGAACACTTGCGTGCACCATCCTCTATGCCCCAGATACTGGCACCACAACTAACTCCAATTATGACTCACTCACATGCTCTTTTTAATTAATCATCTAATCACTTAGGGTTATTAAATGAATGAAAATATAAATTATTTACCATCATATTAGCAAGTACCTTAAAAATATTTATTAAAGAAATAAAATTACATAAAAAAAATACTCTTTCAATTTTAAGACATTAAATGCATAACTTTTAAAAATAAATTTTAATTTTTGATAGCTTAACAAGTGTTTTTTAAAGTATTTATTCATATTTTTCATCTTTTTATATATATTTAATGATTCACAAAACATCTTTTATGTTGAATTGGGATATCATCATATACTTTAAATTTTTATTTAAAATAATAATAATTAATATATATCAATATTTATCATCATAACTTATAAACTCTTATTTGTTTTGAGAGAGATACAAAAGAGGGACGAGAGAAAATACTTCAAATAAAATTTGAACTTTATTTATTTACAAATTTGTCTTTATTTTTCTGTAAACTGTAAAATTTACCTCTATAGATTTTTTTATCTCAGTATATAAAGGCGTTAGCCTCTTTTTTATTTTCTTTACAATATTGATTAAACGAATTTGAAAGATATGTTTGATTACATTATGATAATAATTATTATTAATTTAAATGGAAAATTATTACAAAAATTAACATAATCCATCAAATTATTAGAAATTAATCCAAGTTATTTAATAAATTGATTAAATTAAATTAATTTAAATAATAAATGAAATTAACTTTGATTTGAAGGGTTTATAATTAAGGGTATTTTGTGACTTTTAAAATAATTAATATTTATCTCTTCTCTATTTTTTTTGTCTTATACTAAACAACAGTATCAATCTACTTTATATTTTATCTATTTTTTTATTTTTACACTTTATCTTTCTTATTCGTTTCTTCACAACTTATCTCCATATTTAATTACATTCCTCATTTTACAAAAAAATAAGAAATGACAAAAAAAAGTGCAAATATTCTTATTCACCCACATGAAAATTAAGATTCAATTTTGCTCTTCACAAAAAAAAAAATAGTTCAGACATATTAGCGATAAATTGTAAAATTACTAAATGGTTTGGCATTTTTTAATTTAAGAAACTAAATTAATATTTTACATATAATTTTGAAGACTAAAATAATCCATTACTTTAAAATCAATTTTAATAACTAAAGTACAATTATATATTAATTTAATCTTAAATAATATTGCAGTTTAAACCCATTAATATCAATAAAAGTAGATCAATGTAAATTATTTTGTAAGTGTCTAAAATCTTTTTAGAGCATTATTTTCTCATTCAAATTTTTATGTAACATACAAAATTAATTTTTGAAATTGTAATTTACAGATTAGTAGTCCTTTTAGATTGAGGGATATAATTTTCAAGTAGAACCAATTTTGCTTATGGAACTTCAAATTATAATTAAAATTATTTTATGTTGAACGAACTTTTAACTTTAATTAATTTTCTTAAATCCATTAATTTTAAAATACAATAAAATAATTTTTGTTATCGCATAACTAAACGAACAAAATGAATGCATAATTAAAAGCTTCACATGGTGTAAAAGTAACAAAAAAGTGGGAGGAAGAGGGATCCTAGATGGCAAAAATAGAGTCCAAACCACATGGCATGTTACGACTGATCCAACATTGAACAATTAGACCCTCCCTTTCTCTTTTTACTCATGTGAACAAATATTGAGTTTTTCTTGATTTAGGTGCAGCGTTCCATTACATTGGTATTGCAAACCTTGACTAAATTAATTAGTTTTCTGACATCTTAGACACTCTTCTAAAAATATTTGACATTTAAATAAACGATTTCACACTCAAAACCAAGATATGAAAAATCACAACTTAAGAAAATCTGTCTCGCACTACTCACTCTTAGTTACTGTGGTTTGGTGTTTCTAGACTTAAGATTACAGGCTGGCTGAGACTGAAATTTCTGACATCAACATTAATTATATACATACTCTTTATAACCAATAATAATTTTTTAAAGTTGAAGGGAGTCAAATAGGTTCTTTAAATCACTACATGTTTAGTATAAGTTTTAGGGATGGCAATGGGTAAGTTTTGGGTAGGGTACTATGGTACTCGTATCCATACCTGCAGTTTAAAAAATACTCATATCCGTGTTTGTACTCTCTTGGGTATCAACTTTAATCTCGTACCTTTACCTCTATGTATTTAAGTGTCCGTACTCATACTCATTACCCACACTTTAACTAAAATAGATCCATAAATAAATATTATTTTGTGATTAAATTTAAAACTATTCAAATATCATAAAGTATTATAAATAAAAATATTTTATAACTTAAAACATTTCAAATGAACACTCGTTACAATACACATTCAAATATCCATATTAATATTTTATAAAGTTGCAACTCTTACGACAATATTGTTTGAGATCAATAAAAATAATTTATAAGAAGTTGCAAGTATAATTATAAAGACACGATTAATAAGATATAACTCTTAGTTATGAACACATAATTATTTAACTATTCATCATAAACAAATTCTTAAAAAGTTTGGAAACGTTTATCTTTTGATTTGATTATAAATATTGTAATGATCCAATGATATTAATAGATACTAAAATATAAAGAAAAATAATTAATTAAACTAAATAATAATATAATAAATAAATAAATAATATATTTATATAAGTGCGGGTGCGGGGCGGGGTGGGTACTATAGTATCCGTACCCACACTCATACCCGCTTAATTTTGCGGGTAATTACTCGTCCCCGTGCTCATACCCATTATGTAGATTTTTATCCTACATATTGTGGGTTTTTTTTGCGGGTACCCACTAGGTCTGGGTCTAATTGTCATCTCTAATAAGTTTAGTTTATGTGTGTAACATCTAGGGATGACAATAAAATACGCACCCGCGAGTACCCACCCAAACCCGCTTGATTTGGGCGGGGAAAATCCGCTTTAATTGAATGCGGGTGTGGGTGCGGATTTTCCCTGATATTAAAATTCGGGGGCGGGAGCGGGTTTAGGGGTGGTGATATCCACCATGCCCCCGCACCCGAACCCGCCCCGCAAGTATTGTTATTGTAATTTTTTAATTTTATATACAAATACTTATTTAATATATTTAATATTTTTTTAAAATATTAAAAAATTATAATTTTATCTTTATATAAAATATTTTTAATTTTATTATTATTTAATAATAATTATTTTATTAAAATAAATATGATTTTTAAATTTATAATTTTATATATTTGAGTGGGTGCAGGTGCGAACGGGGAAACCCGAGACCCGTTGCGGGCGGGGATGGGTGCTTAATTTAGCGGGTGCGGATTTTCCCCGATTAGTCGGGTGCGGGTGTGGAGGAGGCGAAATCCGCTCCCGCCCCGCCCCGTTGCCATGCCTAGTAACATTCGTATCTATTAGAGTGTTTTGCACTGCAAAACTATGTCTTCGTATTGCAACACAAAACATATTTTTAAAATTCTTAAGTTTAAAAATAAGTTCAAACATAATAAAAAAAAATGCTTAATTGTATTTTTGGTCCCCTTACTTTAGTTAAATCACAAAAGTAGTACTCCCATTTTATTTATCTCAAATTTTGATTCCAAACAGAATTTTTGTCTAAAACGTGATGAAACTTTATATTTTGAAGCCGTATTACACCATTTATGATAATAGATTTCAGCTACAATTCTTATACCACGAGATCTTGAGACATCTGTAAGTTATATAAATGAAAAAAAAAATCATAAAATTTTAGATTAAAATTTCGTTTGAGAGACCAAAACTAACGGAAAAAAAAATAAGAGTACTCGCGATTCACGGAATCAAAACTGCAATTAAACTTAAAAGAAATAGAATTTAATTGTATACATTATTTAAATGAATGAAACCGTGGTGCATTGATTAGGAGAGTGACAATTGTACCCTCAAAAAAAGTGATGAGATAGGGTGTAATAGCAAAAATAGGGTGTTAATTTGGTAGTTTGATCCCAGTGAGAACTGGAGAGAGTGGTGTCGATCGAGAAATTCATATTTGTGAGGAAACAGTGAAATGGAAAACGAAGGTGGGTCAAATTCGAATGCCACCATAACCCTAAGCGTGAAGTTCAATGGTTCCACTATTCCCATCTCTATCTCACCCCAATCAACCATCAAGGAACTCAAATCCCTTCTTCTTCCTCTCACCAATGTCCTTCCTAGAGGCCAGAAACTCATCTTCAAAGGTTCACTCATTCATTCATTCATGTCACTGTTAATTGAATACTTAATACTGAATTATCTAATCTAACAGGAAAGGTTTTGGAAGATCCCATTACATTGTCAACATCCAACTTAATTAATGGCTCCAAACTCATGCTTCTTGCTTCTCCGGGTTTATATCAAGGGGTATACTATTATTTCTTCTTTCTTTTTGTTGATGGTAAAAGTGTCATTTTTTGCTGTATTAGCATGATGGCTTGTTAACTTTGTTGTATATGATTTCATCATTATGTTGAATTATGGTTATGAGGTAAATAATTGGGGGGAAACAAACTAATATAGATGCTTTACCAAGCTGATTAGAAACTGATTACATATAGATGGATCTTTTAACATGGATAATGACTTAGGCAAGTTAGAAGTAGTACATAACAAATAACACAAGTGTGATAAGATTTATCAGCTTCTCAGCAAAAAGAAGAATTGTTTATAGATTCATTGAACCGGCAAGACCGCTAGGTCATGGGCCCTGTTTTGATAAACAGTTTAATTACACACTTATCATATAAGTGCTTAACCATAAGTTATTTCTACAGCAATGTCGTCAAATAGCCGCTATAACACAATAGCATAGCGGAATTTGAATAATTAGATATTGCTCCACAATACACTGTTTAGTAATAAGTGTCGTCAAATAGCCGGAATTTGAAGAAACAGCTATTTTTCGCGATCTTTCAATTGACAACACTGCTCTATAACACAATAAAATATAGTCAAACTATTTTCATTTAACTTATAAGCTGTTTTTATAAGTTATATTGGAGAGCTTATGGACATGTCATAATTTGTTTCCATAAGCTCTCAAACAGTTTCACAAGTGTTTATGTCAGTAGATAAACTTAAATAAATCATTCAAACAGACTTGTGGTTCAACTGCTTTAAATCACTCGAAATGGGACAAAATTGTAATCGCAATGCTCAAATAACCAAATTGTAAACAGTGCTGGTTCACAGTTTGACTGGTTGAACCGTTTGGTTCGGTTTTTAAAACATTGGATGAAACTTTGTTTTTGTTTCTTTTGCAATCAGAAAAGTGCAGCTTGTAGATTTCATATGTTTTGTACAGGATGGTCCTGTCTTGAAGAATGCTCAGGTTGTTCCTAGATTAAGGAAAGATAGCCACTCAAGCTTTAGTAACGACACGAAGAAAGTTCCGGTAAAAAACAGATTGGAACGGTGGAAAGCAACAGGAGTTGTAGCATTGTCTGAATGCAACTTGGAGGTAATAAACACATCACTGTTTTATAACACATTCAACTAGATGCTTAGATTTTGATGTCAGCTAGAAATTGGGAGACAAGTAACAGATTGAGTTTTACTTGATGACAAAATAATATAAAAAAAAATATAATTTTCCTGAGATTTAATTGCTTACCAATTGCGGTGTTAAATATCCTCTCATTTTTCTTTTAAATTTTAATTTAAATAGGCCATACCTGATGAGGTTTGGAATTGTGGATCTTCTGCAAGAGTTCTAGATTGCAACAACAATTTACTTAAAAATGTCCCTGTTGAAATTTCACGTCTTACTGGTCTAGAGGTAAGCTGAATTTTTTCGCATTCTTCATGGTTTTCTTAGCAATACAAATTTCCTTATTGAAAGCATTATTAAATCACAGTTTGTTACTTTCAAAAATGTTGCAGAAACTACTTATTAATGCCAATGACTTATTGGATGAATCAATTAACTGGGAAGGACTGGCAACTCTGAAGTACCTAACTGTACTATCATTGAACCAGAACCGGTGAGTATATATTGCATTTTTTCTTTACAATTTGTGCCTGTTTTCTTTTTACTCGCACAAAGCAGCAAAAACGTTTTCATAAAAATTGCATGTACTATGGATTTTTGTTTGTCAACTGCTGAAGTTATCAACTTGCACTTGCTTGGTGGTCACCTGGTCCACAAATAAAGGGGTACTTATATGCATTGATTGTTAATGCTTCTACCATATTTCTTGTGGAATTTAATGTGAAATGCTAGTGTATGTGTTCGAATAAAATTGATTTTGCCTTCAGAATCGATTCTAAACTTAAATCTAGAATCTACTCATTCATCTTGCTAAACTTTTAGAACATTCGCGATTATGACTTTCATTCTTTTACCCTATGTTCCCTGCTATACCTTTATGCCAATTTAAGTTGGTTTGAAAATTGACTCCCTTATATAATTTGGTTATTTAAATTATTTCTGCAGTTTAACTACTTTGCCATCTGCGTTGGGATCGATAAGCTCTTTGAGGGAGCTGCATGTCTCCAATAATAAATTGACTGGCCTTCCTGGTGAAATAGGGCAACTGACACAGTTAGAAGTCTTGAAAGCCAACAATAATAGGTATCATTTAAACCTTTGTACTTGAAGTATGGATATATCATATATATTTATTAACTCATTCAATTGTAAGTTTGGTAAAGTTAGTAAAAGCCTGTTTTAATATTGTCCATCTATAATTTATTTATAGGTTTATGTGCAATGCTAATAAATTTACTTAGGTTTATGTAGCCATCATTCATCATTTTCATCTAGTTTTGATCCAATGGCTAATGCTAATGAGTTTACTTAGCTAAACAGATCAGTTCATGGTTTCTGCAAAATTCATCTACCTTATGCAGTAAATTTTATGAACATAACCACTGTGGTTTGTTTTGGGTAAAAACTTATCATTTTAATTGATGTGTCTTTTTTTCTCAGGATGAGTAAAATCAGTGAATTTATAGGGAACTGTCATTCTCTTGTTGAGGTACAATTACATGCCTTTTATCTTCTTTCTCATTTTTTTCATTCCTTTTTCAGAAGAGACTACGTCGAGATGATATAGCACTGGAAAATTAAATCATAAGTGAAATGATAATATTTTTTCTTAGATGAGGTAATGCTTATTGAGGTTTATTTTTTGTGGAGCAGGTTGATTTCTCATCAAATTTGTTGTCAGAATTGCCAGAGACATTCAGTAGTTTGAACAATTTGAAGGTAGTTCATTTCCTAATTATCATCTAATCAGGAAAGATAATTGAAGGTGGATTTCTTAACACACCCAAGATTGGTTCTAAATGATTCTGAGACGCTGCTTCAAATGAGAATCTAAAAACTCCTTCAAATGAAAAGTTATTCTGAGTTAGCTTCTCATAAAAATCATTTTTGATAGATGTTTTTTTTAAATGATTTTTATTATGGTAAACAAAACAAAATAGCTTCTACTTCTCTGAAAAATATCTATAAATAATTTCTAAATTATTAATACAAAAATCACTAATCACTAAGGAGTCATAAGGTGGTTTGGTGGAGAAACATAGGGATGGAAGTGATAAGAAGGTAATGAGTTCCACTTCTCCCCTCAAACAAAATAAATAACTAATTGCTGAATTGACTATTTAAAAAAAAAAAAAATCACTTTTTTTTTTTTTTTATAATTTGTAACTAATAACTATATGGTCATCTCATTCTCATAGTAAAATGTATCGAGTATGTACCAATAATACTAACTTTTCTTGCATTTTACTCCACATTTTTTTTAACCATTATGCAGGCTTTGCATCTTAGTAACAATGGCATGAAATCTCTGCCATCTAAACTATTCAAGACTTGCTTGCAGCTTTCTACATTGGATCTCCACAATACAGAAATAACAATCGATCTACTTCGTCAGGTGTGCGATTTTGTTTTTATATCGGCTTTCAAACAAAAAATATTGCATTTCAACGCAAGGATTGTCATAGTTATATATATATATCAGTTGATTGGAGCATGTACCATGTAATCTGTAAGTTACGACGGTTACTTGATGGCAAAATATCTGTGGTTTTCTTTCAGTTTGAAGGATGGGATGATTTTGATGAGCGCCGACGCTCAAAGCATCAGAAACAACTAGATTTTCGAGTCGGAGTATCTAGAGATTTTGATGAAGGTGCTGACAAAAACTAAGTAGAAATTATTTTGTCATGAGTAATGCAGTTCAAACTTGATTATAGTTATAGTGAAACTTTCCTGTGGTGAGTACATCATTAAAACCTTACCAAAAAAATCTCATGAGACAGATGCCTAGTGAAAGAAAATGAGTATGGTATTTCTTAATGCTGTCAAATGCTATCTCATTAAAAACTTATTTAAAAAAAATCATAGGTAAAGAAAAGGGTACAGTAAATTTTCAATTGAGATTTTTTTTCCGACGAACTTAACGTTATGTACACGCTTTTCATATTTAACAATAAAAAGTGTTTAGGTAAACTAGTTTATTAGATTATCTCTTGAAGAATCTTATTGATATATTACCATTCTTTTGAAGACCAAGGGTGAAGAATAACTTTAGTAAAACATGTTTCTTCTATCTCTCTCAATGCATTATCTTTAAAATTAAACAATATATACATTCAGGGAACGAAAAATCTAGCAACACAATCTTTTAATACATAATTCTCAATACATTCTTTTTTATTATTTAAATTTTATATGGTATTTACTACTAAATTATGTTGGGCCAACATAAACATGATTGGTAGTATATGAATTTAAACCAATAATAAATAGTATATTAAAACGTATCTGTTAAATTATATTTTACATTTATCAAGACCAATATAACATACGACTGCTACAATTTAAAAAATATTATTGAAGTAAAAACAAATATATTATAATTTTATTCATCACATAAGCATGTAAGTCTACGTCAACATCAAAACAGTAAATACACATTCTAACTGAACGAACAACTTAAAAATGTGCAACAATAACGAAAAACTTAAAAATGGTCAACAATTAGAACACTACGACACTTAAAAAGAACTTAAAATTAATCTGATATAAATAATATAAAGAACGACTTGGAATTTTTATATTTTAAAATAGTGCAGGACTATGTCATCATCAATAAAAGAAGGGATCCTCAAATTTTAGTTTTTCAAAGAACAAAGAAGAGATAACCTTTTTTAAAAGTGAACCACATTTTTTTTTTCTTTAATTCTCCGTTCTCACTCTTTTTCATCTTATAACAAAACATAAAAACTAATAAGGATGTTCTTATGGATGACAATACAACTTCCACTCGTAAATATTCACTCGAATTGTCTTAATTTGGGTGGGAATAACCGGTTTTAATTGAATAGACACTTTTTTAAAAATAAATTCGAGAACAACTACGGATTTAGGGTGTTGATATACATTCTGCACTACTAGTAATATTATTGTTATTTTTAAATTTCTAAATATTTAAAATTATAATCTTCTCTTTACATAAAATATAATTTTATTATTGTATAATAATAATAATTTTATTATATTTATTATAATAAAAATAATTTTTACATTTATTATATTATATATATGAATGGGTGTGGAATGGAGAAATCCGAACCCCTTCACGATGATAAAAAGTTAAATTTCACACCTGATATAAAACGAAATCATTCAAAAAGAAAAAGGTGGATACGAAATAATGATAGTGGATACAACAGAAGTGAAGTGATTGATAATATATCTCCACAACCAGAACTTCTTGTATTAGAGGGTTAATCCATCAAACTTGATCAATCATTAACTTGTAATCTTAACGTGGGTGGATTTGATCAGGGGATGCAAAAATAGTCCTTCAAGATCCGTTATGTGTCCAAGTTCTCTTCTTCGCATCTATTATTTTGGCACAAATTTTTTTGGTTCTTAAAAAGAAACAATTTTAGAAGGTTTAATTATCCGAAATAAATTTCTAAATATGCAGATTTATCAACATATTAATCGTAAAAAAACTTCTTTTTTTTTTGAAAAATTATGTAAAGTCCTTTGGTTGTTTACACTCTTATTCTACCATATTTAGAGAATGACTTTGATTTGTTGCTTTTTTTTCCAACTATATAATCAATTAAAATCATATGATTATGTCGTTGTTTTCACATTTCAATGTACTACAATAGAAATATATTAATCCCTTTTTATTGTAATAAAATTTGAATTAAATTCAACCTGATACTAAATCTTAAAATATAGGTAGAGAATATTAGGTAAAGTAGGAATAGAAATGAAGAAAAATGGATTCTAGGATGGATAATTTGTCTTTTTCTAGCATCTGATTTCTTCTTGTCCTAGCATCTGATTTCTTCTTGTTCATGTCAAAATAAATACGTAGAGAAATAATGGCAACAAAAAAAAAAGCGTGAATTTGATTCACTAACTAGAATTTCTTCTCATATATGAAAATATACTCTTTAGACACTTGAGCCTTCTTAGATCACATCTAGACAAATAGAAGTGGGGCGGGGTTCAATGTTACAAAATGTTCGCCAAATTAACTAATATAGATACATATATTTCCTAACAAATCTATTACAATAAAATCAACCAAAACGCGTATAGGTACGGAAGAAGGATATATCAATATTGGGTGGTTGTCGTTAAAAACAACAAAATACTTTATGAAATGGGAGGAGTCACGAAAGAAGTTTTTAGTATGAAAAAATGATAATTGTCGATGTCTTTTTTCAGCACAATATTTTTTTTACTTCAACTTTTTGACTGAAAGATAAAAGAAAAGATATGATTCAATCTCAAACCTATTTAAATGTAGCCAATAATATCAGAGTCCGAAATTAATGTGTATTCGATTCATAGAAAATTGACGGTATGCATATATTCGTGACATTATTGTTGTTTAAATAAATAAATAAAATAGTACCAAAAAGTCGAAAACTATACAATAAAGGTTTTGTGAAATCTTCTAAGTTAATTGGTAGAAGGAATAAAAGTGGTTAGTTGTATTTACCATAATAAGCCAATCTTTTATTTGATTTGTTGGTTTAGCCAACTCTCCCTGAGGTAATTTTATAATATTCCAAGGCAAAAGAACCCTGACCAATTTGAAACAAAAATAAATTGAAACAAAGTTCCAATAAATAGAACCCACTGTCTATATTCTTCTCCCAAGTGAGTTTTGCTAACCTCTTGTGAATTCAAAGACATATTCAAAGAAAGTTTGACCGGTCGTTGGAATAGTTTGTGCATTTCTAACAATTAGAATAGTTGAAATTAATAAGATAACAATTACAACCAAGGTAATAAGTACATGGAAATGTTGACCTACTTTCAGAGTAGAGATATATAGAATTTGCTTAATATATTGATGAAGTATAATAGAACATTTATATTGTCTTGTCCTCTAGAATAAAAAATATACAACTTGAAAATGGATTATTTTGATTCAACCATTTCTTTATTTTACTTCCATTTTTAAATTTTGAATACCCACAAATTACAAGATATTTCTATTTATTTATTTTATCTTTCTATTTTTTAACAATTTTCTAATGGTATAATAACATATTTTGTAAATCTACGGTCCCGACCAAATCTAAAATTTAATCTATTTTATTATTAATCATAGATACCTAGAACGACCTCACAAAAACAAAATTTATTAAGAATTAATTAGATTGAAACTATAGCATCATCATTAACTGTAATCAAATTATCTTGCAGATTCGGATTACTATTTGTATCATTAAACAAATCGTTGAAATTCTCAAAGTGATACATCTCGAAGAGTCGTATACTCTACTTGTTAATCAACGATTATTACAATATTAAATAACCTTATCATGTATTTAATGCCACACAAATATGTTTTCAAATGAGATAATTGTCTCTACAACATAGCACCATCTTTTTTGGAAGAGAATTCAGTTTCCCGTCTTTTGCTCCGTTCTTACGTCCTTGAAGTTACTAAGTCTAGTTTTTTTAGTATACCAATTGGTTAACATACCTCAGAACCATTCTTTATTGACATTATTGCAGCCTGTGTTACTGAATCATTGGTGTACAATTCAGAAGTGCAGTGAAATGGTGATACCTATTGTTAGACATAAGTCCTCTTAATCCTGATTTTGATATTATTAACAAACATACAATGTACATGTATCATTTGATAAACCTAACAGTTTGAACTGAGTAACATTTCAGGAAAAACAAGCAAACACTATACACTTGGACAAAAGCTTGGAACACAAGGAATCAAGCAAAATTGGAGGATGTGCTTGAAGAAAGATGCAAATATGTCTAGTGTCAATAGTGGTCATAGTATTTAATAAGTAGACTTATCACTATGGTTTCACACTTAAGTATTTGTCAAAGTAAAAATGAAATCACAAAATAAGCAAATAAATCAATCAACTGATAAGTCAATTGAACAATCAATTGAGCAACCGATTGTTTGACTTAGAACAAAAGGTTTTACTAAGTACATCGATTGGGAAATCGATTACTTAAAGTTTGTTTTTAAAACCTGAGTTCTGGTGTTAAATCAATTCATTAGACAATCGATTAGGACATCAATTGAGGAATCGATTTTGTGATTCACAGAACCAACCAGTTACTGAATCAATCGATTGGCAAATCGATTGTGAAAAAGTTTTTCATCAGGGATGAGTTCTGTGATCAATCAAATCGATTAGGTAATCGATTGGAACATCAATTGAGTAATCGATTTTGTAATGCACAGAACCAACCAGTTACTGAACCAATCGATTGTGAAAAAGTTTTTCATCAGGGATGAGTTCTGTGATCAATTAAATCGATTGAACAATCAATTGAATTGAGTTTCTTAAACTTCAAGTATTGTCACAATCGATTAGGTAATCGATTGAAAGAATGAACTGTTTAAACATTTATCATAAACATATTTCCTAGTCGATTGGCACATTGATTTTAACTAAATGGCTGAGCTACTGGAACAAGCCAAATCGATTGAACTAAATATCTGAGTCACTGTGACTAGTACAATCGATTGAAGCAAAATATTTGAGTCACTGTGATCAGTTCAATCGATTGGCAAATAGATCAAGGTAAAGGTTTGTGTTACATGGTGAATTCAACCAATTGCCAAATCGATTATGTTAATACATATCAGTCGACTAAGTAATCGATTGTTTTGATCTCGTTGTTTGAACAAAACACCTATAATCGATTATGCAATCGATTTTGATATGAACTTAGCTTCAGTTTCTGATTTATGCATTAAAAGAATCAATTGGAAAATCCATTCATTTCTATATGTTCAAGATTCAAGAAAAACAAGAACGCAATAATCGATTGGATAATCGATTAAGCTGGTTTTAAACTATTATAAAATCGATTGAGAAATCGATTTACCTGTTATTTTTCTGAACATATAAAAACTGAATCAATCACAATAACAACAACAATTATTCATTACATGTTTTCATAACACTGAAATCAGGAAAAACACTTTGAGAAAAATAATTGTAACCACACACAAAATACTCATTTGGCAAATTCCTTTTGTGTGAAATTCATATTGTGATGGAGTCATCCTCTTTTATCTTTTCTGTAAAAACTATTGTAAAGAAAGTTCTGAAAATCCAGTGGTGTATACTGGTGACGATCTTCTTTGGTGCGTGAGTTCATCAAGAAGGAGTCTCATCTTCATCTCGTGAGAGTTTGGCGATTAACTCTAGGAATAAGGTGGCGTGGTAATAGAAGAGAGTGAGTTGGATAGATAGACTATGTTTGAGCTGGACAATCTGTTAAAACATACTCAAGTCATTCTATTGGAAAGGTTGAAATCTGGTTTAGATTTCAGGACTGGATGTAGGTTATCTCGTTCATAACCGAACCAGTATAAACCCCGGTGCATGATTTTCTTATCCTTTCTCTTTATTTTTGATGTTGAATGAATGCTTATTCTTGGATGTTAATATTGGTAAATTTCTATCTTGATTAAGAGTTTGAACAATCATTGAATCTGTATTCGTATATTGATAATACATGTATTTGTAAATCTTGTTCCTGAATAAATTCTGTAAATTGTCATTGTTATCTTGATTAATAATCTTGTAAAATTAGTGAAGTAAATTCATATAATTTTTTAACAAATAGAGGCCATAATTACTTACAATTGGCATCAAGAGCCTGAACTTTTAAGAGTAACTCTCATAAAAGAAAATGACCTATGTAGATTTCCTAAGAGAAGGTGCATCCTTGGTCAGGCCCCTGCATTTAATAGGGCTGCCTACATGTATTGGAAAGAGAGAATGTTAATATTCCTAGAAGCATATAGTCTTGATATACTTGAAGCGGTTTTAAAGGGTCCCTATGTGCCAAAAATAGCTAGCGCAGGTGAAACATCAATCCTCAAACCCAGATCAGATTGGTCTGATGAGGATAAGAAAAAAGTAGGCTATAATGCTAAGGCCAAAAATATTATAACCTCTGCCTTGAATACTGATGAATTTTTCAGGGTGTCAAACTGCAAAACTGCCAAGGAAATGTGGGACACACTTCAAGAAACACATGAAGGAACAACAGATGTAAAAAGGGCCTGAATCAACACGTTGATGCATGAGTATGACCTTTTCAACATGAAAAAGGATGAATCAATAAATGACCTACAAACAAGATTCACTCACATAGTCAATAATCTAAATGCTCTTGGAAAGGTGATTGATAATGAGCAACAGATCAGCAAAATCATGAGGTGTTTGACCAGTGGCAGCCCAAGATCACTGCCATTGCAGAATCTAAAGACTTAGGTAACATGTCAATTGCCACACTGTTTGTAAAACTAAGAGAGCATGAGATATAACTGCACAGGCTGAGAGAGACCGAACAAACAGACAGGAAATCAAAAGGATTATCACTGAAAGTTCAAATTCAAAAACTAAAGTCTGAATCAGAAGAATGCACAAACAATTCTGACACTGAAGATGATGAAGACCCTGAACTTGGAATGTTAGTTAGAAAATTCAAAAAATTCCTGAGAAAGAAAGAAAACAAGTCAAGAAAACCACCAAACTCAAAGACAAATGACATCAAGATAACCTGCTTTGAGTGTGGGAAAAAAGGACACATCAAATTTGAGTGCTTCAAATTGCAGAACAGAAACAAAACTGGAAAAGATAAAGGCAAAGAACCACAATCTACAAAATCTAGAAAAGCCTACATTGCCTGGAATGATAACGATGATGACTCCTCTGGATCTTCAGAAGAAGAAGAAGCTAATCTTTGTCTAATGGCTAACACAGATTCAGATTCTAAAAGTGAGGTAAGTTCTACATCCAATCCTTCTTATGATGAATTACATTGTAACACCCCGTTTTTCAAAGCGAGGGTCTATTTTTTTTTTAAAAAAAAGAAATTAAAATACAACACATAATTAAATAAGGTAAAACCCTTGGATAAATAATTGAGTCATTATAATTTACAAACAGCGAAAAAGTTTTCTTTTTCAAAATATAAATCCAAAGCATGTCCTGATGCCAACATTAGTACATGTACATCCTTCCAATATAAAATAAAAGTAGCCCGAAAGAAAGACATATGTGTCCTGAGTGACAACCTAGTCTGGTCATTCTATACATAACAAAAAACTATACGCCTCGAGTAATCTCTACGCGCCTCGTGAGATCCTCCTACGTAGCTCCAATCAAGCATTCCCATCCACATTCCCATCCGTAGGGTACGAATCAGTAGGACCGCCCTGACTCTCATCTGAGGGCAAAGTCCAGATTTCCACAATAGTTGTAAAGGGTCACCAATCGAAATTAACAGTTAACAAATAACATATAAGTTTTCAAATGCACAAAATACCCCTTCCAACTTAGCATCCATCTTAAAAGGTTTTCCATATGCTAAAAGTTCATACAATGCTTACCAAATGATAATGAAATCAAAATAAAGTTCTCAATCCATCAAGTAATACATAACTGACCAATACATTGATAATCAATTGAGAAATCCATCATCTAACACAAAATAAGATTTCCTACTGTGCCAATCGATTGGGCAAATCGATTTCTTGAAAGTTTTTAGTAAAAATTGAACCCCAGACTTGCCTCAATCGATTGGAGCAATCGATTTCGAGAAGGATTGAGCCCATGTATTGTCCAATCGATTGGGTAAATCGATTTTGAGAAAGACAGAGCCCCTGTATTGGATCCAATCGATTGGGCAAATCGATTTTGGGAAAGACAAGCCCCTGTATTGAATCCAATCGATTTAGCAAATCGATTTTGGGAAAGACAAGGCCCCTGTATTGAATCCAATCGACACCAATCGATTTACCAAATCAATTTCTCAAATCATTTTGAAAAACATATTACAAAATCGATTTCAGGAAGGACAGGGCCCCTGTAACTCATCAAATCGATTGGGTAAATTGATTTCCCTGTGTATTCTTTCAAAAAATTCATAAACCAACTCAATCACAATTTGAATCAAAACACACCTATACATAATTTCAAACCATAACACTTAGCAAAATCAACACAATCATAATTTGAATAAAAAACACACTTACACATAATTTCAAACCATAACACTTAGCAAAATCAACACAATCATAATTTGAATCAACCACGACTCGTGTGCCAAGCACCCTAATGCAATGCGTATATGCCAAAATGCATGGACTCGGAATTCCAAACCAAAATCCTCCTCGAAGGGCCATAAATCATAATTGTACCGCATATCGCAGGCCAAAGTACCAATTACCAAGGTGCCACCTATCACGGGTCTGCACGATTTACTAAAAAGCGTAAACCATAAACGTACTGCCTATCACGGGCCCGTATCGTTTACCAAGGTGCCACCTATCACGGGTCTGCACGATTTACTAAAAAGAACGTAAATTGTAAACGTACCGCCTATCACAGGCCAAAGTACTCTTTACCAAGGTGCCACCTATCACGGGTCTGCACAATTTACAAAAAACCGTAAATCATAAAAGTACCGCCTATCACGGGCCAAAGTACTATTTACCAAGGTGCCACATATCACGGGTCTGCACAATTTACAAAAACGTAAATCATAAATGTACCGCCTATCACAGGCCAAAGTACTATTTATCAGGTTGCCACCTATCACGGGTCTGCACGATTTACAAAAAGCATGAAAATGCATGAGCATATACTGACTCCATCCACAACAATCGTTAAGCAAATGCAAATATTAAAAGATTCCCCATTTTCAAAACTCATTTAACTTAAACGATTTTCACGTCAAACATTAAGCAAACAGACATATTAAGAGATTCCCCATTCTTAATATTCTTTTAACTTAAACGGTTTTCAAAACAACATTAAGTAACCAAAACATTAAGAGATTCCCCATTCTTAACGCCCGATTAACTTAAACGAATTTCAAAACAAACATTAAGTAACCAAGACATTAAGAGATTCCCCATTCTTAACGCCTAGTTAATTTAAACGATTTTCAAAACAAACATTAAGTAAACAAGAAATTAAGAGATTCTCCATTCTTAATTCTCATTTGACTTAAAACGATTTTCCAAAACATTAGTAAACAGAGATATTAAGAGATTCCCCATTCTTAATACTCATTTAACTCAAAACCATTTTCACAAACACATATTAAGTAAACGAGACATTAAGAGATTCCCCATTCTTAATACTCGTTTAACTCTAATGGTTTTCAAATTCCATACCAAACGAACTCAAACATAATATCCAATTCAATCCACGTTTCACACCAAATCACATCAATCAACAAACATCAAGTATGAACACGCCAAGTACGATAAACACAAATCAACGCAATCATCACACTCCAATACATCACATTTCATTTACTCAAAATTATACATAAATGAGTTAAATTCATTTTCCCCCTATTCGATACACCAACCCTAATCAAATTCTTTTCTACACAACCACGGATAGTCCCTAAATGCAAACTAAAAGTTTGGAAGGAGCCCTTACCTTAACGTTAGCTTTAACGTCGATTTACGGCACCACGATCAATTCCGGTAAAACTTTGCTCGCGACGTCGCTTCCAAAGTTAGCTCACTAGCACCGTAGTGTAGTGGTGAGCAACTTTCCCTTCTATCCCTTTGCGAAACGAAGCTTGGATCCAGAAGAAACGGCGAGATTTGTGTTTGACGGTTTTGAAATCCCTAAACCGTTATCCTTCGTTTTCGGATCAAAGAGGAAGAGTGGAGTTGAGTTATCTTTGCTTTCTTACCCACTAAGACTTGGGTTTCTATTCTTAAACAAAAGGAAGCAAAGAAAACGAAAACTGCATAACAATGGAGGAAGGGGGAGTTACGCGAGGCAGAGGAAGAAGATGGATTTCCTTTTCTCTCCTTTCTTTTTCTTTCCTATGTTTTTCCTTTCTTTCTTTTTCCTTTCCTCCTATTTCTTTCCTTTCCTTTTCTATATATATATATATATATATATATATATATATATTTAACAAATATCTCCAACTCTAGATATTTATTAAATTTATCAGTTTATCCATAACGCATTAAATTCTTCGTAAAGGATTCACCGCAGTTAATTTAATTTATTTGTCGAAGAGAAATTCTAATCGGGCATCAAAATATCTTTTTGGTCATATAAACTCCAAAATATTAATAATCTTAGCTAAAAAGCCCCTGAGTTCAATACCAAAATCCAATAAAATACATAAGGTATAATTTAAAATTACGGGTCTTACATACATGATGCATTTAATGAACTGCATGATGAATATGTTAATGCAATGAAACAGTAAATTAGCACTAAGAAAATGCTTGAAAAGCAATGCATGATATGTGAAGAAATTAAAAAGGATCCTAAGGTGATTGTAGACTTGAATGAAAATTTGAAAAAAGATTCGCATGATAAATTTACTAGGTGTATGGAACTAGAAAAAACAGTTGAATCATTAAAATCTGATTTAGCAAAGTTTACAAGTAGTAAAAACAATCTAACTGTTCTTCTAAGCAATCAGAGAAATGTAAATGTAAAATCTGGACTTGGCTATAGAAAAAACAGCAATGCTAAAAGAAATCAGAATGTTGTTAGATCAAAGAATATGAATGATATCTTTATTAAACCAAATCAGAATTCATCCCCTACTGTTTCATGTCACTTTTTCTGTAAAAAGGGACATTTTGTTTTTAATTGTAAATTAAAAAAGCTAGCTAATAAAGGATGGAAACAGATTTGGAAAATAAAGAAACCAATGTACTGTGAAACTAACCCTCCAGGACCCAATTTAAGTTGAGTACCTAAAACCAAATTTTGATTTTTTGTTGCAGGTGTGCTTGACATCCAAAAGATACTCATGGTACCTAGATAGTGGATGTTCCAAGCACATGACAGGAGACAAGTCAAAGTTCCTGTCTTTAAACTTAAAAGAGGGAGGTTATGTTAAATATGGTGATAATAACAAAGGTAAGATATGTGGTGTTGGAGAGTGCATCATCAATAATGTCCTGTATGTAGAAGGTTTAAAACATAATTTGCTGAGTATAAGTCAGCTCTGTGATAGAGGTTTTCATGTATGCTTTACATCTCAGTCTTGTATACTTGAGCATAAGGAGAATAAAGAAATGAAATTGATAGGTGAAAGGGTAAATAACATATACATGCTTGAGTTTGATACTTTGCCTGCTAGTACTATTTGCTGTTTATTGTCTAATTCTAATGAAAACTGGTTATGGCATAAAAGAGTAGCTCATATACATATAGATCACCTTAACAAACTAGTAAGTAAGCAATTAGTTCTAGGACTCCCAAATAGAAAGTTTACTAAGGATAAATTGTGTGATTCCTGTGAGAAAAGTAAGCTAGTTAAGTCATCATTCCCCCAATAGATTTAGTAAAAACTAATAGGGTTCTCCAATTAATACATATGGATCTGTTTGGTCCATCTCAAATTAAAAGCTTTGGAGGAAACTTGTATGGTTTTGTGTTAGTAGATGATTACTCTAGATATACTTGGATATTTTTTCTGACACACAAGAGTGAAGTCTTCTCAATTTTTAAAAGATTTGCTAACTTAGTTCAAAATGAGGCAAACCAGAAAATAATGTCAATCAACAGTGATCATGGTGGAGAGTTTCAAAATGAATCTTTTGATAATTACTGTGAACAAAATGGAATTCACCACATGTACTCAGCCCCAAGAACTCCACAACAAAATGGAGTTGTAGAGAGGAAGAATAGGTCTTTAGAAGAACTAGCTAGGACTATGATTAAAGACTCAAACCTTCCTAAATATTTTTGGGCTGATGCAATAAGCACAACCACACATGTAGTTAATAGGGTTCTAATTAGGCCTATACTTAGAAAAACTCCCTATGAGTTATACAAGGGTAGAAAACCAAATATCTCTTACTTTAGAGTCTTTGGATGCAAATGCTTTGTATTAAATAATGGGAAAGAACACTTAGGAAAGTTTGACCCTAAGGCAGATGAGGGAATTTTTCTAGGGTATTCACAATCTATTAAGGCTTATAGAATCTACAATAAAAGAACTAAGACTATAGAGGAATCTGTCCATGTTAAATTTGATGAAATGTTTGCTGAAAACATGAACAACACTCCTCCTATAGTTGATAATTCTTTAGATGAAATTGTAGAATCTGATACAAAAGAACCTAATGAAACAGAACCTCCAACTAACATTGATTTTATAGAACCTATAAGAGAAGATGACTTACCTAAAGAGTGGAAATTTAATAAAGACCATCCTATTGACAACACCATAGGAGAAATCTCAAAAGGAGTTGCCACTAGAAAATCACTTAGACACTTCTGTAACTTCACAGCCTTTGTGTCTCAAATAGAACCTAAAAACATTAAAGAAGCTCTCATGGACAATGAATGGATCATTGCCATGCAAGATGAGCTGAATCATTTTGAGAGAAACAAAGTATGGATCTTAGTTCCTAAACCAGAAAATAAACACATTATTGGAACTAGATGGGTGTTTAGGAATAAAATGGATGAAAATGGAGTCATAACTAGTAACAAAGCTAGACTAGTTGCTAAAGGTTATAATCAGGAAGAGGGAATAGATTATGATGAGACCTATGCCCCTGTAGCTAGATTAGAATCCTGTTGGCTTATGCATGTATCATGGACTTTAGATTATATCAAATGGATGTAAAAAGTGCCTTTCTAAATGGAGATATCCAAGAGGAAGTTTTTGTGAGTCAAACTCCAGGATTTGAAGATCCTGTTTTTCCAAACCATGTCTATAAACTAACAAAATCCCTCTATGGATCGAAACAAGCTCCAAGAGCTTGGTATGACAAACTCAACAGTTTCCTCATACAACAAAACTTTTTAGGAGGAAATGTTGACAAAATGCTTTTTATTAAAACAAAAGGAAAAGACATTTTGCTGGTCCAAGTTTATGTTGATGACATAATCTTTGGATCCACAAATAGTGAAATGTGCAAAGAATTTGAAAACATGATGCAAGGTAGATTTGAAATGTCCATGATGGAAGAACTAACTTTCTTCTTGGGATTTCAAATCAATCAAAGCAAGAATGGTATTTTTCTAAGTCAAACCAAATACTGTAATGATCTTTTAAAGAAGTTTGGCTTTGATAAATTTAAATCCATTGATACACCCATGAGCCAAGTTTGTAACAGTTAGACAGAGATGAAAAGGGAAAACTTGTAGATGTAATAATGTTTAGAGGCATGATAGGATCTTTACTATATCTTACAGCTAGTAGACCAGACATAATGTTTAGTGTATGCATGTGTGCAAGATATCAAGCTAATCCGAAAGAGTCTCATCTAAGTGCAGTCAAAAGAATATTTAGATATTTAATAGGAACCAAAAATCTAGGTTTATGGTATCCTAAGCGATCTACTTGCACTTTAGTTAGTTTTTCTGATTCCGATTTTGCTGGCTGCAAATTGGACAGAAAATGTACATCGGGTACTTGCCAACTATTAGGAAACTCCCTTGTATCTTGGCATAGCAAGAAACAAAACAGTGTCGCACTCTCAGGCTGAGTATGTAGCCGCTGGTAGCTGTTGTGCACAAGTTCTCTGGATGAAACAACACCTTATTGATTTTGGTGTTGATCTAGGAACTGTGCCAATCATGTGTGACAATACTAGTGCTATTAATATTACTAAAAATCTTATAATGCATTCTAGAACTAAACATATAGAGATTAGGCATCACTTCATTAGGGATCAATATCATGATGGGAATATAAAGCTTGAATATATCAATACAGCTGATCAATTGGCTGATATTTTTACCAAAGCTTTACCAAAGGAAAGTTTCTTCCACATTAGGATGAAACTTGGAATAATAGATTATGATGAAATATGATTCATGTGAAACAAAATCGATTGAAACATCAATTATCATGTGACTAGATGGAAAAACAGCATTACAAAATAGATTTATGATGCACAGTGTTTCAATTGTCAAAATTGAAAACACGATAATCGATTGCATAATCGATTTTCTAATCTCAGGTAGCAGTAAAGACTAGAGTATTCATTAATTCAATCGATTGGTCAATCGATTGAATTATTGGAAAATAGTTTAAAGAATCGATTGCATAATCGATTATTTTGTTTTAGAACATCCAAAAATGTTAACATTTTCCAAACTCTAACTCGAGCATCGATTGGGAAATCAATTGAGTCAAAATTTTAAAACCTGGACTTAAATGAATCGATTTGGAAATCGATGCTAAGATGAGCAGTTTTCTGAACTGATATGGAAATCGACTAGGACATCGATTTTGTAATTAAAGTGAAATCGATTGGAAATATGACTGTTGCATAAATTTACTAGCCGTTGGAGGCAATTATGACTGAAATTTTTCACCTTCCTCCAGTAACGGTAACTTAGTCGATTTGGAAATCGATGTATCTTGTGTGAAATTTTAATAAAATCGATTTGCCAATCGATTCTGAACAGTGATACTTAAAACCCTAAATCGATTTCCCATCTCATTTTTCCAGAATTTCTCAAACATTCTCAAAACTCTCTGCTCTTTCTATGCAATCTCTACATCTCTTATCATTCACAAACACTTCTAAACATCTTCAATCTTACAAATGGCACGAGTCAAGCAAACCTCTGCAAGATCACCATCACCATCTTCAAGTGGAAGAACCCTATCACCTCCACCTGCCTCAAAGAGAGTATCAATCCCAACCCATAAAATCATGGCTAAAGACAAAGGAAAGGCCATTGCAATTGACCAAGGGAAATCAAAGAAGAGGAAGGCTCCTCCAAAAGAAAAGTTAATGGGTAATGCTATGAAAGACATAACTCAAAAAAAGAAGAAACCCATTTCTTCACCTCAACCCAAAAAATCTCAAACTTCAAAAGGTAAAGTTGAGGACTTTGATTTACCACCTGCTTTTCTCAAAAGAAAAATCCATGAGTCACGAACGATGGATTTTACTTACTTTGATTCAAATGGCTTCACCATTCAAAATCATTTAAAATTCCATGGCTTAGTGGATTTTCTTTCCTGCTCCCTTGACACGTATCCAAACCTGATTAGAGCCTTTTACTCCAAGTTCAAACTTACAGACACTGGCTTTGAATCTGAAGTTAAAGGAAAGAAAATGTCTATGACATTTGAAGAATTTTCTGCACTCTCAGGTTAACCATTTCATGGTGAAACCATTGATGGCAGAGATGACTTTAACTCAACTGATGAGGCTTGGGAAACCTCAGTTGACAGGCACACTGTTGTTCAGGACCTGATGATCGAAGGCTTTGTGGAAAAGATTTCACTTCCGACCAGTCAAATAAAGGTCCAACATAGGCTGCTAATGTACGTGCTAACGAGGATGTTAGTACCGAGATCCGGCAATCATGCAGTAGTCCAGAGGCTGGACATTACGTTACTTTGGGGACTGTTCAAGGAGCTCAAGATGAGCTGGGCTTGGATAGTTCTCATGAATATGCACGAAACAGCTCATGGTAAGCAGATGCTCCCCTACCCACAGCTTGAAACAAAGATTCTGATACACTTTAAAGTTTCTGTCGTCAATGAAGAATCTGCAAAAACTACTCTTACTTTTAGAGAATCAATTGTAAATCATATGCAATTGAGAAGAATCAAAGGCATTTGGACTCGAGCTCAGCCAAATGTTGAACAAGCTCAGCCAAATGTGGAACAAGTTGAGCCAGTTGAAGCCCATTCTGAGGTTTTAGCCAAGTTGCTGGAATTCATATAAACTCGGGCTGCTCATAATGCTAGAGTAGAAGCATCTCTGAGGAAGCTCCAAGCAACTCTGAACTCAGTAGTTCAGGATGTTGATGCGATACAAGAACACTTAGGGCTTAAGATATCATTTGAAGATATTGTAGATATAGGCCGACAAGCAACGGAAGAACAAAATCCCACCAACTTAGATAGCACTGAACCTCATGGTGAGGAGACACTTGCTGAGACTAATACAGCAGTCTCTCCCTCTCCTATTGGTAATAATGAGGAACAGCCCTAGATTAGTTGCTAAGGATTCTATTTGTTGCTTTGTAATGTTCTTTTATTGCTATGTAATATTTTGGTTGTTGTTGTGTAATAGTTTTCCCTGTTATACCTTTTTGCATTCAATGACAAAGGGGGAGAAAATTTTAAGAATTTAACTTGTGTTGATACTATATTGATGTACTATATTGCTCTAATACTTGCTCTGATACCATGTGTTGATACTATATTGATCTGCCTGATCTGATACCACTACTGATCTTTTGCTGTTAATCTGTTAATTGTGATAACTCTGATATTGCAGTATGTGAAAGTTAGCTCTGATTGTTCTGGTTGAATAGCTTTGATATTGTATACTATAACTAAAACTGAAACTGCTAACTTGTGTTAGATAGCTTTGATAGTGCTATATAGCTCTGATATTGCACTTCTAAAATGATCTTGTGTCAAAATATAGCTCTGAAATTTATTATAGTACTCTGATAATCTAATGATAATCCTTAGTAGTTTATTTGGTTTAAGCTCTTAGACCTGATACCAAAGGTTAATAAAAGTGGAATAGCAAGCTATGATAATATAACTGAATGAATTTAGATAGGTTATGTTGTTGCTACTTAAATGAAGCATGAAGTCTAAAAGTCAGGGGGAGAATTTTTTTAAATAACAGTAATTATAATTTTAAGACTTGAAATGTAAAACTCAAGTTAAAAAGTGTATGTTTGTCATTAATTCAAAAGGGGGGAGATTGTTAGACATAAGTCCTCTTGATCCTGATTTTGATATTATTAACAAACATACAATGTACATAGATCATTTGATAAAACTAACAGTTTGAACTGAGTAACATTTCAAGAAAAGCAAGAAAACACTATACACTTGGACAAAAGCTTGGAACATAAGGAATCAAGCAAAATTGGAGGATGTGCTTGAAGAAAGATGCAAATTTGTCTAGTGTCAATAGTGGTCATAGTATTTAATAAGTAGACTTATCACTATAGTTTCACACTTAAGTATTTGCCAAAGTAAAAATGAAATCACAAAATAAGCAAATAAATCAATCAACTGATAAGTCAATTGAACAATCAATTGAGCAATCGATTGTCTGACTCAGAACAAAAGATTTTACTAAGTACATCGATTGGGAAATCGATTACTTAAAGTTTGTTTTAAAAACCTGAGTTCTGGTGTTAAATCAATCCATTAGACAATCAATTGGGACATCAATTGAGGAATCGATTTTTGTGATTCACAGAGCCAACCAGTTACTGAATCAATCGATTGGCAAATCGATTGTGAAATTTTTTTTCATCAGGGATGAGTTCTGTGATCAATCAAATCAATTAGGTAATCGATTGGAACATCAATTGAGTAATCGATTTTGTAATGCACAGAACCAACCAGTTACTAATCCAATCGATTGGCAAATCGATTGTGAAAAAGTTTTTCATTAGGGATGAGTTATGTGATAAATCAAATCGATTGAACAATCAATTGAATTGAGTTTCTTAAACTTCAAGTATTGTCACAATCGATTAGGTAATCGATTGAAAGAATGAACTATTTAAACATTTATCAGAAACATATTTCCTAGTCGATTGGCACATTGATTTTAACTAAATGGCTGAGTTACTGTAACAAGCCAAATCGATTGAACTAAATATCTGAGTCACTATGACTAGTACAATTGATTGACGAATCGATTGAAGCAAAATGTTTGAGTCACTGTGATCAGTTCAATCGATTGGCAAATAGATCAAGGTAAAGGTTTGTGTTACATGGTGAATTCAACCAATTGTCAAATCGATTATGTTAATACATATCAATCGACTGAGTAATCGATTATTTTGATCTCGTTGTTTGAACAAAACACCTATAATCGATTATGCAATCGATTTTGATATGAACTTAGCTTTAGTTTCTGATTTATGCATTAAAAGAATCGATTGGCAAATCGATTCATTTCTATATGTTCAAGATTCAAGAAAAACAAGAACGCGATAATCGATTGGGCAATCGATTAAGCTGGTTTTAAACTATTATAAAATCGATTGAGAAATCGATTTAACTGTTGTTTTTCTGAACATATAAAAACTGAATCAATCACAATAACAACAACAATTATTCATTGCATGTTTTCATAACACTGAAATCGGGAAAAACACTTTGAAAGAAATAATTGTAACCACACACAAAATACTCATTTGGCAAATTCTTTTTGTGTGAAATTCATATTGTGATTGAGTCATCCTCTTTTATCTTTTCTGTAAAAACTATTGTAAAGAAAGTTCATAAAATCCAGTGGTGTATACTGGTGACGATCTTCTTTGGTGCGTGAGCTCATCAAGAAGGAGTCTCATCTTCATCTCGTGAGAATTTGTCATTGTTATCTTGATTAATAATCTTGTAAAATTAGTGAAGTAAATTCATATAATTTTTGAACAAATAAAGGCCATAATTACTTACACCTATTGGTACAGGAAATGATACCATGTTTCCACCTCATGCTTTCGATTTAAAGAGCTATATTGAAAATTGCAAGAAAATATTCGGTGTCTCACCTCGCTCTCATTGGGTCACTATTTAATATGGAGGCCATGTTTGTACTCTTTTCAACATTAAAACTTATTAGTTCACATAGTTAATTTTCTCCTAATGATTTTCGACATTTCAATTATAATTCAATTAAGAGGAAATTGGCATGCATTTAAATATTATTTTCAATTGCAAGGTAATTGAAATTAAAATATAACAACAAGAAATTAACTTCATTTGTATTTGATACTAATTGCAGGATGTAAAACTGGCTCTTCAAAAGTTTGGTAGCAATATAATTTTTTCCAATGGACTAAAGGACCCTTACAGTAGTGACAGGTAAGCACCATTAATAAAGTCAAAAAATAAATTGATCTTTAATTATTTGTTTGAACAAAATGTAAAAAATTAAACATTGTGCGGTTGTTCTGAACAGCCTATCAGATAGTCTCGTTGCCAGCATAGGGTCAATGGCGTGCCTAGTTTTTTATACAGTGGTCTGTTTATATATTAGAATTAGGATTTAAATAACGAAAAATAATACAGTATGAAATTGTTTTTTTATTCTTTAGTTCTTGTCAAAGTAGTAGCCAATTTTATCATTGATTTAAATCAACATTAATTCAAACAAGAAATTAAATGGTACTATATATGTATGTTTGACAAACATTAATTTATTATTCTGGATCTCATTGTTTAGATATTCTTCCTGCACATGAAATTGATCCACAATGGTTGATCCAACAAAGGAAGAAAGAGGTTGAGATTATTCGTGGGTGAATGGTACTGATCTATACTGATCTAGCTCCATAAAATTAAGTTTATATATAAAAGGGTGATCTGTTTGTCAATTAATTAGTACTATTGGTATGTATCTATCTGTATATAAACATGTACTACGAACTAAAGATCTGAATGAAAATTTTAATAAACTTGCTAATGTTTTTGATTGTTAACGTATGATTAGTATTTTATACTTTGATAAATAAAGTAGTTTTGGTAAAACATCGGGCTTTAAAATATGAACTATAATTTTTAATCACAAAGACAGGCTAAAAATTTGGCTCTTCAAATTTATATCATTACCTGTTTATAAAACCCGTGCGTTTGGGAAGTAAATAAATGCGGTATCTTCACTACTAGAAAGAGGTAAGCGAAAGAGCAATCCTGAAAATATTTGTTTCAAATCAATGGCAATTGAGGTAAATTATCGGTTTATCATTGGGTAAAAAACAAATTAACATTGCATGGATTATAAAATTGAGAGATGCACCAAGCAAAACATGTCAGTTTGAGAGATGCACCACGCAAAACATGTCAAATCGTTTGCCAAGACCCTCCTACCTTTTTAAGGAAGGATCCTCACAGCTAAAAGCCAACTCAACTATACTTACCCAGAAAGCCAAAAGCACTGCGATCATTAAAAAGGGATGATGACATGCAGAAAAAATGACAACAGATAAAACAGGAACGGGGTTAAAGGATGGGCAGAATGAAAAAAGAATGAAAAAAAAAAAGCTAAGACAATACACAAGGATTGAAAGTTGCTATTGAATTCATATATGAACTGTGAGAAATAGTCAACAATGCTGGATGCATCATATTGTGATTCATGAATATGGAGCATGAGTCAAACATGCTGTCATTTTGCCTAAAGATGATATCAACCTAACGGAAATAAATGGATACTTGAGGGATATCAACATCATTATCATCGTCATCCTCACATGCCACGACAACATCCAAATGACGACGGTATGGAGGAATTTCCAACTTAGCTACTTCCCTTCCCAAATCTGCTATCTTTTTGTCCATTCGCTCTTTATGCCTAGGAAACATGCTATTATAAAGCAGACAATTTCCACATGAGATACTGTAAGCATTCAATCCTTTAGCCTTCAGCCACTGAAGAAGTTCCTTTAGGGTAGGATTGTTATCCAGAGTCCATCGGTCCCAACCTGTCCAACTTGTGTCTCGATGATTGATAACCTTTGGTGGCACTGGCTCGGCCATTGAAAAGAGAGGCAATGCTAAATTGGCAAATGTGTTTCTGTAATCTTCAACTTTGTGTCCCCCATCCAAAACTTTGTACAACTCCAGGCAGACAAGACCAGTGGCCATGGCAGTAGAGGTTGCAATTGCAGGAATGATTCGTCCAGCAATAAACTTGGCTTTGAGCTTGTCAACCTCAGGAATGCTATAATTCCGAGCCCTCATATTGGCAAGCCCAGCAATCACATCCATATGGTAGTTTGTATCATCATCCTGCAGTTTTTTAACAGAATGTCAATTTCTTAGCTTATGAATTCTAGCCACAGTATGCATTTAGATAAAGAAAGCATGGTTCCTATACTCAAGTTGCAGTCCAATTTCAAGCAAATACAAAAACAAACCCCGCCAATCCAGAATTTTCACATGTAACTACAAAATATGAGAATAATTGACAAGAATAAAAACATTTAATCAGGGAGAGGCTGAGCATAGTAAAATTTAGTTGGTCATATCGTGTAATGAAGAGGAAAGCCATACCTTCTCAAACTGAATTGGTTTCATCCTGAATGTGGGGGTAAACATTGTCCGGCACCTCTCTAACTTGGTTATTAGATCATTAATAACAACTGCATCATCTACAGACGCAGTGGAAAGACTAGTAGCCTTCTCATCTGTCACTACTTTCACCCCTTCCTTAGGCTGAAAGTCAGGTACAATCACCCTATCAACTGCTTCAGCCACCTTACTAGGGTTCTTCCCCCAGTCAGGAATGGGGATAGCAAAAGTTTCTGAACGTAAAATAGCAGCAGCCATCACAAAATGTAGATGACCCAGATCAGAGGTTGAGAACTGCAGTGGACGGGGAAATCTTTTTGGGGCAGACCAGAAAGGAGCTCCAGTACTAGTTGTAGCATCTTCAGGAAAAGTATAGGTCAACTGCTTCACCCGATCAGCAAAATAATCTTCAAACCTGTAGAAAAAGGAAATGTTTTTAAATGACTGAAATTAATATGCTCCCATAAGATTACTAAAAGACAACATAAACATATATTATATACAAGGCACATACTTTAGTCGAGCCCAATTAATACAATCTTCAAAAGTTTCACACTTATCCTTGTCCAAGCAATCAAGAACACGCTCCAAATTATCCCTTGCTTGAGCATCCCCAGCTTTCCTCATTGCAGTAGTATATTCACTTGGGTTCGACAAATATGTATTCACTTCAGCTGGAGTTTTCTCGAGCAAACCATCAAACTCTGACCGCGCCCATGTCAAGCAATGGTCAATATTGTGTGGAAATGAGTGTACAGTGCACATTGGGGCCTGTTTCTCTGGAGGATCTCTTGATGCACCGTAATTTTCTGTAAGATGGGGAATGACCATCTGGGTATTGCATTTTGCACCAAGCGTCCCAGATTCAAGAAGAGGCTTTTGGAAATACATGCATCTCTGATCAACGTATAGTCTTGCATTCACATTGTCTAGCGCATTTATCACAACACTCAAGTTTTCCCAGAAGGTATCATTAAACACATTTTCAGTTTCAGTGCTGACACGGTTTTGTAGAGCTTCAATATTAAAACTAGGATTGATAGATAAAGTAGCTGAAGCAGCAACTGTGGACTTAGCCTGTCCAATATTCCAATCACGGAAGAGAAACTGTCTGCTTAGATTGCTCTTTTCAATCACATCATCATCAGTAATTGTCAGCTTCCCCTGATTCCCACAAGAAACTCCCATAAGAGCAAGATTTTTTAAAAATTCACATCCCAAAGCACCAGAACCAACAACAAACACTTGAGAATCCTCTAATTTCTTTTGTAACTTGCGTCCAAAAACTGAAATCTGTGCATCATAACGACTATTTACTGGTCTGAAATCATCTGGGTCCAGTTGCTCAGAAGGAAGTGATTCCACAGAATCAAAATAGAAAAACTGCAGAGAAAGAACAGTTTAAACTTTTAACAAAAAATAAATAACAGCAGCCAAAGTAAATGACAAAGTCAGTGTAACAAGCTTAATAATGCTCACTTAAGATGGAATTGGAAAAATATATGATAAAATTGCTGAGGAATTAAAATATGATCACTTACACCACTATACTATCTTGTCATCCTTATAAACTAAGCAAACCATAGTCTCGCTAATTTACTACGAAGCACAGCGTCGCATCAAGATAAACATAAATATTATGACTGCTATACCAGATTTTAATTACTATAAATATTACAATGACAAATACAAGATAAACAATACAAATTTGGAAATGCACAAAACTATAACATTACATTACATAAATAGAGAACAATAGAGATAAAATAATCAGGTAACAAATAAACTTGAAAATGCGCAATGTACACAGTCTGAGACTAAGCATCCCAGTGATGCAAGAAGCTGGAGTATGGAGAGCAATGAGACTGATAAACTACAAGAGTTAGCAGGAAAAATTACGCCAAGCATCATGTCAGAAAGCAGAAATAGAATAGGCTATATCATCATGTTAAGAAAACCACATCCCAATGGAGGAAATTGAGTTTGGCGGCTCCCCACATACAAATGGAAGCAAGTGGCAACAACAGCTGCTTTACCAACCATCACAGAGAAGCTTTGTAGTTACCAGAGGCCACTCTTCCTCTATGGTTTAAATCCACCACATAGGCACATCTATCTCGCTTTATCTCCTTTGTTGTTAAACTAACCACATCTATCTCATTTTATTTTCTTTGTTCTCTATTATTTGCAACAGCATATCTCATGTGCATTTGATTAGTTGTGTACAAACCATTATCAATTGAGACTACTGATTTCATGGTGTTGCCATTACTTAATTTGCATTAAACCTTATTTGGTTATGCTCTGCAGTTGCATCACCGGAGTAGCTAATAGTGGGAAACAACACCAAAGCCATGTATGAGTGCAAATGGAGAAGATGACAGGTGAGAATCTCACAGCCAGGATTTTCATTCTGAAAACAGATGTTGATAACTGACATGTTTTGCTTTGAGAATATCATATAGACAAAATTGCAAATATGGCAGCCACAAATCTTAACAGGAGGAAATTCCTGTTTTGTTCATATTTGCCTTAAACCACTTTATTTAGAGATTTTGGTTAATTTATACCTTTTGTTGCATCAGAAGAATTTTGGACATCAAAATAAAATTTTAAACCACTTTATTTAGAGATTTTGGTTAATTTATACCTTTTGTTGCATCAGAAGAATTTTAGACATCAAAATAAAATAAAAAAAACGGTGTCTCGGTGTTCTTCCAAAGCACTTTCCAGCTACCTCCAAACAGCCCAAATGTTTTCCAGTCAAATCAGTCCTGTTTCCAACGACACAAACTTGTCTTTCTCTCCTTAATTTCCTCGTGTAGTTCTATGTTTTTCAAAAAGTGATAACATGCACATTCTTTTTCTCCAAATCTTTCAATCTGATTATACTTGTTACATGTTTGGCTCACATTATTTGGGAACAGAGGGACCAATACCCCATCGCCGCCACAATTGTTCTATTCTTGTTTAACCCATGTTCACTTCCCTAATCTAATGCTGATGTCCAATTAATATTGATTATGTATTTATTATAGGGTATATCAATGATATGCCTTTAGAATACTTTGAGTTTTGAAGATACAAATGGATATCATTACTATTTTTGTTCAGTATATCTTCTATGTACAAACCAATGTGATGGACTATACTACTATTCCATTTTGGGAATTGGCCACTCCAACTCTCTTTGCAGCATTTACTACTATACAGCATCTCCTCGCTGCAGCAAAGCAATGAGGTAATAGTGGTGGCCGTCTCAACATTCTTTTCACAGTGTGATCATAGTCAAATATAGGAATAAATGGACAGACATAAATAAAGAGAGAAAAATACACATATGTCTATGCTTATGAGTGTACATATTCATGAGATATATCACAGGCAATACATGCCTCAGGAATGTGTAACTTACAATAAGCTCAACGGCCAGAAATGGTCGTCAGCTTTTTTAGAAACCAGATGGAATGAAGATTTTTTTAGAAACCAGATTAGATTAAAATTGATTTCTTCAACAGGTACAGAAAAAAATTTACGGCACCACAAAATTAAATACCAACTGAAAGAGGTAGAAACCCAGCACACAAACATCTTTGAGCTAAATACTAAGAACTTAAGCTATTTCAGCTATGCTTGGTTTTTACTCACAATAAAACGTATTTTAAAATAGTAAAATACCAGAGAATATGACGAAACAGTTAAAAAATACTTACTTGAAAAAGTGGATGAAACTTCCCAGAGGATGCTTTGACAACCTCTTGTCCAACAATTCCACCAAACATGGCAGCCATAGGGTTCAGTACAGCCCTAGCCCCAAAGGCAAAGTGTCGCAAAAGTTTTGGATTTATATCTTCTATTTTATCGTCACCTGAGCTGTCATTCAAATTACTGGCAATGGATATAAGCTTTTGTGCATCATCCTCTACTCCAGGAACAGGGAAGCGACCCAACTCCGAAATGAACTTATCCAAAGCCTGGAATGCTAAGTGAAGGAGAGGTGGGCGGTCAAACTTGGAAAAATCACTCAGAAGAAAATCACCTGGATCACTGAGTGCTTCCTTCAGGGGCTTAAAGTTCAATACCTTTGGTTGCTTAACTTGTGTGACAATACCACCTTTTTCATACATACCAAAATTTGTGGTGTCTTCTTCAAGGGTAAACGAATAAGCTCTAGCATTTTTTATTTTCCTTGGCTTTCCGTCATTCAATTCCTTCATGCCATGAACTTCAGAGAACACAACTAGATCTCCATCCTGAAACTCAAGCCTCTCATCATCAACACATGATACTAGAGCAGGATTGTCGTTGCTGACAGATGCAATTATGCCAGTATGGGGTTCCTCTCCATCAACATCCAAAACAGTAAACTCAGGTCCAAAATCACAAAAGACAGAACCAAAAAGGCCTCTAACTTCAGCTTTAATAAAAGCAATAGAAGGTTGATGGTTGTGACAGTAATCATTGAACTCAACAGCTTTCTCAAGACTAATATCAGTAAAAACAACAGCCTACAAAAATGCAAATAAACAAATCTGTAAAGAACCATAAATCTAAAGCTAAATAATATAAATCTACATCTACATATGAAAGCATGAACAATCGATTGGAAAAAATCTTCACGATAAATTACACCATTATACAAGAAACATGAACAATCGTAGTATAACATCACTTCAAAAAATCAAATAACACCGACTTGTGGAGAGGAACGAGAAATAAATGATACAAAAGGTGTGTCTATCTATGTAAATATGTACAAATAAACTCCAACAAATGCATTTATATCGGAAATAAGAATACTTCACATCAAGTTACACCGTTATACAAGAAACGTGAACATTCTTGGGGTTGTATCTTCAGAATTACGCAAGTCAATAAGAACAATCGTTACTAGAAGTGATATTTTCAGGCGATATTTGCTAGGAGTCTTTCTATGTTTCACGTAATCAATTGATTTTTTTTTTATTGCTAGAAGAAATTATTACAAACAAATTTTAAAAACAAGATCAATTGCTACAAGTGACATTTTTATCAGCTACACTGCCTTATCAAAAACCATGGATAAATTATAAACCCCAGAAATAATGAGCAAATGACAGACATATATGTGCACACACAACATAGTATCATATATGTGCAGAGTGTAAAGAGTATAGAGCAGAAGAAGTACTTGGAAATCAGAAAGTTGTTCTTTAGTCAGCTCAGATGTCAAGCTTAGCACGACCACTGCATTGTTCAGCTCCTGCAACTTACCAACAGAAGCCAATGCTCTGTTCTTACCAACATCATTCTCCGAAAACACAAAATTACTAGACAGATCCCATAGCTCAACAGTCCCCTCATCGTGTAAGGTCACAGACTTGACACCAGCAAGAATGAGATTCTTCGCTGTATGTAGTTAACTTGATTAGAATTTAGAACACAAAAAGATGAAAAAAACTTCAGGACTAAAAACAGTTGAAATTTAAACCTAAAGATCAAAACCATAAATAGAATTGTTCAACTTCCATTATGTACTATAAAATATTTAATTAGCCAAAAGAAGATAAAATATAAATGAATACATCATAAATGATTACTGAGGATTGATATATCAAGGTCATCCAAAGAAGATACAAAAACATTAAATTATTGAAGCAATGCATCGAGATACGGACGGCAAATTAACAGCCTAAGTTCACAATATGAAATTTATAAGATTGAGTTTCAGCAGCAGTTAATTAATATACATTGAAATCTGTCACCAATTACATTGTTTATGGTGAATCAGCATAACGATTAAACAATAAATTACAAGAATATAGGTTGACCCCATCACTGCCTCCATTTTCCAGATGGTGGGGAAAACCAACGACCAACTTACTACCACCAATCCCATTATCTAAGAAGCAAAGAGCTGAAAGCTGCAGAAAAAGTAGCAGGATAAACCATTGACAAAGTTTTTCAAGAACCATTATTATGAACCATATGGCGCACAAAAATCACAAGCCACAACAATATCCAGGCATCAAGAAACTAATATAATATCCATTGAAGAAGCAACAGCAACAAGAAAACAAAAATCAAAAAGCAATCAACAACGATGCATGATCAAAGACTACATACCAATCTCAACGCCAAGACCCTGCATCCCAGAGACAAGGACACTAGCCCCGAAGAGCCTCCGCATGGTCTCTCGACCATACACAGCAAGCTGACGGCTATGCAGATCCTCATCAATATCCGTCGGACTGTTATCTCCAAAAGCCATAACGTACCCACTACTACTGCTGTTGTTGTTACTACTGCTGCTTAAATTCCGGTCGCTGTTAACAACCGAATCGGCAGCTCCGACAGCGGTAACGATCCGATTCTTGTTCGGAAAACTTATATTTTCAGTATCTTCTTCCACAACCACTCCTTCACAGTGTCTCTTTCTAGGAAGCATATAGTGCAATAAGCTGCTGAACAACACGCCACGAAACCGAAACCCAATCGTCAGCACAACAAGAACAAAAACAATCAAGAACGAAGAGTAAACAACACCGCGATCAAGAAGAGAATCGAACTCAAATCCAAGATAATTAAAGATCAACTGAACAATGACTAACAAAAACCCTAACCCTAACCCTAGCTCCGTTAACATGATTATGATTGAACTGTTCCAGTACAAAACAGTGAAGAAAGATGAGAATAAAATGAGATGGACGAAGAGAGAAGAAACGTACCGATTGGAACTTCGAGATGAAGTTAAGAAACGAAGATGAGAATCGGAAGAAAACGGTTATTCGTTTGGGTTTTGCAATGTGTAAGAAATAGTGATTCTTTTTGTTGAAGTTTTTTGGTTTTATACTAGGAATGAGAAATGAGAAATGAGAAATTATAAAGTTTGGTTTATGAAATGAGAAATTATAAAACAAAAAGAGAGGGGTATTTATGGATTTATGAATTAAAAGAAGTTGGATAGTACTATTCTAGGGTTTGGGAATCTAGGGATAGGACAGGTGCAACTTCCATTTCTCTCCCTCTTTCTATGTTTGTGGTTTGGTCTTCTCAGAGAGAGAAGAGAGCAAAAAGGACGATGTTTTGTGATGATAGAGAGATAAATAATGAAGTCAGCGATAACTGTGAAGGGTGTGACACGTCGTCGTTTTGCATTGTTTTGGCATCTAAACGACATTTGCGTTGGGGCTGTCCACGTAAGCCGTGTTCGAAGTTGGAACCAGTGTCGGATCCAACGGTGGAAATAAGATATATAACAGAACAAACTAGAACTACTTCGAATTAAATAACTGAAAAATTAAATAAGAAACACTTCGCGCTTTTAATTTAGCGAAAAAGTTTGGAAAAACGACGTCATTTTCAATAAAAACGATTATCAAAAAGTTAATTCTGTGCGTAATTTTAATAAATGTTCTCTCTTGAATATAAGAAAATAATAGTAATTAAAAAATTAATATATTTTATTAAAAATTAAAAATATATACACTGTTTTTTATAACTTTTTTGTTTATATTTTATTTTATAATAATAATACTTGTTGATACTTGTAAATTTACAATATTCATAGAAAATTTACAATGTGAATATTTATATGAATATGAGAATAACAAAAGTACAAACTTTATTAATTCGATATATAACGGGTAGGGGTAGGAATAAATTGGACAAAAGTTAGATTTTGTTAGAGATGTAAAAAAAAATTTAAAGTCTAAATTTAATTTCTATTTTATCATAGACTTATTTTTTAAATATGAGTCTTGAAATTTGATATGATCTATCAGCATACTTAAAAGTTTATTTTATTTTAATATTTTTTAATAAGTAATAAATATTCTTCAATAAATTAAAGAATTAATATATCAAA
>JBBPBS010000276.1:21339658-21385202 GCA_037974835.1 Cicer judaicum | reverse complement strand
AAAATAAAGCTGAAAAATAAGTTAAACTCTTAAAAGATGTTTATAAAATGATAATGTTATTATAAGTTATTCAATTAGATGCTATGTAAATAAAAAGAACTAAATGATCTTAAAATTTGAGGATGCCAGATTAAATTTATCGGATAAAATATTATACATCCTTTTTTTACATACTGATGAGAATGTAACTTTATATATATATTTTCATTTGAATTGTCTATTTGTTTGATTTTTTCGAATAAACATTCACTTTCGTCTTTAAAAATAAATTTAAAAAAAAAAAAACTATATAAATATTCTAATTATTAAAATAGTCATTGACGTTTAACGTTATCTACAAAACTATTAGTTGACATATCAAATGTCGTATAATTTAATATTGTTCGTAAAATTTAAATCCACTAATTTAAAAACTAAAATAACATAAAATATAATGCTCTTCACCTTTCCAAATAGAAGAAACACTAATCAGCATTCCTCCATGTTCGATCTAAAATAAATTTATGGCAAAGAAGCTGAGCAATGTCATTAACACCAATGTTGGTAGTTTTCACCTTTATCAAGAAAACAAAATACTTCTTTCAATCCATGTTTTTTCTTCCATAAGTTATTTATATTTATTTTTTGTCTTTCACTTCAACTTTCTCATATGTTCAATATAGTGAAACAATAAAGGGAACTTATTGATACTGAATCAATCTTTACTTTGAGGTTACCAAGACATAATATACTTCTTTTGTTTTCATTTTAAATTTTATTTCGGAATTTTATTAAACTCTTCAAATTCCCATTAATTAATGCCTCATTTTTTTTTTATCTAATTTATGTATATTTCTATCTAATTATGCATATTTCTATGTCTCATAAATTATGCATATTTCTATCTAATATATCTTTTTTTTTTCCGAAACTTTGTAATTGCGTAAATATGTTTCTTTCATATTAAACAGTTATTAATTTTAAATTTCCCAAATAGTAAAATATATAACTCTTTCTCTCCAACTTTAACTCAATGTATTCCCAACATCAAAACTGAGTTCTTATCACCTTTAGAATAATAGTCTTAACAACTTGCATATTGTGAAAGGAGAATCAAATGGAAGGGAAAACATATGATTTTTTTTATCTATTAGAGAAGATTATAAACATTATATTTTATGTCATTTTATTCCTTGAATTAGTGGAATTGAATTTTGTGAATTACCACTATACTATATATGATAAAAAATAACAATTTTTTTTTTTGATGAATTTTAATGTTAGAGAATATTTTGATTAATAACATATTCAATCAAAGTTTTTAATTTATTTAATTTTCATTAATTCAAGGATGAATGTGAGAGACGAAAGTGAGTGTTTACTTTATTTTCATTTTTTAATTTATAATTACCTTTTTAAATTGTGTTTTTTCTTTATTTTTATCTAATCAAAGTGATTTTACATAAATTTAGTTTTTCTTTCGTATCTTTTGTTGTGATTCTGTTGTATGAGTGCAATATTTTATTTTCTATTTATTTTACGTCTTTGTGTGACATTTTTTCTAGTATTGATGTGATGTTATTGTTGGTTTAAATTAATAAAATAACTTTGATTAATTAGAAATTTCAATAAATAACTTTTACACATTATTATTTTATACTATTAATTTTAGTACTTTGAGTTTATTTTTAGCAAATTTATATTTATATTGCACTGAAATATTCTACAATTTGAATCAATGAATATCGTTTCTTTCAATAATAAAATTGTATAATTTCTTACTTAATCAAAATTTGTTTCAAACAAATATAGAATTTTTTTATAAACTTTATTTTTTATTTAAGAAAAACTATTTTTTTTATCTCATTTGAAAAAAATATTGTTCTAAAATAAATAAATATTTTAATTTTCAATATATTTTTTTTTAGATTGCACCTAATATTACTTGCATAACTTTCAATACAATATCATCTACTATGAATTAATGATATTGATAATATATAAATATTCAAACAGAATAAATTAATAAAAAATAATATTTTTTTACTTCATATACTTTTTTAATATATGAGAAATTATCATATGTCTCTATTATTTTTGAGACGGATAGAAAAATAAAATACTATTAATTAATTAAATAAAGAAAAAGAGAAACTATAGTAATTTAGTGATTGGAGTTGACCGGAAGGTGGCGTGATTATGGTGGATAGTGGTGGTGGTGGATGTTTCAAATTCCAATCGAAGAAGTCAATGAAATGATGACAATACGGTGCGTTTCGAGAACAACGTGGGACCGGGATGGAAATCATAACTCTCTCTAGCTAATTGCCTTTGCCATGTGAATCAAAATCTATTTAGGACGCTGCAACGTAACATGCTACTGTACTTTAACAAGCTAACGTGTTTCTTTCTACAAGCTCCACATAAATTAATTAATTAATTAAAAGGTACCTGGTATAATTTATAATCCTTTAACGTCTTTCTTTTCATTAATTTACGACAAAACTATACAACAATACTTTATCTTAATTTAAAGTTTTTTAAAAGTTATTTATTTAAGTATAAAAAATTATTTAATTTATCTGGTCTCGTATATAAAAAGATTACGATGGTCGTAAATTTAAATAAAATTCAATTAATTCTAATATAATTCTTATAATACCTTTTAATTAATGTGTATATTATTTTTCAGTAATCCAGAACAAAATTTCCATAAAGGGTAGCTTAGAGAATTAGTGTGTATAATGATGATTTTTTTTTTTTAATTTTTATTAATCTTAAAAAGTTAAATGAAACCAACAACTTCTTTATAGAGTGTGAACTTTATTTATTATAGTTTATAAATAAGATAGGCGGGAGTATCTATTTATTTTGGTGTGTTAAGTTAGTTTTTATCTTTATGGATATTTATATTGTTGGACCAATTTTATTCTTATTTTATTTCAGTTACAACTTTGTTATAAAAAAATATTACTTGAGTTTGTACTAAAATAAATAAATTGTATAGAAAAAAATTATGTAAATATTAAAAAAAGTATATTACATATTTAATTTGTCAAAATAATATTGAAATTATATCATAATGACTATTATAATATTTAATGTATTAAAACTAATATGATATTTTTAGGGGTTGAATAATTCATGATTAAAGAAATTAAAGAATTAAAAGCATTCAAGTTCAAATTTTCCATGAAGGAGAAACACTAACATAAGATTGTGACATTGTTTGAAGCAAAAAGGCAAGAGAACAACTAAGATTCGCAAAGTGATAACAAAAATACTAAAAGGAGGACATAGCATTATAAAGTCTCACTCCAAAAGGTCTAAAAGAGAAGATACAACATTACTCCATTTGTTTCAAAAACTACCAATGAATCGAACCCAAGCAAATTTCGATTGTCGTTAATGGAAGACTATGACAACAAACATGATCCTTATGAACACCTCACTCAATTTAACCTACAATCTTAATGTCTTTTTCGTACACCTTGAAGATATAATCCCTCTTTTTGTTATTCAACATTGAATAACATTCAATGAAGTGATTGAAACATTTAACGAAATGTTATTATCTAGATTTGCCACGTGTCAAATGAATCACTCAAGACATTATTGAACAAGTTCAATGATGAAATAACTCAAATAAAGAATCCCAATTCAACAGTAGCATTATATGTTATGATATCGTATCTAAAGTCGGATCCTTTTTCATACTTTTTAGCAAGAAAATCGTTAATGACTTTGGATGAGCTCCAATGGCGAGCTATGAGTTACATCAATATAAAAGAAGTAGATGCGACTAATAGAGGAAAAAGCAGAAAGATACCACCAGATGCGAAAAAAGTTACAAGTCAGGGATGATCTCAACAATGCAGTTGAGACGATAAAATACAACAACGCTGAAGAGACAATTACAATTGTTATACTCCTCTAATAGAAAGAAGTGCACGTATCTTTCGATAAAATCAATAATTATAATCGCATCATTCTACCAATGCAAAAAGAAAGTCCCTCGAATATGGACAAAAATAAATATTGTGAGTACCATAGAAATTATGGCCACACAACGGACAAGTGTCATGCACTAAAAAATAAAAATCGAAAAACTTGTTTGGGAAGGACATTGCTGACATTTTGAGAATGGAGGACAAAAAAAGAGAAATACCAAATCGGTCAGAAGATAATATAAATCACTTGAACGCTATCGTCGAGATATGTCCTAAACTAAAAAAGATTGTTGGCATACCTTTTAACTATTATAATATTTTTAATTAAGTTCTTTCAATATAGTAACGTTAGTAGACTTTAACTAAAAAGATCTATTTATAAAAAATATATAAATTCAGAGACTCTATTACAACCTATTATATCTCATTGTCTAAGGATTAGAAAAAAAATTATTCATATTATACTTTATTAAAAAATTTATTTTAGATTTAATTATTTTGTAGATTCTTAAAGTGTTTATAAATTTTTAAATAAATCTTGAAATTAAAATAATTTGTAAGTTTTTTTAGAAAATTAAAAAATATATTAAAAAAACATTAAATCTAAACATAAGACGTGCCATAAATAAGTAGCAAAATCGTTTACATCAACAACCAAATAATACTATGTCCAAAAATTAAAATCATACACAATTACAAATTTGTAAGAGCGGTGCTCTCAAAATTAAGTATTTTAAGGAGATTGCTCCACCAATTTTTATATATATAAACAAATCAATTTAATTTTGCTCTAATTCAATACCAAAATAAAAATTTAATATGATCTACGATTTGAATCAAATTATTTTATTGTTAATTATATTATGTTATATTAAATAGTACAATTTATTTTTTATTTTTAATATAAAAGAACATTTCAAACACTTGAATACGAGAGATTGTATAATAAAAAAAAAACACTTTAAACATTATTTTTTTTCACAACTACCAATAGATAAGATATTATGCTAGTTCAAACCATATTATTAAATTATCAAGATACTAGCTAAAGAGTGATACTTTAAATAACCAATTTGTTCTAAATAAAAAAAAAAAACTTTGATCTCCAAAACAATCTACTTGGAATCATCTATTAATTTCAAATAGATTGTAACTTGGTCTCCAAACAAATATATACTTTTTTATTGTAATTAAGTTATTTTGTTATGGTTGACACATTACTTTAGCATAATAATAATTTAATTATAAAAATTATATACTAGTTTAGATTATTTCTTTTGGAAGAAATCCTAATTTAGACCTTTGATTACAAAGTTTTTAGTTTAAAATTTTATTTAAATTTTTTTAAATAGTCTAGTCAGTAGTCATCGACAAATTATTTAAACTATTTTTTGTGTCATTTATTATTATTATTATTATTATTATTTATTATTATTATTATTATTTATTTATTTTTGATTGATTCGCATTCGGATCTAAGGATGGTTGCAGTGGTTTGATCTCACCGGAAAAGATAAAGGAGAAAAAAAGTGAAAAGTGAAAAATCGAAAACATTTTTCCATATTCATCATATCAATAATCAATAATAATACAAACACATATGATGCGCATTGCGTGAACGTTGTGATATATTGGATTCAATGGCGTCTTCTTCCGGCACCGGCAAAAAGATCCAAGCTGATTCTACTGATGAAGAACACACCGAAGTAGAAGAAGAAGAGGAGGAAGAAGAAACCGTAGGTTTTTAATTATCGCACAATAAATATCAAATCGAAATTTGATTTTACACGTGATAATTTGTTTCCGTGTTGATGATGCAGCTCGAGCATTTTGACGATTTCACCCTTGCCTCTTCGTGGGAACGGTGTGTGATGTGTTTGCTGTTTCTCGATTCACATTGTTGCGTTCTTCAGTTTTATTTTGAACTTAGTTTTGATTAAATTAGTTTAGTTTAGATGGAAATAGTTCATAATTTAATTTAGTTTTTATGAAATTAGTTTAGTTTAGATGGAATTAGTTCGTAATTTGAATTTAGTTTTGATGAAATTAGTTTAGTTTAGATGGAATTTGTTCATAATTTGAATTTAATTTTGACGAAGTTGGTATAGTTCAGATGGAATTAGTTCATAATATAATTTTAATTTAATTTTTGTTTTTGATCCTGTTTATTTATAGGTTTATTTCTGAGATTGAGGCTGTTTGTCGGCTTTGGATGTCTGATGGTCCAAAGAATTTACTAGTAAGCATTGAAAGTTACAGAATTTGGCATAATTGGAATAATAATGCTGTGAAATGTTGCTGTATTTGTGCAAACATCTTCGTTTGTGATGCGGTTTCTTCAATTGTTTTTGCTGCACTGTTTTTAAGTATGAGATTGTTTTGTGGTGGAAGGAGTAGGGTGTGTGTGCTGTTTTTAAGTTACTTTTTGTCCCTGTTGAAACTTGAAAAATGATAATTTTAATATTTTATGCCATTTCTTTTTGGACTTGAATGAACGTCTTCTGTTACTTTGTTTTAGGAAAAAGGTGCAGTTCTCTTGGAGTATTCTGGTAATTTGTACAAGGTGACAACTGAGACGAAGTATGCCTTGAAAAGTTATTGCGTGGAGTATTATTTTGAGACCAACCCTGATGGTACTTTTTTTTCTGGATAGAAAATGATTAGTAGATTGAGGTTTGGATTCGGGATTTTTTTTAATCTATCTTGGAATCTAGTTGATGCAGGCAAGCCTGTGGATTGGAGTTTTGATTTGCATGATCTGCAGTTATGTTTTGGTGTAAAAGAGTTTTTGGTATGGTTTAATGTTGTGTTTTGACTTTCACTTAAATTTTATTGATTTCACCAAGGATAAGAAAATACTTATGTCATGTGTATCATCACTAGGTGATTGCTCCTCAGAGTGCAAGTGGCGTGGTTCTTGATGCGCCAGAGGCTAGCAAGCTGTTGAGTGCTGTTGCGATTGCTTTGTCAAATTGTTCATGGTGAATATTGGTTTTTGTTTATGGATAGAACAGAATGAAACATTATATTCTATAATTTCATTTCCTCATCACTTTGCTTCGTAGTTTGTGGCCAGCATTTGTTCCAGTTCACGATCCTTCTCGGAAAGCTTATATTGGAATTCAGAGCATGGGCACTGTATTCACTAGAAGGTTTGAAGCAGATCGAATTGGTACTCAGGTTCCAATAAAACTTATGCATTTGGAGGGGCTGTATGAGTTATTTGTATCTAAGTTTGTGAGTTCCTGTCCCTAGTTGTTTAATTTAATCTTCATTTAGTTTTTTGATCTTGGACCATGTACATTTTTTATGTGATATTCCCTTGTTGCTTTGTGCTTCCCTACTTTGCTTTCTTTTTTCAAAACTGCATTAGTGCTATGATACAATTGGTTTACCAGTTAGTCTTACTTTACCTCTCTCCCCAGGGAAGGGGCATCTTGAGATGATTTAAATTAGTAGTTATCTGAATAAATAAATTATTATTCATTACTGGGGAGAATGCGAGTATGCAACACTTTTCTAATATATATGTATATTTTTTTTTTGCATTAATATTTGTATATAGAATTGGAAATTTGTTCTGGGCTCTCTCTAGGAAAGTTATATGTATGATATTTGACTTCTTGTCACTGTCCTTTAAACCTTTGCCTGTAATAATTACTTTTTATTTGGTACTGAAGGCATACTCCACATTGGATCTATCTGTTCATAATTTCAAAGTCCGATTTGCAATGAAGCTAACATTCAGAACACTTCCCTTTGATGAGGACTATATGAAAGACTTCAATGCCAAAATTACCACATCTGGAGAAAATATTACTGGTGAAACATCCAATGGGACACAGTGGGATGATGATTGTTCTTGGAGTGAGTGGTATTCAGCAGAAGATCCTGTTAAAGGTAAATTTTTTGATAAAGGAACTTGTTGGAAGAAATAGCTTTAGGTAATTAGATGCATGCTTCAATGCTTTCATTAGAAAGTACAAGGTTTAAGACTTGGAGTTTCTTTTTAAGTATGTGTGAATATTTTTATGTATTCATTTAGGCATGTAGAAGACCAGTTTGGGATGGGCTATGATTTACAAAGAATGTAAAATAGGGGTTCATTTGCATGCATGATTAAAGAATTTAGATACATTAAGTGCTTTTAGCTCTTTTCTGATGTTTGCATTTTTTAAATTTTCCGCAAAAAGAAGATAAAAAACCTGTGTGTGTCCTGAAGTTATTGAGAAAGGGACACCGGGTGTTGCTTTAGGTGTTAGAAACACAATTTTGCTCCAGAAAAAAAACCCATTTTATGTTCCATCCTTTCTTTCTGTGTTCTTCTATAAAATGTGATTTGTTGATAATTCAAATAGCTAAATTTGTTGCATGTTTCTATGTTTGCATACCCGCCTATTGTTCATTTTGTCCACGGGGAACTAAGAATTTGCAGAAGTATAACTAGTTTTTATGGAAAATACAGGACACTATATCAACTCTGTTCATTCTGTATGTCTAGCCTTCCAGGCAGACCTTTACCCAAAATTTCCTTTACTTTCATCTGTCAATTTGAGAACTTTGTTTAAAGACCTCGGACATTTTTGGCGATTTCAGATTTCGATTAACAATCAATAAAAGCTCTCGAAGCTTCACTGTTTTTGCATATCTTTATAACTTCAATCCCAGTTCCTTTTGATTTATGCATAGGTTGCATGCAGGTTTTGAACTGATTGCAATATGGTCAGAGAAGATGGTTGAAAGTTCTATGGAAATGGCTGAACTGGAAAATGCTTCACCTCATGAAGCTGAGAAGTGGTTGATCTCCTTAAGGTTTACTCTTAATATTAAGTTTTAACCCCTGTATATTGGAAACCAAACATGATGACTAGTTGCTATTGCTTATGTTTGTAATGATTATCTGCGGCTTGAAGTATATGACTAAATAATAATCAGGTTCAGTATGTGGTTCACGTCACTAGTCAATTTATAACGACATTTATCAAGAAATTTCCTTTTCATCAGTGTCAAACTGAATGTTAATAACACTTGTAATGGTTAGGTAAGTTAATATCCACTTGATCACCATCCTTTTATTTCTTCTTTTAAAGCATTTACCAGGGGTCCTTGTATGCATGATTTACAAAAGCATCACTATTTTTAATGGCAGCAGAAATAAATAAGTAAATTTAATTTGTTATTTATTTCAGATGCAATTACTACTAGAACTCATAACCAAATTTGACTTCTTATGCTTCTTAATACTATTGTTATGGCTATAGACTTGAAGGTTCTAAAGGGAGTCGGATTGGATTTGCATCCCAGTTGCATCTTCTTGTTGATGCATTGGAAATGTCATTCGAGGCACACTTTATAGAAGATTTTGTTTCAGGTTCGAATTTGTTTTGGTACATTATATAGTATTCCCTCTGTCCCATGTTGACTTTAACTTTAGGTTATTTCACACAGATTAAGAAAAATTGTAAATAAATGAAAGATTGTAACAGTTTTTAAAACTATCTTTATTATCCATTGGGTGTTAACTATTGTCATAAATGTATAGTGAAATATAATGAACTTGGAGTGATGCACATACTATTAATTTGAAAGCAAAATTAGAATAAAATAGTTAATGTTACATTGAAAACATAAAAAACACTTATTTTAAAAAACATTTTTCTTTTGCTAACGTGACACTCAATATGAGATGGAAGGAATAAATTCATTTATTCCTGAAGGCTTTATGTTTCATAGTTTGTAAAGCTATTCAACTTTGGTATAGTAATATTTAGCATTTCCCCCTCTTTTGTCTTGTCGCAGCTGAAAATCCTGGTTCCGATAATCTTAAATCCTCAATGGTTATACCTTCACCTACTGTTAGAGATCGGGTGCTGAAAGAACTGTTTATTGAAGGTATATAGATCTTCTGCCTCTTATATTTTGTCTTCAGTTTTGGGTGTATGCCCTAGTGCTCACTGTTGATAGTTTATCAACCATTAGATTCTGCTCTTGCACCATCTTAGATATGGTCAATAAATCGGCTACATGAACAAGGTACTGGTGCCTTAGGGCCCCAAAGAGTGAAACATAAATTATTTTGGTCTGAAGCACCAAATAGTGAAACATAAATTATTTTGGACAGTAAAAAAATAACAATGCTTGAATATTATGATAATTGCATAGGCAGAGATATAATTCAATGGGTGATTGGTTACTCTTTAGAATTTGCATAGGCAAACATTTAAAACTTAAGGTCTGGTTTATATACCTTCTGACTGAATTATTTCAAATTTAAAGTATCCTTGGAATTCCTTGTAAGACATGCTGATATATCTTGCTTTTTAGAAATCACTTTTGATATTTTAAATATTTTGCCATAATCAGTGATGTAATCTCTGCAGGCGTACAATTCAAAGATTTTGCTGATGGGGGATATAAGACTTCACGAGCTGTAAAAGGCGCACCTCTTAAATCGCTATTTGCACAATTTTGTTTACATTCTCTTTGGTTTGGAAACTGCAATATACGTGGTAAATACCAAGAGTAATTAGGGTTTGTTTGTTCTGTAACCTAAACCTAGAGTAGGAACAAATTGATCACCTATGAGGAATTCATTTTCTTATACATCATATTTGTGTTGTATATTTATCATTTGTATCACTTAGTTTTGTTCTCTTTGTCAGCTATTGCTGTGCTATGGATAGAGTTTGTTCGAGAGGTTAGGTGGTGTTGGGAAGAGTCACAACCGTTACCTAGGATGCCACCCAACGGATCAATCGACCTTTCTACTTGTTTGATCAATCAGAAACTTCAGATGGTAATTTATTTGTCTTGAAAAGATATTATTATTTACTAAAATTTTCTCATTGCGTGCTTGCTTTATATATTTTATGTTATATGAAATTGTGTTAAACATCGATGTTTTTTTTTGGTGTTTTATAGAACATTTTTAACCCACTTTTTACCAAAAAGAAAACAGACATTGGCCCACTTTTTCTTTCATTTTGGAATCATTTGTATTCTTTTTTCATTAGTGTATTGAACCCTGAAATATTGTCGATAATTTATGTAATTTCCCACACCTTTGGTTTTTTGGTCTGTTTATGCTGTAGAATACATAATGATAAGGCTAGGTGGTGACATCTCTGTTTTTCTGTTCAGCTTGCAATATGCATTGAGAGGAAATGTCAGCTGAGTGAAGATTATCAAGACTGTATTGGAAGTATTGATCATATAGATTCTATGTCTGAGGTCACAAACCATTTTTTCCTTTTGTTTTTAGTGATTAGGTCGATTGTATTATTTTGCTATTTCTATAATATGTTTTGGATTATTCTTATTGCAAACTGGTCTTATTCGAATTGCAGGACGAAAGTGTGGTTGGGGATGACTTGTTGAATATACAGACACCCAGTGTGAATTTTTCTGGGAAAGTTGACAGGTGAACTTAGCAAGTGAGAGCCTGCTCGGTTGTTAAAGTTATAACTTGATTCTAGCTGCTTAATGCTTATTTGATTACAGCTGTCTCTACGGCTATTCTTTCATTATCACGACACCTATTACTTCCAATCTTAGTTGTGGAATCAAATTTCTATAGTTTTTCATAAAATATGGGCCTGGTCTACCACAGACTAGCTCTTGAACTGAAGTCGGCCCATCAATTATATCCACTAATTTGGCTATCTTACTAGTTGATATGAGATCGCAACATCCCCCCTCACACTTGGACTAGACATCTAGGGCATGGGATTTGCAGGACTAGACATTTGTAAGTGAACCAACAATTGGGTGGCTCAACAACATATATAGGACATGCTTTGATGCCATACCATCTATAAGAACCCGAGAAGATAAACTAATATATTGATGTTGAACTATAAATTCTCTCACTACAAAGAATGAACTCTCAATTCTCTATAATATTGGAAACAAAAACAGAAATAGACTACGAAAAAAATGTAATGGAGCAATGCTCCTTATGGAGTGATAATGGAAATAATAAAATAGCAGAACCCTCTTATGAGGAAAAACCAAAATTTTCACCCGACCTAGCCCCAAATTCCCTTCACAACTTTTCTGTTTCCTTTTCTGTTACTCTCCCCTCCTTTTATTCGCCAGTCTCCATCTTATCCCCTTTAATGGGCCCATCACTATCTTAACTTAGGACTGGGCCTAATTCAACGCAAAAGCTAGCTCATGGCGTGAGTGCTGCCCACCACTTATCACCATTAATTTAACCAAATTTATTGTATAATATTTAAAAGTTATTCCTTCCAGTCTCAAATATAAGCAACTAAAAAGTCATTTTTAGTTGTCTCAAATATAAGTAAAATTTGACTAATTCTACTATATTTAATGTTATAATTCCTATGATACCCTTTAATCAATGTAGATTTTATTTTTCAATAACGCATGGAACAAGTTCTCATAAAGGGCAACTTAGAGAATACAATGATTTTTTTTTATTAATTTGAGAAAATTAAATGAACCAAACTACTTTTCTTAAAGGGTGTGAATTTTTTTCTTGCTGCTTATATGTGAGACCGAGGGAGTATAAATTTAGCTATCACATGTTGAGTCAATGAACTGTGAACTAGTGTCTTTACTGAGTTAATGATCGACTGATTATAAAAAACATCGCTTCTGATTCTGAATATATTTTTACTTCTGTGGTCCCATTGTTCTGTTCATCTGTTAACATATTTGGAGATAGCAGAATTTAGGTATGTTACCTTAAACATTAGGCTTTAGATCTTTGGTACCCAATATTGTTAAAGTTGCATGATGCATACCATACGAGACATTATGTCATATGCCAATGCCTTTTATGTCCTTCCCAAAATTTTCCAAAATTCAGTTGTAGTCTTTTAGACTTAGCTTTTGAGCTTTCCATGTTATGTAACTCTTGCATTGTTCTGATTTTCCGAATAACAATGGATCTTGTAACCAAAGTTATAAATTTGTACCTCCTTCTTGGAAATATTTTGCGTATTTTCTAGCTGATATGATGTCTAATTTTCAACTGCTAATAATTTACTGTTCTGATGAAAAAAAAACCACTGTCAACAGAAAGCCTGAAGATGCGGACCTGTTTAATGATAAAAAATCTTCAGACTTCACTAGGAGAGGTTCAGCTGGTATTGTTGATTCTATGATGCTTCTCAAGTCATATCAAAGTATGCATGCCCCATACACACAGGTTTCTCCAACATCCAGGCCCATTTAGCCTTGTCATGTAGTACTATGCACCGATGTTGCAGAATATAATGTTTTTGATTTTGTTTGCTATGCTGCAGGAACCACCTCTTATGACCGAAGACATGCATGAAGAGAGGATGCAAGCTGTTGAAGCCTTCGGTGATTCATTTGTAAGCTCTCAAACTTATATGCATTAGTCGTCATTGAGTATAAAAGCTTAGAGCCTTAGAGACCACATAGACCTCTCAAATATTTCACATGGGCCGAAAGCAGTTACACCAAGCAATAAATTGATATTAAATTTAAGGATTTAATTGGTGCTGCAGTGGTATAGGTTCAGGTATATAACCTATTTGCCTCTTAAACTTAGTTACCAACCAACTTGAGCCAATCTATTGCCACAAGCGTTGTCATGGATTGAATATTGTTCCATATATTGATAGGTGGAACTGTTACTTTTTATAGAAAGTATCATAGGTTATCATGGATTGAATATTGTTCCATATACTATGTGATGAGAACTGAGAAGCGGATAAATTCTTTGAATAGTTAAGGCTGACAAAGTGAAATGAAGACATTAAGCTGTGGGATTTCTGATGTACAAATATAGTGCTCTGTTTATGTTAGATTCCCTTTATGGCTTTATTTCACTTTAATATTGCACAAAATATTAGTACTATAAGCAGGTGAGGCCTTGAGGTTGATGAAAATGTAAGGACCTTCGAAAATAAACAATATGAAATTCAATTGAGTTACAGAAAGAATGTTGAATTTGTGACTGAATAGCCTTCTTTTTCTTTGAACATTTTGAAGCATCTTTCTCAGGTTGAATAATGTATGTCCCATTTCATATATCATAATTTTTTATTAGGATTGTGTTTTCTTTTTTCCTTAGAATTTTTCTGCTCAGCTGGAAAGGGATATCCTAACTTCAGGTAATAGCTTATAATGTTTTGTAATCACACCAGATGATTATTATTTATTAGTCATGTTCCTAGCTCCTTTTTTATGAGATTATCTTAAGCAGATGTTTAGATGTTAAAAATAATTGAAATGTGTATATCTGTATATTTTCAAAATGATCATGCATCATCATGATGCTCTATAATTGGTTTTAATGTACGTACAGCAGTTACTAAATGGAATCATATCATACCTGCCAAATATTAGAAAAATTAGACATTTGATAATAGTTGCTATTTTAACAGTGCTGTAGGATAAACTAATAAAGTACAATTTGTTTTAAAAAAATACGAAATTCCATAGGCACGGTATGCATAATGAGACTTTTAATCAAAAGTGCTTTTTTTGTCAGATCAGATTTATACAAAAACTTGTTTAATGGTTTGACGATAATTATTTTATGCTAGCACCAGTGGATTCCGAATCACAGTGACTACATACACAATAAACTCTTTGTTCCCCTTTCGATTCATTTTCCCCCTATTTGCTTCATAGTTAATAGTGCACACCAACATTGTTCAATATTATAATACATGTGACAGACCATAAATGGCTTTGGTGCTATTAGATATGTCGGCATTCAAAGCAGCGAATCCAGATGCCATTTTTGAAGATTTTATTAGATGGCATTCACCTGGAGATTGGGAAGAGGATGATGATCCTGAGAGCAGTGGATCATCAGCATCCAATGCTCTTGACATCAATAAGTCAAAAGATAGTTGGCCTCCGCACGGGAGGCTTTCTAAGAGAATGTCGGAGCACGGAAATTTGTGGAGAAAGATTTGGAATAGTTCACCCGCTCTTCCTGTTTCGGATCAGAAGCCTCTTCTTGATCCAAATAGAGAAGGAGAAAAAGTAAGTATTTTTAAAGAATTTTGTTGTTATTGTTGTCGAGAAACATATTGTTACAGCGTAGAAATTACTAATAATGAGGGAAGTGGTTAGAAATATGAAGGTAAAGCAAATATGTGGTTTTAAGGGGAAAGTCTTCATGTTTGCTATTTTTGGTTGTTGCCATAAGGTAGGGTTATTTGGTGAGTTGAGGGGCCACCCATGAATAACAGCTAGAACTAGAAATTTATATTATTATGGTTCATTTGTAACAAGTTCTCATGCCCATCAAATTATATTTCTACTGTCAATGAAAGGAAAATGACTACTTGTACGTATTTGGATTGCTTCAGAGATATGTTGTTCTCTCGAGGTGTCATTTGTTATATACTCTAATTTTTATATTCTCAATTTTCTAGGTTCTTCATTATCTTGAAACCTTACAACCACATGAATTGCTTGAGCAAATGGTGTGTACTGCTTTCAGAGCGGCAGCCGACACACTATGTCAGACTAGTTATGGAGAATTGAAACAGATGGAGACTAAGATGCAACAACTTTACCCTACCATGGCATCTGCTCTGAGGCCTCTACAAGGTATCAAATTATTCCTTAACTTCCGCTCCTGTGAAAAGAATAATTTTCAACTCATTTTCATTTGTTGCAGCGAATCGACTGTCTGCCGACAGTGAGACTATTGAAGACTTCAGACGACTGTGTGTTGTTTTCGAACATGTTGAAAAATTAATGTCTCTCGCAGCTTCCCTTCATCGCAAGCTTATACGAGCACCACGCCTCTCGAGAGAAATTTTTAATGATTACTACAACTTTTATATTCCAACCATGGGAACAGGCTTGACAGAAGACATTGCTGAAAAGGTAATATGCTTCTATGCCTCGAAACAACTTGTTGATTTGATAATATTCCACAAACTCTTCCCGACCATTTGAATGACACGCATTTCATCGAATCTTTCTTGCATAGGAATTTGAAAAGAAACAAGAAGTAAGGGACCATGAAAGGGAAGTGTTGTCAAATATGTTTGTTCCTCCCACTGCGAACCAGTCTTGGAGAAAGGTTTTGAGCATGGGCAATCTTCTCAATGGTCATGAACCGATCCTCAGGGAGATTATTTTTTCGCTACGTGACCGAGTGACTGGTAATCACTATGCAGCTCGTAGCAGTAGTGTTTCTCAACAAGAAATTGAAACTTATAGAATGTATATATCTGGAACGTCTAATGACCTACGTGTAGCACTTTCTGTTGTCTCATGTGATTAAATTTATGTTGTTTATTGGTCACAATGGTTTAAATAATTATAAGGAATCAGTCACATTGCATCTAGTCCTCTAATCAAACCGTCAGCTAAAACTCTCCCACAAGCGAATAAATAAAACCTAAAAAGGGAAAGAGGTTGTATGCATTATAGCAAAGAGAGATGAAAATGTAATTGAAGCTAAATATATGGTTCTTTTTGAAATAATTATTTTTTATATTGGTTGCATTTAAACTGAAAATTAACTATCTATTACTTAAGCATATCGCCTTTGTCTTGGGTCTTACCATGCCATTATTTTCATTTAGTTATTTAGATTATTTGTTAAGAATTTAAAATATTTTTGATTACATTTGTTTGTGTTCACTCATAAAGAAGTTCCTCTTTTTCATTTTGGCATGAGTACGACACTCTTTGATAATGCTAATAAATTAATTTATAGATATTAAATTAGTTTATAAATTTGTTAGACATTCTTTGATAATGCTAATAAATTAATTTATAGATATTAAATTGGTTTATAAATTTGTTAGATTAAAAGAGAGATTGAATAAAAATGTCACATTTTTTGTTATTTTGAATGAAATAATTATGTTCTTTTATATCATTTTATATTGTTAAAAATTAAATTTAACAAACACTTTAATTTCAATTAATCAGTTTTTCAGTTATAAATTATCAATTATTAGTCAATTTTTAAGTTATCAACTAACTTATAACTTAATTTTTCAGCTATAAACTAATTTATAGCTTAATTTTACCAAATGAAACCTACAACTCAGGGGCAAATAACACACCCATACAATTAGTCAAACTAAGTCTAGAGAAAAAACAAAACTCTAGGAGATAAGTGCATCAAAAGTAGAGTTATCACTAAAGCTCTAAAATCCAAATCCCCTAAAAAAATCTTCTACTAAGCCTCCTATTGAAATAATTTTTTGGCTAAATTGCACTCGCGGTCCCTTAAAATAATTTCAGTTAATATTTTATTCCTTTATGTTTTTCCCTTGATTTGGTCCTTTTAACACATTGTTGACATTTTAGAACATAAAATATCAAATTGTCACTTAAAATTAAAATAAATGACCAACTCGAGAAAAAAAAAAAAATAAAAGACTAAAACGTTAACTGAAATTAAATTTAAGACCACAAATGCAATTTAACTTAAATTTTTTAAAGTCTAAATCCATTATTTTATTATTTTTGTGGGTTTATGTAATGGGACTTGTAGGCCCAATGTTTTGTTTATTGAAATATTTTTTTTTGAAATTTTTTTAAGATTTAAAATATATTGAAAAGTAAAATATTTTTTTCTCAAAAATTTGTGAGTAAAATTAAAAGATTACTATATAATAACGTAATTTTTAATGCAACTTTAATTAATTTTTTTTATATACTATTCAATAACGATTACTATACATAACTTTTAAAATATTATTTTACAAATGATATAATGACAAATCCATCCATAATTAAGATTAGTAATTTGATAAATTAACTTTTTTATTTTTAATTATTATATTTTTAAAATGTGTGTACAAATATTAAATGATCCTGTACATATTTAATGCCAAATTTTTTTTATTATGTGCCGTGGGCTCGAATTACTCGTGAATTTTACTCAGAACTTTTCTTTTTTAGTTATATCACAAATTAAACACAAACTACAATGTTAATTATCCAAAAAAAAAATTCTTTTTTTACTTCCCAAAAGAATAACGTTAATAATCGATATTATCATGTTCAGCCAGCCTATAATCTTTCTGTCGGGTAACTTCCAACTTTAGTTCACTTTAGGTTTTTTTTTATATATCCTTTGTGAAAAAAAGGTTTTCGATATATCTTCTATTGGGATATACGAATAATACAGTAGACAGATTGATTTTATTCTAAACAATGCATCACACGGACCAGAATCAGAGACCCACCACTAGAAATTAATATATTTAAATGTTCAACTTAATTAGTTTTTGTCAATGATACAAGCAGAAAAATCAGATTTGAAGAATAATGCTTCTCAAGCAAGTGGGCAACAACTTGATTAAATATACTAAACAAGAATCAATAGTGTGCCTATTAACGAGGTTAATTATAATTTAGGATATGACTATTTTATTTGCACTAATTTAAGTAAAAAAGATACTAAGATTGGAGCATATGATATAACACCAAAATAATCATCACATCAGCTATCAGGAGTTAATCTAGAGCTGGGGTGGACAGTCCTTCTATTTGACAAAAAAGTTCATTAGAAAAATCCATTTTTGACTAATCAATGAAAAAGAGTTTTCTTGACAAAGAATATTAGGTCGTATTCCAAAAATATTTTCAATTTTCATTCTTAAAATTTATTTTGATTTTAAATTACTAACAAAGAAATGAAAGACTTTTTATAATAAAAATTTGTGATAGAAAATCAAACACAAATTAAGATGAATATATTTTGAGAGATATATAATAAAATGTTTTTAACATATTCAAAATTTGAAAAAGTGCTAGTCATATTTCCAAAATTGTAAAAAAAAATGGTTAGAAAAATATTAAATATAATTTCTCTAATGTTTATTAGTTGAAATAAAAATGAAAACAGAAAATATAAGACAAACAAACACTTAAATTTCAATGAGAATCGTTGTAGCACACTCGAGGTCAAAAGAATATTAATTTTGTCCATAAGAGAAGCATAACGACTGATTTTCATTGTTATTAATCAAATCCAAAAAATATTAGAATTATATTCACAGACAATCATCGTATATTTGAGTCCTGCGCCAATTTCAGACCAAGCAATGTCACAACATGCTTCGCAAAAAGTTAGACATGACACCACAAAAGTCTAGAGAATTTAGTGATCCACCAGTTAAAGATTGTCCCTGATGTTTATATTTATTGTACGATTTAGCACCGACATAAATTATACGTTAAGACTAATTAGATATTAATTTGCGCGTTGTACGAATATATTTTTATTTATATAATTAAGGAAATCTTTTTTAAAAATCAAATGAATTATTATTATGAAAGTCATTAGTTTGAATATGTTTATATGATGAAAGTCATTAGTTTGAATATGTTTATATAACATTGCTGTCGAAAAATATAGAGTATTCAATTTGTATTTGAAATTTATAATTTATAAGCAAATATGTTCTTAAAGATTAGAATTACAAGCAAATTAGCTTATGAGACATTCTTTTTTAAAATAAATTAAATATCAAAATGTATTATGAATCACATTTAACTCTAAACTAGATGTTAATCCGCGCATTGTGCAGTTATATTTTAATTTATTTAATTTAAGTGAATTTTTAAAAAAATCAATTTGAAGTTTTATGTCTCAATTGTCGAATGATTATTATATAGTAGTTACATCAATAATATATATTCAATTTTAACAATATAATTTATAAAAGAGAAATACAATTGTCAGACGAATTTTGTTAGCATACACACCCAATAATAAAAGGCACATATAAATAGTCAAAATATATTTTAGGGGTAAACAAGAGAGACATATATATGTATTCTCAATTTAGAAGAAGTTGATTAATTCATACAAAAAAAAAGTATAAGTAGATGATAGGTATAGACGAAAATATGAAATTGATTAATGCAGACAAAAAAAATATATTGAGTAGTAATGTGGAATTAATGTGAAAAATGTTGGACAAACGTTATGAAATAATAATGTGACGTTATGAAATGATAATGTGAGATTAATTTAGAAAATTTTGAGTAGATGTTATAAAATAATATTTAAATAGGAGATATAATATAAGATAACTAATGGTGTATATAATATTTGGAAAAACTATTTAGAAATTGAGTAGATGAAACTCTCTATAACGACACGTCAACTTTTTGGCTGAGGTGAAAAGTGTTTGCATACTTGGATGAAATAGTATGAGGTGGTAGCATAATATGTTTTAAATATATATAATAGACTAAACACCCATTTAACTAAAATTTATAGATATGTTTAAGATTTAGTGTAACTGATCCCAACTTCTTCTTTACACTCCAATCACTCCTAATTGTTAGTTGTATTATGTTGATAATAAGACTTTAATCAACAACGTTCAATCTAAAATCTAGTATAGTTTATTAGAAGAGTCTTGTAATAAACTATTATTGAAATAGTTACGAGTTTGAATATATATTTTTTTTATTCAAATAAATTCATGACATTTTATTTGTAATAATAGAGAAAATACAAGTAGGTATGTAATAGAAAGTAGTGTGAGGAGCATGATTGATATATGCTCTAGTTAACTAATGAACACTACTGTTAGCTAATCGTCTAGTAAACACAACATGACATTTGTTATATAAACTCAACAATGATCAATATTCTTGAGCTAAATAACCATATTCGAAGTTATAAACTCAATTGTAAGTGAACAATTTCACATCAACTAGAAATGAAAGAAATGTTGAATATATAAGAGTGATAATTCATATTCTTAATTTCTTAAGATTTTAGGTGAAGATGCAATGTCAAAGTATCTTAGAGATCTTGAATGTTACCCGCTTTCCCAGACTCCCCAATATATTTGTAATCCGATTCATACATTATAATCACCTTATTATGTTTAGTCTTAATTGAATACATGATAAATATTAAAACACAACTTTTAATCAGAATTAAATGAATAGTCATCTTATAATTTAATTTCATTGTCCTTTGGGCCAATGTAGTGCCTTCTTAAATAGTTGGTCATAATTTGATTAATAGCATATAAATTCACCTTTGATACAAAAGTGTTTAGCAAACTCAAATGCACATGTATAAGAATTGAGTTAGCAAACCCATACAAAATCAATAAGTATAGTTTACCATTGTTTAAAATTATTGTTGTAACTTCAATTGAATTGACATTCAACGTTGCGTTTGCTTATATGAACTGTGAACGTCAAGAAATTTTTTGTTGGATATTAGGGAAGTTAAAAATGTTATTTTTTTTTTCCTTTTCAAATATCTCATTGTCTCATATGATTGTGACTGATATATAACTTGTTTTGATGAATGCAATTGAAGTTATATTTTCTTCTTCAACAAATTTTCTTTGTCAACTTTATATTAACAAAAATATTAGAACCAAATGCAAACAATATATATTGAAGAAGTACATACAAGAACCCATTCTAGATTTGTGGAGGAAAATTGTTTAATGTTATGAAAAGAAGGAGTACGAACAACTTTTGCAACTTGAGCAAACATGTGTCCATAGTATCATTTTCGTTGACTACATCAGAGACACGTGATTGACTCCTCAAAAGAAAATATTTGTTGAAGCATGAACCAATCGAGTGTTGCATCCAGGAAATACTATGACCAAAAGGTATATCATTAAAAAAAATTATTTATTTTTTATTTATACATGTTTGTTGGGGTAAAAACCTTTATATATATATATATATTTTAATGACAACAAACCTTATGAAACAAATGATTAAGTATTTTTGAATAGTAATCTACTAATGATTGTACTTCAGTTTTATTTAAGGAACACGAATTGCATAAATGGACAAGCAAAAAGCCATTCACATCAACAAATACATAAATACCTACTCAATAATGAAAGAATCTCAAAAGGAATATATCATATAACAATCATTCAAGAGAATGATTATGCATTTTCAAGATGACATCTTCGTGAAGAAAATATCAAATACATTTATACGTATACCAAAGTATCTTAGTGATATTTGATGGACAAGACACAACATGAGCAATATCAAGAGAAATTGTAGGAAATATTGCTTCAACAAAATAATGATGGAAGAACATTCATTATTATATCAAAGAACAATTGACAATAAAAATCTTTTTGGAAGGACAACATGCAGTAAATTAGTTAGCATTTTGTACATGGACTTTCCAACATTTAATGAGCAATTAAAAGTCAAGATTTGAAGGCCTACTTGCAAAAACAAACATGCAGAATATTTTGAAGATTGATTTGCAGAAGGATACCTAGATTGATCTACAGATTGACTAGAAGAACATTATGATTTTTACAAAGGATAATTCTGACGTATCAAAAATCTTTATGGTTTGTCACATGATCATTCTTGTTTATCTGATTTATCAAGATCAATATGGTAATTTTCTTTTAAGGACATAATTAAAACAAATCGTTCTCCATAGTCCAAACATCAAGATAAAAGAATATCAAGACTAATAAAAACTATAATGAAGCCTAAAATTCAAGCTAAAGGCCCAAAGAAGCAAAACAATCTCCACATCAATGACCAGATCGATCTCCATATCAATGAGTTGTGAGAAAGGACATCAAGGACAAAATGACACTTTTGTTGCATTTTTTGTAAAAAGCTCAACATCACTCTAAGACCAAGGACCGATACTGAATAATTACTCAAACACTCATCCATGTTTTCGATACATACTTAACCAAGAACTTTCTGGTTTTATAAAAGAACAGTTACTCTATTTTAAAGACAAAATTAAAACAAATCATTTTCCATAGTCCAAACCACAAGTTCAAGAGTATCAAAACTGCTCAAATCAATGGTCTAGCTCAAAACTCAAGCTGCATGCCCAACGGAGGAAAACAACATATAGATTGATGACCATATTGATCTTCAGATTGATGAGTTGCGAGCAAGGATGCAAGTACAATTTTTTTGGAACAATACCAGACATGTGACCACTCATTCTCACATTCGTTCACGTTTTCCATCAAACCCAAAAACAAGAACGTTATGGATTTGCCAAAAATATCCTGAACAACAATATAAACATATGTTTAATTGTTTTAAAACAAATCTGACACTTCACTGATGTGTTTGTCAAATGTATAAGTTTAAATTAAATATTCAAATACTTTTATCAACTATAAATTGAAGATCAATTGGAAGATTAAGACAATAGTTCAATTTACAAATCAATCAACACTTGTTCAAGTAAACACAAGTCAAAAATTGTTCAAGCAAACTCCAACTCTCTTCGCTATATTTGTTGATAATTATTTATTGAGTTTGTCTTTCTTCATCTCAAATAAAGAGTTGAGAATCATTATTTACTGAGTGTATTTGTAAAAATCTTTTCAAAGTTTAAAGGTGATTGTAAAATTCTTTCCTAGGTTGAAAGGTGAATAATGTAATTGATCAATGTGTGATCAAGAGAAGATGTGTGAATGATAACATTATGGTTCTGAAGCACATAGTGAAAATCTCACAATCGAAGAATTGAACAAGTCCAAGTTAGGTGAACCAATATATTTTATGTGTGTGATATTTATGTCCCTTGTCTTTAATTATTTGCACACAAAAATCACACTTCACTGAAAACTAATCTATTTTATTTACTTCTAATATACCCAGAACATTCTGCATATTCTATTTCAATGAAGATTCATCTTGAGTTAATTTAAATTAAGTATAAAAATCAAAATTTTAAAAGGGGCACAATTCAAATCCCTCATTTCTTGTGATTGACATTTCTACTTTAATGTTTAGGATTATTCATGCATGTTTGATATTTTTTTTTTGAAATATTATTTGTTCTCTTTGATGTTTGAATATTAGGGTTGAGTCTACTCATTGGTCATTGAAGAGATTTTTGAATCAAAATAATTGAGATTTTTGTAAGACATGGGGTAGTATGAATGAGATGTTGAAATTGAAAATTATGAGGATAAAATGGTCATTTGAGACAAGTAATGGTCACAAAGAGCATATACATAACAATCGATTCTATGATAATTTTACTTGAGTTGTATATAGGAAAGCTTTAACTCATATTGTTGATGAATATAAGAGAGTCTATGTCGGTAACGACAACATTGTGTGTCGTTGTATACTTAGAAGCTCTTATGGATTACCTTGTGCATGTGAGTTGACACAAGACAAAGTGGAAGGTGTTCCAACCCTATTAGATGCAATTCATATACATTGGAGGAAATTAACCATGAATTGTGGTCTGGAGGAAGAAAAGTTGGAAAACGATTCAGAGTTGGGTATTACATCAAAGATGAATATACTTTAGAAAACATGAAAAACAATTAGTGTTGCTGGAAAAAGGACATTGAAGAGCAAGTTGCATGAAATAATATAACTAGAGATAACATCAATATGTGCACCACTAGATAAGATCAAAATAAAGGGTGGTGTGAAGAGGAAGAAATGTAAGAGACCGAGTAATTTTGACGTATATCGAGACTCTTAATTTTTTGAGCATGTGTTTTATTTTGATAATACAACTATTCAAGTCTCTCATCAACGACCTATGTAAACATCCCAACACGTATCTAAATAAGCCTTCCAAAAAGCATCCAAACAAGCCTCTCAACAAGTATCCAAACAAGCCTCGCAACAATCTGTGATGAGTGAAGTTAGAAAATATATAGATGAATTTTGTCGTCTAATCCATCCATATATTGAAGGCATAATTAATGCTAAGGCAGCTGGAAAATGTGGATATCATGTTATTGTTGTTTTACTTGGTCACAATGAAGAATGTTGGAGCATTGTGCATTAACAGTTGTATACTAAGAATAAGTCCAAACCTGATTTATATGTTCCATTATTCAAGGAATATTTGTAAGAAGTGGGAGACTCTTTGCTTGTAACTAGTTTGAGAAACCAACCCAACAAAAAGTGAATGAGAATTTCATATATAGATTACGTGATAACAACAATATATAATCTTGTTCTTGTCACATTGTGAAAAACTTTTTCTTTGAATTGTTTTTCCTACTGAGGGATACACATAATGAAAACCTATCACATGATTATATTATCAACATTGGTTTTGTTAATGAAAGTCACTTGGTTAAGGTTAAATTGAAGTTAAGATGTATATTGCCTCCACTTGCACGACATTAGGACCACCACAATAATGAGTCTACATCATAGACTATAGCTTATGCGGGACGTCTACAAAATTGATACTCATTAGATTAGACCATACATCAAATTGTATAACTTTGGTGATATTTTTTTTTAGAACATACATTTCAATTTTTTATTTCATATTTCAGTAGTAATAAAATAAGGTATGATGCAATAAAATATTACAAACATAAAAATCAACTTGGAGCAATAAAATAGTCAAAATAAATAAGTCTGAAAAATAACATAATATAATCAAAATGTAAATACAGTACTAACGATAATCCCTCATCTAAATATGTGTAAGGCTCTCTATGTAGACATATATTTCTCATTTACATGGTCTAGGCTCGTTAAGTCCAAACTCTACTCTATAAGACCATCAATTATTTAACACCGTGTATACTCTTCACCAAAATTTGAGGCTTCAGGTTCAAGGGCAAGAACACCAACACCAACATCAAGCTAACGATTCAAAAAATACAAAAATTTAATCGAAATCAATTAAATTAATTTTAATTTTTTTTTTATCTTTGATCGAGTTCAAATTGAACCAAACCTCTATTGATCTTGGTATAATTTAATTTAATTTAAAATTAATTATTTAAATAAAACTATTATATTTTATTTCACACTATATATACAGTGTTATCTTAAAATAATGTTGTAGTTAAGTTTTTTTTTATATTACAAAAATTTAATTTTTTAAAAATGTCAATCAATTGAACCGAACAAATTCAACATGTTCTTATCAGTTTGGTTTGAATTTTGTTATATATTTAAATTACAAATATTCAATTTAAAATTTGTATATACAACAAAATAATATAGTTAATTTATTAATTAAAATTTTAAAATTCAGCATACCAAAGATTTTTCGTTAAGCTCCCTCAATGCATAGATTAATCTAATTTAATCATTTCAAATTTTTTTCATAAAAAGAAATAATTTACGTACAGCTACAAAATTTTATATTTGAATAATGTGGAATCTAAAATATAATTTTTAATTAAATAATATCTAACATGAATATAAATATATTCTATAATTATTTTCTTTTCCGTAATATTAACTTAGTATAGATATTTTTCGAATAAAAAAACGAAGGCAATGATTGGAGGCACCGAACAGTAAACACTCTACCCCTTATATTAAAAAAAAAAAACAAAAGAAAACAAAATAGTATGGCCCATGAACAACAACAGTAAGGAGATTTTTTAAAGAAAAAAATTCAGAAAGAATCCCACAAGGGTGAATTTACTTCTTTTTACCATGGAAAAGTCACGGACTCAAAACCATAAATAAATAAAAAACAATTATATTTATAATAAATAGTGTTCAATCACATCAATTGTTTATTGAAGATAAACAAATGTCATTTCAAAAGATTTGATAAGGTATCTTTACGAATATAAATAATATTAATACCCACATAATTTATTGGCAGCCTCTCCTCCATTACGTACTCAACGCATGCCATTACGCATCAATTTCTTGGAAATGTTTCTTACGGCATTGGAGTAATTATGTTATGTAAAGATTTAATATCTATCTATAAGTTTTTTTGTTAAAAAAAATATAATTACCAATATATCTCTCTGGTTCCCTAAAAAGAAAAATATCTCTCTGGTTCCCTAAAAAGAAAAATCTACTTGAAGCTTTTAAATTGATTTCGATTGATAGTGGTGAAGTACTTGTTAATTTAAGAGTAATGATAGAAAAATATTTGCTTGGGCCACAAAAATAAATAAGTAGCGTTTGAACACATAAATATATATAATTTAATTATTTTAAAAATGTATATTATTTTATTTTTATCTTTATTTATCTACGTGAGTGTAACTAAATATTATTTATTTAAGTTTGTGACTAAATAAATATTTCTCATAATGATATATTAGTTTTTGTTAATTTATTAAGAAGATATGTGTAACTCTCCAAGTTTTTAGTTGTAATTTGGATTTATATGTTATTTGAGCAGTTGTTTGAATGCTTACATATCAAGATAAGATAGTGAGATGTCTTTTAATTGTTGTTTTGTAACAGTTAATTAATTAGTTGTTTGAATAATCAATTACTGTTTTGTCTCTATTTATAAAACTTAATTAATTAAATCACGTGAATTAAAGAAATTAATTATAGTATTAAATTGTTATTTTAATTTATTTTTGAAAAGAAAGATAACTAATAGAGAGTTTAACACAAATCGCATAAAAAATGTAATATAATTAAAGATAAGTAAGTCAAGTAAATAAATAATTAATATACTTATAAAATTGAAAAATGTCTTATAAAAAGGTGATAAGAAAAAATATCAAGAGGCTCTTAATTTAGAGACACATGTGATGTAGCTAAATATCACTATAAGGGGGGTTGAATAGGGATTTTGCTGTTAAAAAATAATTTCTAAGTGTTTTAAAAATGATCCTCTCGCTGAGGATGGGTAGCTCGAGGATGCAACTTTTCAAATCTTTAGATCTAAGTTGAGCAAAAGAGTAGGAGTAGAAGAGAGAGACACACACAATTTTATACTGGTTCACCCAAAGATGGCTACGTCCAGTCCTCACACCCTTGTGAGATTTCACTAACTTTCAAACAGATCAATCCTCAACCCGAGGATGATTACAAATCGTGTATTCTTTAGTTTCACCAAGCTTACAATCAATTTCCGAATATTTCCAAGTGTGACTCACTAGGAAATTACAAAGTGATTTGAGAGTGATTGATACTTAATACTTTCTCACAAGATTTACAAAGATATAGTGTAGGATCAAAGAAAGTAAGAAGTGTGGGTGATTTGCTCTTGATAGCCTTTAGATGATAAATCTTTTTATGCAAGTGTGTTGTGTGTTGATGAAGAACAGCTTGCTGTAATTTATAGAGCTCTTGTGATGTTCATTTCATAAGCCAAGCCTTTTATGACTGTTGGAAAATTCATTTTGAGAAATGCCAAGGTTTTTCTTCATATTTACGAAAATGCCATTCAACTCATTTGAAATATGCCTTCATGTTCTAGTACGAGGTAGCAATTTTCTTGGCACTTGGGGACACGTGATGTCTTATTCTCTTCCCTTTCTTTAAGGTTTGAATATTGTGTGTAGTCAGTTTCCTTCTCTTTCTTCAATGCCTTTAAAGCTTCACATGTGAGTTTTTTCTCTTTCCTCCATTTAATGCCTTCAACCAACATGTGATGTCCTATTCTCTTCCTTCCTTCAAGACTATGGGAAGGCTTCACGTGAATGCTTCTTGCCTTGCCTTAAGACATGTGATCCATTTATTTAGGGCATGTTTCTTGTTACCTTTTTGTATATTTGAATTTAAATCCTTTTGTATCACATAAAGGTACATTTAGCCTTTTGCCTAAGAAGCCTAAGATGTGATGAGTTGCTTTCATAAAGTGTTGGGATGCATTTCAAAATGTTGACTTTAGGTACATGCTACTATCATCATTTCTAGTACATTTCTTTTGCACTCTTGCCACTTTTCTTCACAAGACTTTCTTTGAATATTTTTAATAGTATTTTGCCTTTATTGAATGAATCAAACAATTCATTCTTTAATACCATTCAACCCTTGTTGAATGAATTCAAATAATTCATTTTATAATACTATTGGGCCCTTGTTTAATGGACTCAAAACCGTGAGACTACAAGGCTACAATTTCCTCAGCTTGTGAGGCCATCCTCGACCTTTCCATACTTGACATTTTTAACTCAAAATTTTCTTCTTTTTCCTTGATGAATGATAACCTGTTTTCTTATATGAATGCACTCAAACACACAGATTAGTCATTAAACATAATCATAATCTTTTAATTAATTTTGTTATCATTAAAACCAATTAAGAGAGATTTTGTCTCAACAACATGTACTATTTGTTGAGTTCAAGTGTGAGTGGTTAAATTTTATATTGATTAATTATGAGTTAAATGTTTGAAATAGGACACCCTTTTACATAATACTTTAAGGTGAAGATGTGATGTCAAAGTCTCTTGAGGTTTAAGACATTTGACCCGTTGTTGCTCACATGTCCCCAAACTCTCAAACAAGTGATATCAGAATCATGATTCGGCTTGATCCGTGAATAAAAGTGGATTCTGATGCATTAACAAAAACTTAATGAGAAGATTGATGAATTCAATTGTGAGTGGTTAAGTCACTCATCATTATGAATAAATTAAATGTTGGATATATAAGAGTGATGACTCATATACATAATGCCTTAAAGTTATATTGAATATGTGATATCAAAATCTTTTTTTGTCTTGAAACATTTTGCTTATTGTTACTCATATTTTCCTCGAATTCTCCAATAGTATTGAAATTATTATGTTTTTTTTTTCTCTTAATCAATTAGATCATTTATTCAATCAATTAAATTAAGTCATGACTAAATCAATAAATTTAAAAATCTCATTAACTTATGCTATTGTAAGTTGCCATCATTGAGAAATCAATTCAAAACACTTAAAGTATCATAACTTTTTGATACTTAACCTTTTTTGATATTGTTTATTGCTCTAGAACCGGAAAAACCTATAAATAATCTAAGTGTTGATATGTGATGATTTTTCTTTACTCAAATGTGATTATTTTAATAGTGATAATTGATTAGGTTGAGTAAATAATCGGTGGAAATGATAGATAATTAATTAAGAAACATAAATAATCGATTAAATACTAGTTTGAATGGATTAATCGGTTAAGTTAATGATTAATGAACTAAAATGAAGTAATAATTAATTAGTCAAATAAATAATTGATTAAGGGCTTCGCATGAGTTTAAAAAATAAAAAATAAAAAATAATTACTTAAGATTAATCAATAATAATAATAAATGTTTCTCTCATTTTATAACAATACTTATATTGATAAGAAATGATAGTAAATAATCAAATCACAAATGAAATATAGAAATAAATTGAGTATATATTGATTATTGAGGATAAAAGAAATCAATGTATGAAAATGAAGGTACAAGATGTATCCATCGTTAAACATGGCCATGAAATATTTGACCATTTTAAGACCCTCCATTGATTGCCCATCAAATCTGCGTAAACTAATAATAACCAGACGCTACAATATATCCGTGTTGCACACACTATTGTTTTTAATTTTATTAAAATACATATTCACTTATAGACAAAAATAATTAAATAGATAATTATTCATCTATATTGGTAAAATACATAAAAAGTAACTTAAATTTAATTTAGTGTTGTTAAAATTAGAAAGGACAAAAATACAAATAAATTCATAAAATCTGAGTTAATAATTAACAATAAAACAGAAAAATCAATACAATTATAGTAATTCAATTGATCAAAATATTTATCTCTATAGATTTGTAGAGTTGACGATTGTGTGATTGCCTGAATCTATAAGAAAATGGTCTATTAATCTGAACAAAACAAATCCCGGAACAAGAAAAAAAATTAAATAACAATGTATTAAATATATATAATTTAAAATTAAATAGAGACAACTCTATTAATTTATGTAATTTAAAATTTAAATTTATTTATTTTTTATAAATCATGTATATATAACTTTTTTTGTTAATCTAAAAAAATTAATTTTTTATTTTTTTGAAAAATTGCTTAAAGAAGTTGTCTTTACAAATACAAATTTCTATAAAAAATTTGTCATTTACAAAGACGATTTATAAGAGAAAAATAAAAAGAGATATTTTAATATATAATTTTAAAAATAGAGTAGTTAAATAATTTTTTTGAATTATGAGATATTGAAAAAAAACCGTTTTCTACTTCTCTATATCTCATTAATTCTTCTTCTCCATTTTTTTTTTAAATAATGAAAAAGACATAGAGGATGAGATAGTGTACAAGGAGAATTAGTGGGGAGGATCCAAGTCTTAGAGATAGTTGAAAGTTGAAAGAGAGAGAGAAAACTAAGTTTTTTCACCCACTTTATTCATAAAAAGTAGGATATAACATCATTTGACTATAAGTGGCTTCAAATTTAATTTTGTCAAATCATTTAAAATTGAATCTGCCATTAACATGTCAAATTTTTATCCATTTTTTTATTGAGTAGTTTTTTATTTATCAAACAACACATTTAATATATTAATAATATAATAATTAAGTGAGACGGATATACTCCCTTAAAAAAATTTAATTAATTAATTCAATACACAAATATATATTTTATTGATCAATTCAATCTATAAAATAATTAAAAATAATATTTAATAAAATATTTATAATTTTAATATATTCAAGAATCTCGATGACAAATATTTCACATATTTAAAATATGTTTAATGAGAAAAAAATCCAATAACTAGTAAGTGTGTATGAAAAAACAAGACAGTAGCAGGGTGTGGAAAGAGAATGAATGAGCAGAGGGAAAGAGAGTGGAGAACCGACGGTGGTGAATGGTAAATCTGTCACATCAAGAGGGGCCGAAATGTACATTTGCCAATACTATTACATTTGCATTCCACTCTATTCTATTTGTCAATTTAAATTACTTAAATTTTTCTAAAACATGAATGTGTGAACAAATAGATTTGTTTATTTTTCAAGACATTTTAGCTATGTTAAAAGAAAAATATTTGATTCTCTCCAATTTATGAAATAATAATATTATTTTAAACTAATGACAGTCAATTTAATTTGTTTATTAAAATGCTTTTATATCTTTTTAAAAAACATCCAAAAAGAAAATAAAAAATTTAGATATTGTTTTCATTTTTAAAAAGCCAAATAATTGAAATTCAATAAGAACTATTTAAATAAAAAGTATCAAAATAGAAAAGAGTACAAATAATACGTTAGAAAGTTAAAAACAAAAACAACCCAAATTAAATATAACATAGGAAATGTCAAACCTCAAATCAAAATCTAAAACACAAATAATGTTTAAAACATAATTGATTGAATGCACCAAAATTGTAATTCAAATTGAAATTCATTCACATGTGATTTAAGTCAACCGTGACAATTTCAATTATTTGGTTCATATTTTCTTCTTGATGACTAAAAATCATACTATTCCTTTATTTTCAAATAGATCAAATGGTCGTCAACTAAATAGATTTGAGCTTCTAGCACACCATCCTTCTTCTACATACAGACAAACCATCGAATTATATATCATGAGCCAAACCACTAATTATTAGTGTCTTAGACACCGATGAATCTAGTAATAAATGTATGAGGGGGTAAATTATGATGAAAAAAAAAGTTTTCTGAATACAAAATAGAGTAATACAAGATCGTCAAATGTCAAAAATATGGTGATTAGACTCAAATGTGATTGTCTTAACTAAGGTGTAAGCAACTCCATTTGCTTGTCGTCTAATACTTAATCACGACATTTGAATGACTATGAATAATGGACCTATAATGAGCAATAATGAATCAAAATTGAGATAAACGTACTAGAAGCAAAAGAAACCATCACTTCTAACTACTTGTTTCGAGTCAAACCCATAAATCACTTAGAACACTCTAAGGATCTCAAGAGTATGAAAAAGATTTATATTTACTAAATCACGATGAACCTTATATATTTTAATTTGGTTTGTAATAATTCTTAGTTTACTTTAATTTAGAATTGTAATAGTTTTAATTTAGATTTAGTTGATGTCATATGTAAATGAAGATATTTTGCTTCCTCACATTTAGTTTATTTTTGAAAATATGATGTAAACCCAATATGGACCTAATGGGTTCCACTTGTGGCCAATGTTGATTTTGGGGTTTTATATTTTAAGTAAGGTTTGTAACCTCATTTAAAAAAAAATAAAATTGAAATCAATTATAGTTTTCTCTTAATGAGAACGTTGAGTGAACAATATATCCTCTTTAAGTTTTTGGATTAGAACTTGCTTGAATCTTATCTATGATTTTCTTATCATTGTGGTAATTTTTATTGGCTTATTAAACATATTTGGTTGTGGCGCCTACTTCGTCTTCTCAACTTAACCCATCTTTAGTGTTTCCCCCGCCCCTTTTATTTTGTCACTTTATTTGAAGAAACCACTTAATTAAATCTTCATTCCACGTGGAAAGCACACAAAATAATTTTTATCATATGTTAAAGAAGCACCTCATATATGCTAGTAATCTTCCAAAAGTGTTAATCTACATTGCATTTAAGAAAACACGTAGGAGGAGCTTCTCAACTTCAAAGCATTAAATAAAATGACTTGTTAAAAATTATCGATTCACATATCAAGTTTAGTACACTTAAGTATTTGTACTTCTAATGAATAAGGTATCTTTCGTCTAACATGGCACAAGCTCTACTAATAATGGCCTCTAGTGGATACACTTTATTTTCCCACAAGCTTAAATTATGTATTTTTCAAATGCTCCAAGCTAATATAGTCGACGGACAATGCATGACATCATCATATCTTTGAAATATAAAATAAAATCAACTCCTTCACAATTGAAATATGGTGCAAGATATCAAATATATAATAATTTTTATTTTTATTTTTAATTTTAATGGAGATTTTTTTTGCTTTCCAAATTTTGAATTTTTATCCACATCCCACGTACACCTGGCTTCAAGTTTGAGCACATCGTTGCTCATGTTAGGGTCCATATTAGTGAGTTAACAATGTTAACACCCCAATTATTTACAAAGACTTGTTTTTAAAGGATTAATGTTAGCACGTTAATTATTAATATGCAAGTATATGTTAGAATTGAGAATCATTTGCAACACCATCTTATTACTCAACCTATGACTATGTTGATTGGAGATACTTTTCAGGGTGTTAAATCGTATGGATTTTCATGCGAAATGGATCAAGTGGATGAAAATGTGTGTCATCAATGTACGATACACAATTTTTATGAATAAAGACAATGTGAGTCTCATTTTTCGTGTAGGGGTTGAGACAAGGCGATCTATTGTCTCCTTATCTCTTAATCCATTATGATGAAGGTCTCACAACCCTCTATAGTATGCAAGTCTTTCGTCGGATACTTATCATTTCACATTTATTATTTGTCGATGCAATTTATTATTTTTTTGGGTTATTGAAAGAGAGGTTGAAGCAGTTTAATACATATATTTTATCTGCTTATGCCTCACCATCAAAACAATCTATCAACATGTAGAAGTCACAAAAGTATTTTATCCATGAGTGATAGAAGCAAAAAGTTTATCTTTAATTACATAAAAGATAGAATATGTAAGAGAGTTATCGGTTAGAGCAACAAAATGTTATCTCAAGTTGGGTAGAGACCCTCCTTAAATTGTGGTACAAGTTATCCCATCTTAATGTATGAGTTTCTTCCTTCTCCCTAATTGAGTAGTGAAAGATATTCACAATCATGAATTTCTTTTGGTGGAGTTTTAATAAAAGAGGCAAGAGAAGAATTATAATTGGTCATGTTGGAACAAATTGACTATAAGAAAGAGTGTGATGGCAGAGCCTTATGTGATCTTATAGGTTCAATCTATCTAGCAATATTGGACAAGTCTTCAATTGGATCATAGCTTTTGGTCTTTTTAATGTAGTTTTTGAATTGGATTTGCAAACAAGTAATATTTGTAAACAAGTAAAAGATGATGTGAAAATAGCTAAATCTAATAGGACAAAGTATTGTTCTATAATTGAGAATTGTAGATTTCTTTTAATGGATCACAAATTTTAGGTTTTTTAACTAGGCGGCAAGTTAATTGTAGTGTTCACACATAAAATGTTTACCTCTTAAGGATACTAAAACTTAAAATGTTTTATTGAAAAAACAATGTTTGACTTTCAAAGAGTTGAAAACATAAGTTTAGAGATAAAATTTGTACATTTAAATCATTACATATACACAAATTACAATATTATATGAGATTATTGAATAATAAACCATATATTTTTTTTTGCAATAATGATATATGGACGCTTCATATTCTTCAATATTCACTGATTTAACAATCAATACTTTAATTTTAATGTCAAATATCATTTTAATTCTTTTAAAATTTTAATTTTAAATTAGTCATTATAAAATAAAATACAAATTTTAGTCCCTATAAAATTATTATACATTCAGTTTTAGTCATATTTTTAAATGAATTTTTTTTTACACATATTTATAACAAAATAAAAAATTCTTCCATAGAAAATGACGTTTTCAAAGTCTAAATTTTAGTTACTTTAATCTTAAGTTTTTTACATTTAATTCATTTGATTTAAAAAAATTTAAATTTTTATAGAAAAACCTTTTATAATATTTTAAATATATTTGCAAAAAATAATTTAAAAATTTTAAAATAAAAAAATAATTAAATATATTTCATTTTAATAAATTAAAATTATTTATTACTTAATTTTACAAAAACTAACACTTATATTTTTATTTAACATAAACTAAAATAAAAATATTTAAATTTTACGTGAATTAAAAACATACTTAACACTATTTATATCCATCTCTTCCTTTTTATTATATCATCCCATCTATTATATTACCTTTTTTATTTGAAGTTATATATATATAAACTCATATGCATATGCATGCTTTAATATTTTTCATATTTTTATTTGTGGTGTCCCCTACCCACGTCAGCAAAGCAACCCTTCACCATCCTCCTCAGTCTGATTTCATTCATTCATTCAGCTGTGCTTTTTTAACGTCCCATCACCAATCTCTCTCTCTCTTAAAATTCTCAATTTTTTCTTTCTATTTCTCACTCGTCAAATACCCAAAACCAAACAAAACATAACGCTCCTCTTCTTCTCACAAACCCTTTCCCCGTGAAAAAACAAACATCTATCACTCTACACAAAAAAGATCACACATCAAAAAATCACAAACTAAAATTAATTACTAATTATCCTAATTAATTAAACTACTTTCTAGAAGTTTCTCCATCATGGATTCACCATCAGGGGAAGCACCCCCACACAATCCATCAGAACCCCCCTCAACTACAACTAATTCTCCAACGGTTACCGTAACAACCGCACCACCGGAGGGATCTTCACCGCCACCACCACAACCATCAGCACCTCCAAGTCGTTACGAATCACAAAAACGCCGTGATTGGAACACTTTCTTACAATACTTACAAAACCACAAACCACCATTGACGCTAGCACGGTGCAGTGGCGCGCACGTGATCGAGTTTTTAAAGTACCTCGATCAGTTTGGGAAAACCAAAGTTCATGTTTCTGGGTGTCCGTACTTCGGACACCCTAATCCTCCTGCTCCCTGCGCCTGTCCGTTGAAACAGGCGTGGGGTAGTCTTGATGCACTCATCGGAAGACTTAGGGCGGCCTTCGAAGAAAACGGAGGCCGTCCTGAAAGTAATCCGTTTGGCGCCAAGGCTGTGAGGATTTACTTGAGGGAAGTTAGGGAAGGGCAAGCTAAAGCTAGAGGGATTCCTTATGAGAAGAAGAAGAGGAAGAGATCAGCCGTGACGGTGTCGGCGGTGAGTAGTAGTGGTGGTGGTATCGATGATAGTGGTGGTGGTGACGGTGGTGGTGGAGGTGGTTCTAGTTCAAATGCTAGCTTAACCTCTACAACTACAACTACTCCATCTATTGTTACTACCACCACTACCACATTATAGTAATTTTAATTATTTTTATTAAATTTTTTCCATTTCTTTTTTTTCTTCATGTGTTTAGTTTTAATTTTATGGAAATTAATTGTGATTAATAATTATAAATTACATATTTATTATTATTATTATTAGTGCCAATTTTCCATCAACAAAATTTAGGTGCATATAGATGATTATTGTTTGATTATGTATGTCTCATGATCATTCTCTCTATATCAGATATATCATTCTTGAAAAAATTGGCATTTTGTAAGATTCATTAATTATTATTTGCTTTCTAATTTGATGGTGCTGCCATTGATTTCCCTCATTTGATATGTTTGTTTTGTTATGAGGTAGGAGTGAATGTGAATGCTTTTTGAATAACTCAATGCACTATGTGAAGCTATATAAATATATATAAAATCCTTATTTTTATTATTATTATTATTATAGGAAGTTGTAGGAATGAACTTAATGTCAGAATAAAAAAACTCATATTCTTTGTTTTCTTCTTGATGGTATTATTTTTTGGTTTATTATTGGTGGTGGAGAGGGTGAGTGAGCTCAAATATTACAGTTAATTTGTACATTCTATCTATTCTCACTATGAAACTTGCAAGCACATAATTATTCCTCCTCTTCTTTCATTTCATATTTTGTCTCCACCTGGTGAAGCTCCCTTGGTGTGAACTTTGATATAACAATTAATTTGATGAAAGTTTGAACAATGAGAAAAAATCTCAATCATGTCTTTATCTATGATTGTCATTCTTACCAAACAGTGTAGCTAGCTAGACTAGATATAGATATAGCACTAACAAGGGTATAACGACCCTTCCATAATTATGACTACAATCATAATTAATCAATTTTTTTTTTTCTTCCATTAAATTAGATTTATGCCACTGACTTTACTTTATAGTACAATCACATCTAAATTGTTAAATTAAAAAGATAATTTTTATCTCTTTTAATCTAACAATTTATATATGACTGGATCATAAAGTTTTGAGGGCAAGAATTTGATATAGCTTAAAAAAAAAGGGTAACAAAACAAAACATGTCAATAAAAATGTCTAATTCTTCAAATTCTTGCTACACTGGTCTTATGGTCCCCGGGTGCTCTTTCTTCATCATATTGGCCATAATCTATCAACAATGATCAAAGCACACGTGCACCATAGCTCATAATTTCTCAAGACATTTTTTTTTCACTTCTGTTTCAGGTGCCCTTTTCTTGCAACTTGATATAAGATGATGATTTTGTTTTACTATCTTCAAATTTTGACTTATTTTCTAATTCGTTTTAGCCTTGATAGTACATATTTGATGAAAGTGCATTAATACCAACAATATTATATTGTTTCAAATATAAAAAAATTATAAATTAAATACACATATTTTAGACAAAAAAAATTATGAAACATAATATTTAGAAAATGATGATATTAAATAATAATGAGAATTTTGAGATTTAATTAAAGTTATTGACCACCATATTTTTTTTTATCTCTCCTTCTCCTATGAAACCTATAATTGACATATCTTTCCGTGACAACAACACCTACTAAAAGATAGTAGCCTACAAGCATCAATGAAAAAAAAAGTGATGCCTTGTGATTGCTACTCATATTATTTTTGGGTAACCACCACCTAAGTGTGAAAAGGATCACTAGCCAACCGTACCCGTTATTATACATACTATATACTATATAGTTTTGTTTATATTATCAAAATCATTCGTATGATTAAAACTTGGCTACAATTATGTTCTATTTGTTATTATAGCATAGACCCACCAAAACAAAACAACATTTCTCAATTTCAATTCGGAATATTTTTGGACCCATATTTCCACTAAAATCATGATTCATCTACTCATGATAATGTACCGAAATTATTTCTTTGTATTGCTTTCTTGTTTGGTTCTTCTTTTACTTGCCATTATTTTTTCCCTTCTCTCTCCACAAAGAATTATATTCATATTTAACAAGAAACTTTCGCTTTCTGGCCTTTTCTAGATCCACATAATTTCGTATGGGGAACTTTATTTTCTCACTTTATTTTTTGTTTTTTTCTTTATTATGTGCGGTGGCCACTTTAACCATTTCGATCACTAGAAAAGTCAAAAAGATAAAATTAAAATAAAATTATACAACTCCCTTAAAAAATAAATTAGTAAAAAAAAATTGTTCTTTTTGTATCTTAATTCTTTTACCGTCAAAATATTATATGGTACGATGAAATAATGAATGTCCTTTGTTTTTTAATTTATTGATCTACAGTTGTGTGGGACATTGAGTTCTGAAGAGAAATAAGTGATTCACAAGGGGAGAGAATCCCACTTGGGTTATCAATATTTTTGCCTCATTTGTCGTTACACAAAATGGTAGTAGCAATTTCAGAATTCGTGATTGCACATTTTACTTCATTTATGACATGGTTAGGATGTGATTCGTATTTTTAGATTTAGGAAGGCTTTGTGGGGTTGATTTTTTCCTTATTCTTAATGCACCTGTTTCTTGTGATTGTCCCATATAAATTAAGCCCAATTTGAATAGTGTCGTTATTCATGTTGTTATGGGTTGGAAAAATAATATATACGTATTTGAGGTTTCATTTAATATAAAAAATAAAAACTAAAATTATATACGATTATTCATGTGAGAGAAACGAAGAAAAGTAAATTGAATAATATTGATAATTGAAGAAGTGAATTAAATCAGGAGATACATATATTTATATAGTCAATTAAATACACAATTAATTTGGATAAAATAACTAATTAGTACAACGAATTAAGGTAGCTAATATGCAAGAACAATCATGTCAAAGACAATTGAGTGACGAAATAATGTAAGACTTTTATTTTGGTAAAACCTTGTACTACCAAATGGAATTGCATCAACCGGTAAATCCACAAATTCTCAAGTTTGGTTTGCATTGAGAGCTTCAATTTTAAGGTTGATAGCTATAACCCATTTAGAGTCTTGATATTGTTGTCTTATAGCTAGTAGTTTCAATGTATGAAGTAAATGATAAATCACAAGTTGAATGTTAAATGATACGGGGACATATGATAATAGGATATATTATCTTACAATGAATATTGTGATGAAATGGAAGCAAAGTAGCCGACATAGTCATTCAAATATGTGGGCTTATGTCGTATACATCAAGATATGTATAAAGACAAGGAGCTTTAAATTGCAAAGATAAGAGACTACACTTTAAATGTAATCCACTTCTACAAGTACAAATCTACCAAAACTCTCTTCATCAAATCATCAAAAGACATTTATCTTCTATCAACATATTTGAGGTTGTAAATAGATTCATAATACTTATTGTAATTATGTAAATATCCTTTAGTTCGTGTTTATTCAAGCTATACAAATATATTGTATAGTTAAGTGTGAATAAAGAATAAGGTTGAATTGAGAAGTTTATCATAAGGACTCTCTTAATGTGCTTAATTGTTGACTTTTCAATTTTTCCATAACATCTTACAAACTCAGGAGTTTTTATCTCCTATAAATACACTTATAATAGAGTTTAAATTGTATCTTATAATACTTTTTAATTTTTTGCATCAGTTACACAAGATCGTTGAAATTATATTTAGGTCTAGTAACTATACCTAAGAGGTTGTGCACAACTAACAATCCTACCTCAATTTTAGTTACTCGACTAAACCTATGTTGTCTTGTCAAAGAATGTGGTTAGGTACTGCTTGCATAACATTTTGCATTTTGCAAACAATTCATATCCACTCTCCTGATAGTGTTGCCGAAAAAATAGTGTCTCGTGTTTATCCTTGTTGATGTGGATTTATGTGTTTCCGCATAAAATAAGATTTGACCAAGTTATTTTTTTTAAATAAAATAACAAAAAAAGGAAAAAAAAAACATAGAAGGCGACACAACTTAAAAGATTGATAAGCCAATGAAAAATTACTACAATAGTAAAGAAGTCATTGATAAGATTCAAACAAGTTTTAATTTAAGAAATCAAAGAGGAGACCTAACTCACTCAATATTCTCATTAGAGAACAATTCTATTTCATTTCAAACTTGTTTACGACAATGTATTTAAAGAATGATTCACTATATTCTTAAAATTGGTCAAAATCCAATTTTTAAGACTTTTACACCACTTAACTAAAATTATTAAAATTCACGTTAAATTCAAATAAAACTAAAATATTTTTTAATATAAGCATTGACTTAAAAATATTCTTTATTTTTGTTCCTAATCAGCTCATTTTGAGTGTTTATCACCTTTATTTTCCAACACCATATTTGAATTTTCTTGGACGGGTTGCTTGTCAAAATTTAGATTTTAGATGCTTTAATTATAATATAAAATTATTTATTAAATTAATATAATCAATATTATATAATAAATGTTTTTGATCGATAAAATAAACTCATTTAATATTTGTTGAGATTATATTAGTTTTATATAAGATTTTATTTTTAAAAATAAACATGATATTTTTTACTAAGTAAAACCATTTTGATTAAATTACTCTTTTGATTAATTTTAGTTCCTTAAGTTTTTATCATTTCATTTGATTAAGTTATAAACGTGACACATTCAATATTTTGAATTTAATTTAATCTTAGACCGGGATGTCCCAATAATATTGGTTCGGCGCTGCATGCAATTGAAATTGGTCAAATTTATATATAGCTTTAGCCATAGTATAAGGAGGTCCAACCCACATGCCATTGTTTATAGACATAACTAAACGGGAAAAACAGTGACATGTGGGGTATAGTGACCCCAACATGCATCATTTTGAACCATATATTTATTTACGTGCACATTTTACTAACAGATCGGTGCACACAATTAATAGTAGTAGTGGTAGTACGAACATTGATGGAGTGTGGCTTTTTGTTGGCCAAAATTTCTAGTTGAAAAAGGGCCCCTACTGAAGTAGTACACTTTCACTGTTGGTCTTTAGTACCCTTCTTGTTGCCTTTTGAATTGTGTAATTGTTTTTTTGAAACTTGGGAACAATCATCAATCATTGATCTCAATATTACACAATCTATTTTATTACAAGTGTTTCATTTCTTTGATGTATATTTTTTTTAAAAAAATGATTAATTATACTGATTTTTAATAATAAAATGAATTTTATTTGTTAAAATATTTATATTAGTAATACTTATTATATGAGTTGAGAAATAATAAATAAGAATATATTATTAAAAATAATTAATAAATATTATATAATAAATTGATACATAATTTGAGATAAAAAAATTACTTATTAATTAAATATTTAGGGAGTTATTTTTTTTTTAATTTTTTGTAATTGGTCAGTGAAATGATGTGGTGGACTCATCAAGTTTTGCTCTTTTGGCATATTATGTGACAGTGAATTTTTGGAAATATCTTTTGCGTGCAAAACATTGTCTGCTTATAATCGACCCTGCCTTTGTCCCTGAGGTTTTATATTTTTTTTTCGACTCTATGGTCCAGTTTAATTTTTGTGCACGTGCTTGGATTTATTTGAATTAACATGATGGTGCAGATAAATGTTTTTTTTTTTTTTTTTTGAGAGTGATGAGTAGAGAGAAAAATAAAATTGACTTAAATATATTTATTCTGAAACCAATATAGGGGGCAGAGAAGTGGGAAAGCTTGTAAAGGATCAAGAAATTAAAAGACTAACTCCAATAATTGAAAGTGTGTGGAAAAAGTGTCCCCTATTATTTAGAGTGGAGTTAATCATTTTGAGTGATGTTAGACCATCAAAACTATTAAATTCTTCGGAATTAATTCTCCTCATTAAAATCTTCTTATTTATTTTCAATTGTAACATTAATCGAGTGATAGAATTGTTTATTCGTACTTTTTAATTAATTAGTTTTTTATGAGAAAATATGTCGTTAATTAGATACTTGTAAATATTAATATTTTTTAATCTTTTAAAATCTTATGAAATTATAAAATTAAAACAACAGTTTAAAATTTAATTACTTATAAAATGAGTCTTAATTTTTTCTAACATTTCTTAGGGAAGTGTCGTTAAAGTCGTACGTACCTATAAAAACGTTTAAAAGCGCTATTACACGTATACAAGTTTTAATAGCAGGAGCTTTTATAGCGTTTTTAACGTTAAAAAAAATCTGTAAAAAGTATCATTAGCCTAGTTTTTCTTTTTAATTGAACATAGACACTTTTAAAATAAAAATTTGGATCAGCTGAATATGTATTAGATATTTTAATTAGGTAGTTAATTTTATTAGTTAATTAATTATTTAATATTATTTAATTGATTATATTTATTTTTATTTTTATTTTTTATTATCGATTTAAATTAAAAATCACAATAAAAATATAATTGCGCATAGTTACATGATTTCATTCATCACATCAAAATGAAAAATGTTGAAATTCAAAAACAAAATTTAATTTTCTTTTTTTTAAAATAAAAAATTTAAATATTCTAATTTTAATCGAATATCTAAGATAGCATGATTTGATGCAGGCACAAAGATTGTGAATGCACACAACCTACACAATCCAATTTCCAAAATAAGTAAGTTGGTGGTGTTATTAGTGTACGTACTAGTACTACTGGCTAGAATAGTAAGTGATAGGAAGTTCAAAAAACTATATCGACCAATGAAAACTACATTTATTTTTTTGAGCAAGTGACAATTACATTTATTATTCACCCATAATAACGTATGTCACGGGTCGTTATTATTGTAGGACTTTTTAGATAAGGTATCCGATGGTGTCATCCTATAAGAGAATTTGTCTACTTCGTACGTACAAAATAATACAAAAGGGGAATATATCTATACGTTTACTCAACTCATTGTCCAATTACACTTAATAAAATAATTCTATTTTATTTCATCAAAGATATGATATACTCTTAACTTCTTTTATAAGAGGTTCTTCAATTATGAAATAAGTACAAGTTTATGACAAAGACTCGTCTACATTATAGCTAGAAGTTATCATCCATGTCACTCCTAAGACTTTTTTGAGGTTTAATTAGTCTTCATTTTAGATTACCGTTATCTAGATCTTACTTCTTAGTTTGTCCTCATTTGTAATTCTCTTCTTTATATATTGATCAATTTATTTCCTTTGTTTTCATATTGATTACTTTTAATTATCAAGTAAATAAATAGTTTCTATTTTAATCAAATTTCAACAATATTTATTATAAGTGTGATCTATTGAGTTCTTAACGTACTATACAACTAAGTGTATTTTTTTATAGTTATAATAACTAAACGTATTTGAATTAGTATTATATTAGAATAGAAACATCTTAAACAATTAATTTATGATGTTACACTTATTTTTTATTGATTATCTCAGTTAGAAGAAATCTATTTAAATTATTATTGAAATTTAAAATTATAGTAGACACATTTTTCAATTAAGATTTGATGAAAACTTCAAACATCTACATCCTATAAGCCTTAAATTTATTTGTTAATGTGAATAATTAAGTTTAAGGCTGAGGTAATAAAAAAACTTGTTAATTAGAGAAAAGTAACTTCTGTAGACACATAGAAGAGAGAAATAACCTGTCACATGTATAAAAAAAATTGAATTTGCATAAACACGTTTTTGAGAAATTAAATTCATGTAGCATTGTAACTGAAATTAACGTGTTGGTTTGATCAACAACTTTCTACTATGAAAATCATCAGTTTATTTCTCATATGCAACTTTTTGATAATTAATTAGTTTGGACTTTTAATTGTGAATCCTATTTTTTCTTCTTGAAACAAGAAAAAATTTGTTTTTTTTGTTGGTAAGTGTTGAAACTATAATATATATTTTCATGCAAGATATTACCTACATTTTTTTAATGTCAATTTAGTTAAAAATAATTAATTTTGTCTCAAAATATTGTTGGTATTCTTGAAAAATCTTCAACAAATACATTTGACAACTTAATACAAGTTGTTGATGTTAAAATAAGATTGATATCAAAATATTAAAGAAATTATGTGTCTTAATAAAAAAAAAATTAACAAACACACTGCCTTTAATGGATTGATTTTTTATTTATTATCATCACCATGATGATAATGAGATAGTTTTAACTTAGAATTTGAGACCATGATGATAATGAGATAGTTTTAACTTAGAATTTGAGATAAAAAGAGAAGAAAAAAAATTACTATTTTTAATAAACAAAAGAGAGAGAGAAATAAATTGTTCAAAAATCAAATAAATAAATAAAAATTATCAACTAAAATTCTATTTAAAAAAATCTAAGAACTTTTTAAAAAAAATAGTGGAATAAATAACTTTTTAATATTTAAACTTTTATTTTTGTTTAAAATCTACTTATTGATGGTTTATGCAGCAGAATCTGACTCCTCCCTGCATCTTAGAATTTCATGGAATTTGAGGGAAAGCAATTTTAGAAAATTTAGGCTCCGAATATTTTGACATTAATGCCGACACTTTTTGTCGGCCCATTTGCGAGTAGTAGTAAGTAGAGTTAATTGGTATATGAGGACTAAGAAAATGATACTGTCTTTGTATCTATATTTGATTTGACTGGTATATGAAGTGAATTTTAATATACAGTGTTTCTTTTTCTGCATTTAAAAAAATTAGTACGGGTTCAAATTTTTAGTTCTAAATATATTTTATAGATAAAATGATTAATACAATATTATATAAGTAATTATAATATATTATTTTAAATAGTTAATAGAATTTAATAATTATAATATATATATATATATATATTTTAAAGTATATTGTACAAATATTAAAATAAATTATAACTTTATATTGTTAATAATTTATAATTGATATATTTAAAAGATGATACTATGACGTTGAAGCGTAATAATCAAATTATTATACAATAAACACAAATATTATATTAAATTTGAAAAGAAATATGATCAACAATACGCAGATAATTGAATTTATGATAATTAATGAAGTTATAAACTCATATAT
>JBBPBS010000276.1:21328286-21339372 GCA_037974835.1 Cicer judaicum | reverse complement strand
TTTATTATTCTTTTTATCAAATCTAATTTTTTTCTTTAGAATATTTATATCATTTTATAAATACATAGTTTTATCTTGAGGCAAATCTTTGACTCTAATAGTAACTTTTATTTGGATTACTCTAATTGATATTTCTTTGTAGACATTAAATCTCATAAATTCAACCATAAAATTAATAATTTTTATTGAGTAGAGTATATCAAATACGTATATTCGTATAAAATTTTAACAGTATTTTATTCTTTATCTGTATGATATGATATCATAATTATACATATCTGATTTTTGTAAGAATCTCATAATTATACATATATAATTTTTGTAAGTTTTTGATTTAATTTTTACAAAGAGATATCAAGAGAATAATTCAAACAAGAGTTACTCCTTAAATCAACATTTCTCCTAACATTTTTTTTTATCATAATTTTTTTTTTTTTTTTCATCTATATTTCCATTATCAACCAAACAAAATGTTAAGAAAACTAAACTTAATTAAGTTAAATTACTTCTATTTTTTCAAAATCTCAAGATTATTCTTAAAGACTTAAATTGATTTTCAATGTAGTTTGATTGATGAGATTGTAATAAACGATGTACTAACTTATGTCTACTGGTGTAATAAGTGAAGTGGGTCCAATCCCCTTTGACAAACTGTTGTTTGAGTCACCGACAGAGATATCCACCCTCTACATTTATTTAGTGACACTCAGTCTATTCATCACGTTCCTCCTCCTCCTCAAATATAGATTTAGATACTGAGCAATTAATGTTCATAAATTATAAAGTTACGGTTAAATATTTGCGTTTGAATTCTCAACATCTTAATTACTTTTAATTTACTAATCTTCTCAATTTTGTTAAAGTTTTTTTTTAATTAAATTAAAAGTTTATATCATATATATTGTTAGTTTTGTACGTTGATTAATATTGAGATTATTCAGATTCTAAATATTTAATATCTTTGTTTTTACGGCATGAAAAAGTGAAGTTAATGGGATGGGAAATTTTGGTTGGATTAGATGGATGTAGCTTAAAATTGGAATATTAAGAGTGAGTAAAAAACTATTTATTACCGATGTGGTATAGTGGATGAAGTTAGACTCACACAATATTTTCAAATCTTTGTTAAGAGAAATATTTCCATTTAGTGATTCATATGTCTCAAATAGAATTACTATTAATATTGTTAGGTTTTATTTGAAATTGAAGATTTTAAAAAATCTCCCATTGCTTAGAATTATAACAAAAAAAAAAAAAAAACTAAACACTATATATATATATATATTCTTTGCAAATTGCATCAATTAAAAATACTTTATTATTTTTTCTCTTCTAATTTTGTATTAGATTGTTGTTAGATATAGTTTAAATATTTATTTTACATAATATAGATATATTGTAGGTCATAAGAGTTTTAAAAGAAGTGTAGAGTGTAAGTTTACTGAAAACTATAACGAGTTTGATATAAATCTATCTAATGTAACAATTTTTACGGTGTTGTTATCTAATTCTCGTTAAATTGTCGAAGTTTTTTCTTCAATTTTAGAGAATTCTCTTATATACATTTGACATTTTTTTTTCTCTTTGAAGGTGTAGTTTGGGTGACAAGGATAATTTTTCTATCATTTATTCGCTCACATTGATGGAGTCTCCAAACTCAAGACAGAAACGAAGGAGTAACGGATGTCGATAGTGATATGCCCATATCTTTTTCAAATCAACAAGTGTTAACAATAAAAGTTTTGTATTAAAAAATGGAGTCCTAAAATGCATTTGTTGCTATCAATCATTCTCAAAGTGGATGTGTAAAATCTTAAAGCACGAGATCCCCTCACAAAAATTGCTATCTTGGTCAAACTAGAATTATAAATTCAATAACAAAGATGTTTGACAACGACTATATGATCCTCTTAATATGGAAGGTGCGATACAAACTATTTTGCAAGGCAACACAACAATGTTATCACGGATTCATTCTCGGCATAGATTATGAGTTATGTTTCTATAAATCAAAAGTTCATAATAAGACCATAAGCCTTCTCGATGGACTGAAAAAAAAGTTAATTTGGTTAAGAATATTCTATAGAGAATAACTATTATCAATGAAGAATTCTTCATTAAGAGATTTTGATATCATCCAACAACAAATAAGAAGAAAAAAAACGACTGTGATATCAACCACATTTCTTTTAAAACGACTGTGATCAAATTATGCATTCCATCCTTATAAAATTCAATGTGAAATGAAAAATCAAAATTATTCCAAACATGCATGGCTTTGAGACAATCTATAAGACTATGAAAGATAGTTTAATTATTTGTGCCACATCTATAATAAGAAACATAATGAGTAACTCGTGTACGTTTGATAGTTAACTTCCCAAACATAATAATCCAAATAAAATGACGAATATTTTTAGGAATTTTAAGGTTCCAAATCCAAGACCAAAATATAGTCTGAGTTTGAGAAGAATTAGAAATCAAAGTTAACCAAAAATAAGTTGATTTTGTGGTGTAAGTACTTGATACAAAAGGCTCTCAAATAAGAGTATCATAGAGTCATCATTAGTAAATACACTTACCATTTTCATCTTGATCTCTTGAGGGAGGTGAGTGAAAATTATGTCAAAATTCTAAGACTCAGTAACTATAGATATCAATGATATGCAGGTGGGTATCATATTTATCAACTGAAGAAATTTTATAAACATGTGTAGTAATCTAACGAAAATGTTTTTGCTTTATAACCAAAACGATATTTGCTTCTGCTATTGAGTAAGTGTTGGATTGAGAGCTTTATGACAGTTGTTGGATGTCATGTTTTTTCTACTTTGTATGCAAGCTGCATATAGATGTAGTCTTGTTATTTATGTTTTGATTGTACTTGTTACTTTAGCCTTTAAACTCAAGATTGATTTTACTATTTGTTTTTGATGCTTTGCTTCGCAATGGTCTTTTTGAATTGAATTGTCAGAAATGATCATGTGTACACAAGTATGATACGTTCGTAAATCAGAATAATTTTATTTAAGAAAAGCTTTGTGCTTTCGCAAACTATAATTTTTTTAACTTGAAAGCTATGAAAAACCAAAACAATCTTCGCTTTTTCAAACTTCTATGAAAAACCAAAACAATCTTCTCTACTTCATTCTGGAACATGAACAAGGGTTGAAAAAATTGAAATCACCTGAAACCCAAAAACAAAGAACATTAAAAGTAAAAAACGTCGACAGCAGGATTCGAACCTACGCAGGCATAGCCCAACAGATTTCGAGTCTGTCTCCTTAACCACTCGGACATATCGACTTATTCATGTTGGTTAGATCGTACAACGTCAGTTAAACTGGATGATAAACCAAATACTCCATGTCATTCTAGCAAAAACATTATTTCAATTATTTTATAGGTTAGTATTACTCTCTTTTTAATTCATTTGATTCTTTTTTCATTCTATTAACAATAATAATTTTGTAATATAAATTATAAATTCCCTTTCCTATACAAAGTTAACTATGTCAAATGTTAAATTGACTTATATTTTATGATAGAGTTAATAATATCTAATTAAATTAAATATATTACAATAGATTTAAATATTTTAGTGGCCTTTTATCATAAATGAACTTTCTTCTGGGGACATTTTTTTTTCTTTTAAAGACACATTATTCCATTATTTAAAATCTTTATTTTGTGTTTTTGAATAATATCAAGTTAATCACTTCTAAGTTATTATTGATATAACAAATTAAAATATAATCTTTTAAAAATTCACTTAGGCTATGTTATTTTAACTTGGCAAGTTATAACTTGTACCCCTTAAATTTTATTTCTACCTCCACAAATGTAATATATATTTATTATGGTATAAATATTAAAATTTGTTATTTTTCATTCTCTTTATCATTTAAATTTTTCGGACATAATTGAGTATCCATTTTTTTTTTTCAGAAATATTATTTTAAGTTTTCTGATATGAAAGTTATATTCCGAAAAACTTATTTTCAAGATTTTCGATAGCAGAAAATTTATTTGAAGTTTTTTAGAACTACTGAAAAATATTTTTAACATTTTCAAAATACAACTCGAAAAACTCAAAACCACGAATTTTCTATAAGTTCTTTTTTTATTTTTATGTTCATTTGTTATTTATTTAATTCATTTAAAATAAATAAATGTGTACAAGAAATTTTTTTTACTAGTTTTCTAATACAGAAGAATTTACTAATACATAATTTTTTTAATTTTTTAATCTGAAAAATTTTGAAAAAAATAAATAAATTAGTAAACACCTTTTTACCGGAAACTTAAGTTTTTTTTTTTATAATTTCCAGAAATCTTTTCGTTAACGGAAAACTTGAATTGTTTAGTAGTTAGTAAAATAATAATTAAAAAAAAAATGAAGAATAAATTTGACTTTTTTTACATATTGTAGAGTATAGGTAAAATTGGTGGTGAGGGTATAACTTTCTTTAACATGGGTACACTAATCGATTGCTCGCAGATTACTTTGATAGTCTATCCCTAAGGATGCATCTGTCCATTTGATTCCCCGGAGAAATGGTTTTCTAACCCTTTTGCACTTTCTTTCTAATCAAGCAACGGCACTTGAAATTTCTCAATGGCTTAGGTGTCTAAATTTTGTTTCTTCTTATGAAACAAATCAATGTTCTTGGTTTTAGCCAACCCTTTCTTTTGTATTTTACGTAATCTTTTCCCATTTAAAGCTTACACCCTTCAATTTCCAGGGTGAGGAGATTCTCAAAACTGATACTAGGAAATAGCCAAAATATAGAATTGAACTTTCAAACATCATGTAACGTAAAGACATTATACACAACCGTGTTTAGCGGAGAGTGTACTAATAATTCATGACAAGTTCTATTTGCAGTTTTCGAGGGATTATTACAAGGTAACAGGAACAAACGGATTTTAAGTCACACAGCATTGGCACATTTAAAATGCACCTAGAAGTTCATCTGGCTCCTCCAAGAGGCAATGGTTGACCTTACTTTTCCCCATGTTGGCATCACTCTTTCCCTAACGCAAAATGAATGCTTGGCCTTTGCTTCAACTTCTCGAACAGTATTAAGAGATGATGTTTGGGTGCAACTTTGGGGTGAATCAGGTCCTTGATAAGCCTTACAGATATAGCTTACAAAGTTTTCATATTCCTGCAGCAACAATGTATACCAATTAAATTCTATTAAAGCATATAATGTATAAAATACAAAACAAATGTCATAATATAGTAAAATTTGGATATAATATTTTAAAGTGATATGTGAATATGTCTGTTTTGCCTTTCTATTTTTTTTTTTATCAAATGTCTGATTTGTCTTAAAAATTGTATTTAGTTGTAATGTATAGTTTGCCAAATTTGCTAGATAGGTGTAATAGAAAAATTATAGAATCTTCACCCACACCAATTGGTTCATTCCATGAGACATTGCATCTTTTGAAAAGAAGTTCATCAATGAGCAAAAAATAATTACACGCAAGTATCAATATATGAGTACATTACTTAATTACTAGTATAAATACTGTTCAAGATTGAAATGTTAGTGGGGGCACCAGCCCCCACAGGCATATGAATAGATCCGTTCTTGGTTTGAATTCAGATACTCCCAATCTATTCTACTCTATCTGAAGCTCATTAACCATTTAAACTGAACCATGTGGATAATTCATTGTATATATAAACTATACACGTGTAGACTGCAATTTTAATCATCATATATTATTTATGAGGCATAGCATTGCGAAAATTTCAAGCTCTCAAATAAGGCATATGCTCAGCCATATATCGAATTGCAAGGCTAACCTCGTATAGTGGTTCTCCATCCACAACTACCCATGGAACGTATGTGTGGGGAGGCTGTAGAGCATTGGTTTCATTTGCATACTTTAGATCCAACTGCATCAAGATGGTAATAGCTACTTGTGAGAGAGAGAAAATTCAGCTAAACAATGTTATATAGACTCAAAAGTTCATCTGTCATATCTTTATTTACCATCAAGATAGAGTGTTAACATTCTGCAAGATGGAAAAATACTGAAAAAGAACTTTACAAGATTATCACGAAGAAAGACACATGTTAAAAAGCAATAAATTGGAAAATTATAATATATCTTTTTGTAGATGTTGTAGCAAAGAAGCACTTATCACCAATATTACACTACTTCAGTATTCCGTAGGAAATCAAAACCAGAGGAAGTTATCTGTTCTCCCATAGAAGGTTTTAGAATTGGTTTAAATGCTACTTCATTAGATATGCCAGATTAGCAGTAGAAAAGGACATTGTAACTCAAGATAAAAGCATTGTCACTAACACAATATTAACTATCACAATTTTGCTTAAGATGGAAAATATTCCTGAAAATTTTCAACAACAATATATAGACTCAGCCCATCTATCATAACTTTGTTACTACCTGGATAACATTTTGCAAGTTAGGGGTAGAGAATATATTGAAAAAGGATTTTGCCAAATTATCATGAAGAAATGTGACTGTTCAGAAGCTATAAAAAATTGGCAGTTCTATTATATCTTTTGTTAGTGGTTACAGCAAACAAGCCACAAGTCATCTACGAATACATCATAACTCGGATTATCATATTACACTGCTGCTGTAAAAGTCAAAACTAGGACCAATTTCTTGAAGTAATTGTTTGAATAAGTTAAAATTACTTTTCATTAGTTATTTTTATTTTGTTGACTTGAAGAAAAACAAGCGCAGAAAAAATGCTAGATCAAATGTTGGATATATAAGTAGGGATAATTAGGAGTTTGTTAGTAGTTATGTTTCTAGGTTGTTAGTAGTTGTTTTCTAGGTTGTTAGTAGTTGTATAGGTGTAACTGTTTTTGTGTTTCTGTTACTAGTTAGTTACCCTGAACCTAATCCCTATCCTAATGTATTTCAAGTCTTCAAACAGAGGTTTCCACCCCTTTAGAAAGAATCTTTGGCAAAAATAGTCGAGTGGTTTTATACCGTTGAAGGAGAGTATTCTCTCTTGTTATTTCATTTTTGTTAATCAAAAGTGTTATTTCTTTGGAATCTAATTCTTGGATTCATAACACCAAAACCATTGTCAATAGCACCAAACCTACTATCTAAGTGAGGAGTGTATGCAACACACTCTCTGGCACAATATTTTCAACACTTTTTATCATTGGGTGAAAATTCAATGTCAAGTCTGTTCCCTATTAGGTGAGACCTACAGGATTTCACTCGATCATAAAGAGCATGTTTAAACTTAAAGAGAGTGTGTTGCTAGTGTTACTTCAATCCAAGTTTCACATGGTAGAACAAGTACCAGCTAGTTGACATAAATGAGATTTAATTATATATTATTCTTGGTGGGATTAGTATAAATAAAGAAGGCTCCACAAATTCTGCGCTCATATGATTATTCAAACATTCTAGATCTCAAGTTCCATAAGTTAGTTTCATTTATCAGTGTAAGTAAAACTTCGAGGTTTTAAACAAAACAATTATAGAAGAGAAGTTATTGAAAATAATTTAGAACTCCCAAATACATTTCTGAATGACAGACAAAGGAGATGTACATACTACGCTCTCAGTGAGAGTATGGTATTTAAAGGACACAAATTAAATTAGTGAAAAGAACTAACCTCTTTTCCATGCTCACTACGATAACAATCATCGATAAGTGTTGAATCCAGACCCAGTTTCTCATAACAAGATTCCCACTCGTCGCGCTTACCCTGATACACTAGATCCTCAACACAATAGATGAAAGGAAAATGCTTGCTCTGCAAAACATGTGAGAGTCATATAAATAAAATACTCATAACAATGAAATACATGTAAAGCAATGTTATCATAGACCAAAAGAAAGATCAGATTAGGAAAAATAAGCAACACTAAAATAACTAGAAAAAGCACTTCAGAAAAATAAAGTAATGTTAAACAAATAAGACCATATAACTGCCCATTAGTTTGCATGCAAGAGAAAAAAGGCACATAAAGGGACAGAGCATAATTTTAAAGTCATTTCCAATATTGAACTAACCTTGAAGGCACAATGACCTGTACTATATATAAGTCTATAATAACTTAGAAATTATGAATTACCAAACTGTAAATTGGATCGTAGTATTTAAACAAAGTTATGTACTCTATAACTCTAAGCATCGTAGTATATATAAGTCTGTTGTTGAAGACATAGACACGATTAACCAATCTTTGTAATCAATTGTTGTTTTCTTGTGCATATATTTATCTTGTGTTTGTATTTATATGCTATCAGAGTGACTATTGTAGTTTTTCTATTATGTAATGTTTATATTATACTCCCTCCGTCCTAAAATAATTGAGTCTTTGTGACAGCTGAGTTCAATTGGTAGTGGGAATGAATAGACAGTGGTACTTATCCCCTAGGTACAGGATTAGGTAAGGGTCTGCATAGTGGATGATACCGCTAATGCAAATAGTATTGAAAATTGAAAGAGTCAATTATCTAAGGACGATATTTTTTTGGAAATGGATCCATTATTATGGGACAAGGAGAGTACTAATTATCATAGTAGTCCTAGTCTCAATTAAAGAAATTTCCCTTCAAATAATTGAGAAAACAATACATAAAAATAAAAAAATAAAAGAGACACAAACATTCATAATCATAGTTATTTAATTTCATTGTTTTCTCTATCTCTCTTATTAGTTATGAAGCACGTATACTAACTCAAACAACAAACATAAGACTAACAAGAAGACCCCAGTAATGATTTGAGAAAATCAAGTAATTGAATTTAATCACCAACGAGATAAGAGGTGTGGGTGGTACAGAACGAATTACTAAAGAGGCAAAACAATTCTTACTGGTGGAGGCCAAATATCAATAGCACATGCTTCAACCGTGTTCAGCAAACACTCGTTTGGACCGTGCTGCAATTATCATCATCCATCATCAAACCCAAATTAATTAATTAATTAATTAATTAAGTAATTAGTTAAATAATTAAATGGGATATATACTAGAAAATTGAAGTAAAGAGTGTACCTGGCAATCAAAAGTGGAGTTACCTTTAAGTTTAGCATTACCCCAAGGAACGAGTTTAAGGTCAACGATAGAGATAAGGTCTTGTTCGAAGATTTGAGGGAGGTAATTGACTATGAAATTGGAGCAGTAAGGGCACAAACTTTCATAATACAACTCTAAGGAAACCTTGTTGTGAGATTGAGAGGGAGAGAAGAAGGAAGAGAAAGAGAGGAATAAGATCAGAGAAAGAGAGAGTGTGTTAGAAGAAACCATGGCTGAATCTCAAACTAAATTAGAATTCGAGTACAACAAGTAACTATATTTTGCATGCGAGGTGGGACCCAATGCTAAACCGTCACAGTAATCGTCACCGTCACCGGGACGAGATTTCTTCCTATTTTAGCTTGTCTGTGAACCACACAAGATCAGCCACAAGAACTGTGATAAATGTTACTACAGTTTATTTTTTTATGTAGTATAGTTTTTCTTTAATCCGAATAGACATTAAATACAACCTTATGTCGGGTCACTTATGATTATTTTTGTCTAAATTACTCCTTTAACTCTTTTTATACTAATTTTTTTTCTTTTGTTATTGTTAACGTGAAGTCTTGGTGAATATTTGATTTAGATTGATTAAGTATTTTTTATTATGTATTTCAATAAATAATTTTGATACTAATAACGTTATAATGAAATAAATAATTTAAATATTTAAATTGTTAAATTATTGTAGTGTGTTATTAATATAAATGTTATAGATTTATTTATCTTTTGTGATTTACTAATTTGAATGAATATCTTTCTTATTTAATCCAAAAAAAAGATTTTATTTAGTAAAAAAAAATTAATAGTTAGCATTTTTTCTACAATAATTGATGAACTTTTTACTAAATATAAAGTGAAATGTAATTATATGATATTAATGTAATCAATCTTACATTTAAAATATACGTGTTTTTTTTTTTTTTTGGCTGTCTGTGTGTCGTTGGAACTTTTCATGTGTCAATGAATCTGGTCCATATTGAAGGGTATATTCACTATAATACTCGCTCCTTTCCATGATGATTTAATTGAGACTTTTAATCTTTAAGGTATATTCAATATAATGCTCCTTCCTTTCCATGATCATTTAATTGAGACTTTAAATCTTTAATATTTCTTTTTTTATTGTACTTAATTAATATTATTTGTATTTATAATATTTTTTATTTTATATTTATAACATTCATAATATATTAATAATTAACAAAATAAATTTGATAAAAATATTTTTCTTTATACATCTTTGTTAATATATATGTAAGAAAATATCAAGTACTTTAATTATTTTGAAATAAATGAATAATAAATAGATGAAGTGAAATGAAATTATAAACAGCATATTCTCAAAATATAGCTAATAATCAATGTTCTAATGAAAATAATATATATATATATATATATATATATATATATTGAATATCAACATTTATGTAAAAGTTTTACAATTTGTAATACTCCTCGTAAGATTAAGAATTTTGGAAAAAAAATATAATATAAATTATCAATAAATAGTTATAGATAATTTGGTTTATTTCTAAAATGTCTAAAAATCTCATATTAGAAATTTAGAATTTATAGTAGATTTCCGTATGTGTTGAATCAGTTTTGGAGTGCCGACAAAAGAAGTTTGAAGGAAATAGCCCAAACCTAAAAGAGACAAATGTGTTTGGCAAGGCTAAAAAATGAATTTATAGTTTATAAACTATAAATTTTGTTTGGTAAGAGTCGTTTATAAATTTATATCTTATAGCCTTTTTTTTGTAAACTAATTCAAGTAATTTATATATATCTTATCATTTTTTCTTTTAACTTTATTCTTTGTATTGTAACTAATTTTTTTTTTATTCTTCATAATTTATTTATAAGTAATTTATATAATTTAAAATTTAAAATAATTATTAAAATTTAAAACAAATAAACTAACTGAATAAAAAATATATATTTGATAATAAATAATTTATTTATTATAATTTTTAATTATCTATAAATAATTTAAATATAAAAATAATTAATATTTTAAAGTAAATAATTATTTAT
>JBBPBS010000276.1:21290342-21328075 GCA_037974835.1 Cicer judaicum | reverse complement strand
ATAAACTAGATAAATAAATAAAAATATATATTAGATTGATAAATTTTAAAATACTACTTTTTTAGTATTTTCAATATTAATTAATAAAATTTATTTATAATTAAAAATGTTATTTTATGTTTTTAAATTAATTAAACTATTAATTTTATCAAAACAATCAATTAGTTTAACAAATATCAGCTATCAATTATAAACTATATACTAATTTTACCAAACATATGCTAAGTGTACTTCAAGACTTCATTCTATAAATACATATTTCTTTGTATTGATTATAAGGAAAAATGTAAATCATATAACTTTTGTCATTAATTTAATAACTTCCACCGAAATGTAAATTTAACTACTGCATCGGTAAATTATAATATCATTAAATACATCAAGTGTTCAAAATTTTATGAAGTTTTAAAATTGATCAATACTTTTAAAATAATTTTAATACATGTTTTAATATTATATGATTTGATTTGATGGATGAGTTTTTAATAAAAAAAATAATAATTTGATCGATGAATAGGTTTAAAATAAGCTGTGAATGAAGTAAGATTGAGAATATTCACCTCAAGAGAGAGACCTTTTTAATATTTTAATAATTCATTTTTAAACCTCAGAAGCAAAAATGATGAAAAAACTTTGTTGCCATTTATTAAATAATGAAGAAAATCACTATTCACATATATCGTGGTCTTCCACTTTCCATTTGCTCCAACTCTAAGGAGAAGTCTTGTAGCCTTACTAATGGCGGAGTTTGACTATCTCTTTGGGAATTTTCACCGTCTTCCATTACGTAAAAAGATGCATGAGGCGCCCAACCTACACATTTGCACAAAATAATTAAAGTAAGCACATAAATAGTGCTTTGGTTGAACTAGAAAACATTAACGAAGATCAATTAAACAATCTAAATGACACCACTTGGGATATATACTAATACTTTGCACAAATTTTCATCACTAATTAAATCTTCATTGGTTCTTCTTGTTTACAATAATACGTACCATGGGAAAAAGTGGGAAAGGGAAAGAGTAGCAAATAGCAGATTGTAGACACGGTAAGTCCTAAAAGCAACACATCAAAAGGAGTTAGCATAACAAACATTATTATAGGGAGAAACATAAATATCAAAATATCCATTAATGCACTGAATTATGAATCTATCTATGATTTAATATAAAAAATGTTTAATTGCAGTTTTGATCACTCCATTTTATCTAAATTACGAAAATAGTTTTTTTATTTTATTTCTCTTTAATTGTGGTCTCCAAACACAATTTTGATCCAAAATTTAATGAAGTGTCATTTTTTAAGCCACACTACACCATTTATGATCATAGATATCAGATACAATTATTGCAACACGAGATTTTAAGGCATATTGTAACTTAAATAAGTGTAAAAAAATGATATTTCATTAAGTTTTTTTGACAAAAATTTTGTTTAGAGACTAAACCTAAAGAAAAATAAAATGGAGAAAATATTTTCGTGATTCAAGTAAAATAGAGAAATCAGAATTGTAATTAAATCTATAAAAAAAATGTAGCAAGCTAGTACTTACCTATAAGACCTCCAGTAAAGACATCAGTCCAATGATGCCAATAATCATCTACTCGAGTAACTCCAACAAGGGCAGCAATAAGTAAAGGAAGTAAGACTATACAAAGTTTCCCAATGTGGCCCCTACGATCAAACACTCTAACTTTCCCTGATAAATACCATGAAAGGAAGCCAAGACCAGCAAATGACACTGCATTTCGCTCAACATTAGTTAATCACCACCAAATTAAATAACAAATTATATTCCATTACAAAAACAATCCTGCACTAAGGATGATACAATATTTATATTGTATTCTATTACTTACATGATGTATGGCCACTAGGAAAACTTTTGTATCCTTCCCTTATAACTGACTTAATCCCAGTACAAACAACATCACCAGTTTCTTTATCAAACACCTGCATGAACCAATATCAGACCAATGAAGGAAGAAAAAATGTCACACACTCATACTTCACACATAAAAAGCTAAAGGCAAGAAAGTATAAAGGAACAAATAAGCCCCCAACTATATATACATCCATTTAGGTTCAATAAAAAAAAAATAATATATGAAATTGAGATTTTTTAAGCTCATTTTAAAATTTCGTTAATTTCAGATACTAGATTGTCACATGCTTATAATGTCAATGACTAAATTGATGATTTTCTCAACAAATAAACTTACAAATACTAAGAATGAGAATCAAAACGCACCGGTATTTTGTCAGGGAAACACCTCTGGAAAAAGTTTGGTCTTGGTCTACCAACAGCATCTTTAATGCAATCAGTGATAACTGCAGTTATTAAGCTAGCAAACAAGATACCTAAGTACCAAACCAAATAATTCATTCCAATGTGAAACAAGGTGTCAAAACTATACAACATGGTAATAAATAAATTTCATAAAAAAAACAATAACAGACCAAGAGAGCATAAGAAAGTACCCAATGTTGCATGGTGTAAATCATAGATATCCCTTCGGATAAAGTAAAAAGCAATAAAGATGAGTATAGGGATGAAAATGGAGTAGATCTGTTTCAAGAAACAACATTGAGGTAAAGTTTCTTTTCTTAAAATTATAAAGGGGCAACATTATTGATTTAAAATGCGGCACGCAATAGACATTGTAGCTGCAATATACAAGTTTTAGAAATCTATGCAACAACAATTGCAACTGCATACGCCTCATTTTACTGCAGTATAAAAATTTACAGCGTAGTGACAAGTGTGATTGCATCTGCGATTTAAAACTATAGATCAATTATTGGGATGAGAATAGGTACTTACTGGGACACCCCACATAGGTATAGTGTCTTTTTTAAATGGATACATAGTATCTTGCATCATGTCTTTCCCAATATAACGATGAAAAGGTTCTATCTTATTCAAAACTCCATCCATAACAGCAAGAATTAGTAAAATCAACCAATCATGGATATGACTTAGTGCCAACTTGGCTCCTGGTGACTGTATAGCCATCTTTTCCAACTTTGGCTACCAAAATAAAAATGTTGCTTAATATTTCAGTACTCAAATTTATTTATTACTAGGATAAAGTACCATTGAAGTATCAAATAAATTGAGTTATTTCAAAAAATAAATAAATAAATAAATAAAAATGTGTTATTTCATTGGTAGTTTGATAATTGAACTATACACAATCTTAAGGTATAATTGAAATACAAAAGCAGAGGAAATAAGAAAACGGAGTCTACATTATAATTTCAAATTTCACAGACTTGCTCATAAACATGCTATAAAAATTTATACAGCATCAACACATTAATGCTCATGTATACAAAAGTTGATGTGTATTTGATACATCAAATTTTTGTTGACCTACTTTTGTTTATAAATAATATCAAATGGAGTATACAATAAGGTAACTCCTATGAAGCACGTATAAATGACATAGACACCACAACGTTGATGTCGATGTCGATATTAATAATAATTTGAGAAAATCAATTAATTGAATATAATTAATGTGTCATGTAGTATTTGTATTAGACATCCACACATGTCAGGCATTAAAACACACATTTGATCAAAAATGTCGATACTATATAGGATTCAAAGATCGTGAAGAAAAAGAAAATATTCCTCCTTTGGCACATCAAGTAAATATTGTGAAGGCATTGTGATTCATGAAATATTGACAAGTCATATATATATGATCATAGAAAACAGTTAAAACAATAAAAGTGAATGGTGGAAATTGTTAATAGGTAGATTAATTAAGAGATACAGACCTTGAAGAGAAAAATGAAGCTTTATGAGAAAGACAGGGGAACGTGCGTTTTGCAAACCGCACGCCCAGTGTCCAATGTAAAGCTATGACAGAAACTTCAATTAATGAATGAAAGAGTCTCATGAACGATTTCAGGAATAACTGCATCTTGAGATCTAAAATTAGAATGACTTGTTTATTACTAATTAAATTTAATTAAACCTTATATACAATTTCAACGTGAAATATATTCCTTGTCAAAATAAATAATTAAATAAATCAACAATGAAATATTGAAATTATAGTTTCTTACTGTGGTTATATTAATTTTTTAAATTTGTATATGAAACTTCTGTTTTAAAACTCTTTTGATTTCCTTGACTCGTCGAATATACATATGAGGACAAATTTAAAATTATAATCACAAGTATTTAACTATTAATGCAAATAACTAATTATGGGCATTATTATTTATTAAATTTATGTCCCTCTTCATAGAGAGTGTTTCAAATAGTTTTACTGTTGTGTATATTTTGTTCCACTTTTTGAGTTGGTAAAATTTATAATTTGAAGATTTTTCATTTATAATTAATTTTTAGTTGTAAGTGTATTGTTTAATTTATTTTTATATAATTTTATTTAAATATAAATTATTTTTTATTCATCTCATTTTTAATTAAAGACTCTTTTTAATTTATAGTAGTACAATATATCCATTATTTTTAATATGATAATTCATTCGTCATATTTTAATTGTCTCATTTAAGTTATGTACGATTTAAAAAAAATATTAATTTTATTCATTTCAATTCTTTTTACAAAAGAGAGCCTAAAGACCAAAAAAAAAACAAAAATAATTAATAAACAACTCTCTCTAAAAAACTGGGGATAGAGACATCATAATTATCATCAACTAAGATGATCTTCAATTCATCTGACGGAAGAGCTGGGAGGATGAATAGCTCAATGACATGCTAATCACGTTGAGTCATCTTTCTAATTCACGAACTAAGGTTGGAAAAATATGGTCATCCACTTGCTCTTGATAAAGCATATCTATTGAGATTTTGGAGTCAGTCTCGACCACTAGGTTTATAATCTTCTCTTGTCAAACTAACTCTTAACACATGCAACATTGCTCACATCATTACACATACCAATTTTCCAAGCATATCTCCTAATCCAATTTCTAGAAGAATCCCGAAAAAGACCTCCACATATAACAATGTGTCACATATGTGCAATCCCTCAGCATGTAGATCATAGATTCTTCAGTTTTCGTACACTAGTTGCTCTTAACAAAGATTGATGGGTTCCATTTGTATCATGTATGGTTTGTCCAAAGTATTTCATGTGATATAAGCCAAATGAAAGTTTGGATCCGATGGGGGCCTTTCCATTTCCATATGATTTTCCAGTTGGTGTTAGTAGCAATAACAATTTGAGTTGGAGAAAGGTACTTATAAGCATTGCTTACAGAAAACTCATTAAGTATATTATCATCTCAACCCAACTTGTCTTCACCATCTTCATGAAGAGGATGAGAAATAGCAATAATGTGATTAACCATATCGATAACCAATTTTGAAGCATATCAAGGTTCCAATTCCCTTCCCTATTTACAACAACATTAATGGTTAAAGTAGTATCTAAAATTAAGTCAGTTTGCGACACATTGAAGAAAATATGTTGCTCCACTGGGATCCAATAATCAAGCCAAAAATTGTTCCTCCTTCCATCCCCAAGTTTCCAAGTAATATTCTGCTGAAATTTTTCCTAAATCTTTGCTAGAGATCTCTATAACGAAGAATCATTCGACTTGTAAATCATGTTCACCACCAAGTTTTGACTTTTGCCATACTTATTCAAGAGAATCTAACACCATAAGTCCTTATAATTAGTCAACAAATTCCAAATTATTTTACAAAGAAAAAAGTCATTCATTAACTGAGTTAGTTTGATGTCTGGACCACCATTCTCCGTAGGCATACAACAAATCTCCCAACTGATCAAGTGAGCCTTACGAGTTATCTTGGTGTCTCCCCAGATAAAGACTTGTTGTAACTTTTCCAACTCATTACAAATAATTATAGGGATTTTGGCATAATGCATATGAAAGTAAACGATTGAACTCAAAAAAAATTGTAGGGATTTTGGCATAATTGTAAGGACTCAAAGTAATTCTTCCTGCCAAGCTCAAACATTGTTGCTTCCAACCACTCATACGCTTTTCAACATTGATCTTTTGGCTCGAGGCTTGACAAAATTGATCCAAACAATGTGCGATGCAATAAGCTTTCTCTATACTAGCCTCTGAAAATAGTAGAAGGTCGTCTGCAAAAAGAAGGTCAGAAACCTTAGGTCCCACATGCCTTGCACGCATCGGCCAATAACCTGCATCAACCTAGTCAGCGATAATGTGCGATAGACAATCTATATAAATGACTAAAAGATAAGGAGATAAAGGTTCACCTTATCGAATACCTCTAGATGGGGCAAAACTATCAAGTTTATCCCTATTCCATAAAATTTTGAAAGACAAAGTAGAAACACAATGATAAATTAATTTATTAACTACTCAAGAAACTTACAATCCCGAAGACATTATGTAACAAAATTCCAATTCAGTTTGTCATAGGTCTTCTCTAAATCGATCTTTATTGACATAAAAACCTTTTGACTCTTCATTCTTTTCATTGCATGTTGATCAACCAATAACTATTGACAACAAACCTTTTTGAGAGTTATATTTATCTCCTCTGTTATTTTATAAAAATCAAATTTGTGTGTGTAAAAGTAAATTTTTATAGAACAATTATTTTTCTTCAAAAGTATTTCCTCTGTTTAAATATAAGAAAATTTGATTTAAGATAGTTGATATTAAATTTTAATCAAATTCATCATTTTTTAACCATTTTTGTTTATATGTACAGACAGATGGAGCATAAATAGAGAATGAAAAAAAAACCCTAGTCTTTCTACAATTAAATAACAAATCAAAGAGTTTATTTTATCCTCCAATATTATTCAAGATTAGTCAATACATAGTGTATTTTGATAAAAACAAAAAAAAAAACACTCATTTAAATTGGTAATTTTAGAGATATATTTTAAAGATTTTCTAAAATATAACGTGGTGAAAAAAGAAATACAAAATAATAATGGCTCCTAATAGTCCAACTAATCAATGTTGTCTGGTCAAGCCAATAACAATGGTCCAACTCACTTAACTGGATTGATCATGTAAGTGAAAATTAGAATTTTAATTTGATACCCCCTTTGACTTCTATCCCAATTTTTTATTTTAAATTAATTATATTCTTTTCATTTTTACTTTATTTTATTGAAATTTTTTGGACTTTCTTTATCTATCAAACTTTTCGTTTTTGAAATTCATATAAAAAAGAGTCGAAAAAAATTTTTACTTATTAAATTTTTGGTTTTTCAAATTTTCTATTGATAAAAAAAAAAATTAGCGAAAAAATTTTGCTTATCAAGTTTTTTAGGTAGGTGTTGTGCGAAATTCTGCAAGTTTACGTATTTGTCAAGTTGTAGTATATAAGATTATCATATCCACAGAAGATTAATTTACAACCAGACTTAACAAGTGAGGCGAAAGTATATTTAAGTCGTTGTCTACGTAAACGAATTAAGAAAATAAGGCGGTGTCAAATTCATAAATAGATGAAATATGTTTAAGACGGTTATATTAGCCACCGATTTAAGAGAAAAAATTAATATCTCTTTGTTTGATTCGGTTACTTATCTAAACGACTTAATAAAATGAGACGGTGACAATTTTGTAAATATTTAAAATTTGTTTAACGCGGTGATATTAATAATCGATGTAAAGATAACTGTAGCATATAAAATTTTGTAAATATATAAAATTTTGTAAATATTTAAAATTTGTTTAAAGCATATAAAATATGTCGTGCACTTAGTGTTTTATCTTCCCACCCACGATGGTGACCACCAACCACTGTTTTATCTTCCACTCTATTAACCATTCTATTATAAACATTTTCTATTCTCAATTCAACTCAGTTTCATTACCACACTCACAGTTTCATTACCACACTCAGTTTCATCGCCACCATTTAAGATATGGTTGTTGAAGCTATTGACTTCACATCAATAGCCAAACTTAGAGTTTCATGCCACCGTTCAAGGTATGGTTGTTCAAGCCATTGAATAATAAATTTATACATGAGTAATTTTTTATAATTTTCTATTCTTGTATTGTTTATATATAACAATAATTTTGATATATGATCATAATTTCAGTTAGATAATATTATATTATTTGATGAACCTATCCAACAAACTATATGTCAAATTCATTTTATTTTTTTTTCTATCTACTCTATCATTCTTCTGGACGACGACGTATAAGAGATTTTGTGGTTGTATTAACAAGTTAAATTACATATTTCATATTCTACATGTTCAACTTTAGATAATAATAAATAATAATAAAAAGTAAATTGATTTTTTTTTTGTTCAGCCGATATTGATTGTGTTTTTTTTCTTCAGATATTTGATGACTCAAGATCATTTCACTCAGATCAAATAAAAGAAGTTCGCAAACGTTTTGTGCATTTTATTATGAAATTAATAAAAGAAAATGAAGATGCTAAGATATGTCTATTGAATATTGCTACATTATGATTTTGTAATTTTATTAATGGACATCTAATTTTTTTTTCCGTCTTGTCAGGATTAATTAGAAATAGATACATCTTCTTTGTACTATACATTTTTTGTATGAATATGAGATATTGTATATTTTAGTTATTAGATGATTATATAAAATTGTGATTGTAAGTACAAAACTCTTATTTGAAATTTAATACCAAATATTGTATGGATTAGGAGCATAAAAAGAAAATGAAAAATTTATAAAAAAAAAATTAATTATTATTTTAACTATATCTATTAAGTTAGTTGATCAAAATATCCGACTTAAAAAGATGATGTGTTGTACTGAATTTATGATGTTTAAGTCGGTTAAGCTGAATCGACTTAATATGACGAAACTCTATTAAGTCGATTTATGAAACGAGTTAAAAAACAACCTGTTTTTTATGTCGTTTGCTGTTAACTCGGACACAGATATAGTAATCAAGATTTTGTTGTACATTTTAATCGACTTAAAAAGACAAAATTATACTCGTGAACTATCAAACTAATCAAGATTTTATAATATTTAAGACTAATGAAAATTATTATTGATTTATGATAATGAAAATGTAACGATAGCATAAAAATCATAATGAGAGTATATAACAACACAACTTTTAATTAATGAAAAGCAAACCTAGGGTCATGATTTCACATGTAATATCAACAGCAAGTTCTAGTTTTATATGAATTCTTATTTATTTTATAAATTATCAATATCTCTTTAAAACTATTAACAAAGATTTGTCATTTAATGTAATATTATTTTTTCTAAATTAATTCTTTGATTGATCATACAAAAAATATAATTAAGAGAAAACATAAAGAATCAAGAAGTTGAGAGATTAAAAAGATTAATATATATGTTTCATCAGACAAGAATTCTAATTTTAATTATCCTATAGATCTACCAATTAATTGTAGTTGATCACTAGTCAATTTATTGATTAAGACAAATGTCAATCATCTTAAACCTATAAATAAAACAATAAAATAATTTAATTGAGATAAATAACAAAAATCTAAAATAAAAATATAATTTAAAATTAAGACATAGTAAGAAAGTATCTTAATTATTCAGAAGACTCTGAAAGAGAGTTTAGTTACTCATTGACATATAAAAAATAAAGTAAATAACATAAGTGTTCATCAATTAAAGGAAAAGAAATAAAAACTCAAAAATATGATTTTGTTTGTCCCAAAATTTGAGACACTTTACTTCATTAATTTTTAAAGTGTTTATCCTTAAATTCTCTTTAAATTTTTTACACTCCTCTAATTATGTTACGATCATTCTATTTTTTTTCCCTCTCATGATAACAAGATCACAATTTTGTATAACAACTAGTCGTTCATTGACAATATTTTCTTATCATAAAATTCAATTTATTTGAAATGTGCAACAAATCCTCTTTTTGTATTCATAAGTTAAAATATTAAACTTGATATTTTTGCACTAATTATTTTATAAATTTAACCAATTTTAATTATTTGATTGATCAATTCTGCAAATATAATAAAAAAAATAAAAAAAAATTAAAAACAAAATTATAAAATAGAGAGTAAATATCCTATTAAAATCCTATAAAAATAAATTTATTAATAGAAAACAAAATTGAGACAATATTTATCTACCAAAAGTTGATGAAAATTCTGATAGGCAAAAAAAAAAATTGAGAAAAATTTTTAGCTACCAAATTTTTTGTTTTTGAATTTTCTAGTCGATAAAAAAACCGTTTTCAAAATTTTTGATAAGACAAAAAAAAAAGTTGAAAAAAATTCAAAAACCAAAAAATTCGATTGGTGATTATTTTTTAGATCAGATATTCGAATAATGAATTTTCTGGTTCAAGAATTTATGAGATAAAAAATTACTTTTTTCTTGACTCTTTGAAAGGGAGTATGCGTGGATAAAAATTACAAACGTGAAGTATAGGTCTATATATGAAATACAAAATCTAATTTTCTAAATACGTCATTCATTAATCATGATATCATTTATAAATTTTAACCTATATTAATAACTTTTTTACAAAAATACTCATAATTAATGTACTATTATAAAATATAACTTCTTTTACAATTATATGTGTAGATTATAGGTATTAATTTCACAAATCTATCAATTATTGGTCCAATCTATATATTGGAGTGGTAAAAAAATTTCACAATTAAAAAAGTCACAAAAACTAAAAAAACTACTAGAATTTGTGGGCTTAATGAGGTATATAACCTCATTTTTCAATCTTTTTAAGAAAAAAGTTTGACAAATTTTGTTTGATTTTTTTCTGAGAAATAAAAGGTACGTTTGTTTTAGAATTTTTTAAATCAAGAGTTATTTTTTATTGTTTGAATTGTATTTATTTCTAATATTTTTAAAATTATTTTGATTAAAAAATGAAAAGTTAAAATTAATAGTTTCTCACACTTGTATGAGAGAGAAAAATGTCACAAAATTTAAAAACATCGAACTTAACTCACTAATAGGAGGAAAATGATGAAGTTACCTTATCTTTTTTAAAAAATCTGAAATTACCCTCCATTAATTATCCTTTTCGTCCACATTAATTTGTTGTTGTTTTTATGTTTTTTATTTGAATCATTTTATCTTTTATATTTATTCGTAATATAAATTTATTTTTGCATTTTTTTTATTAATACTTAAGGTACATTAATCAATTTTGAAATGAATAAAAAAAAAAAATTAAACTAATAAATTTTGAAGTGACCAATTTGAAATATTTCAACTGTTATGTTGTAGTAAATTTCATAAGAAATGTTTTAGATATTGACGCATAACATAACAAAATTCTACTAAGTACTAACTATTGTCTTAATGATTATGGATGATCAAATTATGACAATATGCTTATAGTAATTTTAGAAAAGAGAGAAATTAATCTATTTAAAAAAGTCATGTCCTTTATAATGATTTTGTAGTTTAAAATATCACTTTTATAAAATTATATACAAATAGATTAAAAATCATTTTTATAGTAGTAAACACGAAAATCAAAAATTCATTTTTAAAGAAATATCTAAAAAATAGTCTCTAAATTTTCTAAAGTAAAAATTATTTATATTTAAGCTCAAATAAATGCACCCAAATTTTTTTGATTATTTCTCAAAATTTTCCAATAAAAAATGATTTACAATTTTTTTAAAATTTTTTCTTGAAATTTTTTTAATTCAAAATAAAAATTTGATTTTTTTTCTACAAAATTTTTCCAAGAAAAAAATATTTTAGATTTTTTGGGAAAAATAAATTTTAAAACTTTTCAAAAAAAAAATCAATTAACAAAATATTAGATTTATAAACTTTTTTTTTTAAACCCATAAAAAATTAATTGTAATAAGAGTCTAATATTAAAAGCTTCAAAGAAATTTTGTTTAGAAAGATTTTAGATTTTACTACTTTATTGGATGGATATTATAATATGGGATGAAGAGAGTAGTATATTCTAAAAACACATGTTAACTAGATTCTTAAAATAATAATAATAAATGTGATGTAACCAAGAGCATGTATGTTGCATTGTTGTTCTTGCACTTTGTTTTTCTGAACGGTCTATTTTGTGCCTTCTACCTGCGAGCCGCGGCCTTAGACAGGTCCATACCCGTATATCAAAGACCGTAGTTTTAAATTAATAAGGGTTTAAAAGGTATTTGTCAAAAATATAAAAATAAAATATTTATATTAAAAAACAAATTTTGATTTTTTAAAAAAGTGAATACATAATTTTTATACAATTTTTATATAATATTTTTATTTTAACAAATGTCCTAATATATTATAACATTTTCTTAGCACCTACTCACTCCCATAAACAAAAAATGTCACCAGCTTCCAAATTTATTTTTTGAACTAAAGTGCTATAGGTAAACAGGTTTTAATATTATTAAGAATAGTAATAATAATTTCAATAATTTCTTAAAAGTCTATTTTGAAGATACTTTATTTCTGTTAATTATATTTTTTATTTATTTATTTACATGTATTAAAACAATTAATAATTAATATTATACTGAATTTTGTAAACAATAAATAAATTAGAACAAATTTTTCTACGGACTGAATAATAATGATGATAATAATAAATCACACTATTCAAAAACACTTAATAATTATACCCTTATACATAAAACTTATTTGATAATAAATTGAAATAAGACTTTTCAACCATTAACACACTTATTAAACCATCAACAAAAAAGTTACCATAAACAAAAAGAAAACCTTTTTCCACTTTCACAAAATTCGAAACTCAGAACCCAACAATGTCCACCATTTCACGCTTCATCACAATAACCTTCTTCACCATTTGCAGCATAACCTGTGTAACTGAATCCATTGGTGTGAATTGGGGCACCATGGCTTCACACCCATTACCACCCATTAAAGTAGTGAAGCTTTTGAAGTCCAACAACATCAACAAAGTAAAGCTCTATGATGCAAACCCTGATGTTCTTCAAGCTCTTTCTGGGTCTAACGTTGGTGTCACTGTTGGCATTCCTAACATTATGCTTAGAAGCTTAAACTCTTCTAGAAAAGCTGCGGATAATTGGCTTCATGATAATGTTACCCGTTATGTTTCTAATGGAGACGGTGGAATTCGAATTGAGTATGTCACTTTTCTTTGCTCCATTTCTTCCTATTTTTTGCTCATGCTTTTATAGTTTTGTTATTAATGTATTATTAATATTATTATATTTTCTCATTTTTATATTATTTAATTCTCAATAGATTGTTGCCTATTTTGTTTTTTCCCTCTTTTTTATATTTGTTGTTGTGGCCTTTGATAACAACGTAACGAATTAGCAAAAGTGAAACAATAATTAGTAAGTGAATTAGGAAGTTTTATAGATTATTATAGAACAAATAATGCCATAGGTGTCAAGTTTTATAGATTATAGAACAAACAATGTCATAGGTAACAAAGTAGTTAATAAACTTCAGTTAAGAACAAACTGTTCGAGAGAATCTGAGTTCGAATCTTGATTGGAACATTCATTTGGTCAGACTTTACTTATCTCTCGGCTGAATTTTAGATTACTAGGTATCCTTTCACTTGGGAACTGTTGGTTTAATACCAATAAAAAACAATGCCATAGGTGTGGTCAGCTGAATGGGGTTTGAGTACTCAATCTTCCAATGGTGCCAAAACCCACAACGTTGTCGGCGAGTTCCAGATTCAATTAGAAAGCAAGTGAGAAGCTAGATTGGTGAAGTTGAGAGAGAAATTGAAAGTTATGTGATGAAGTTAATGCTTAAGTGCATCATATTTATGTAAATGTTAAAAGAAAAATAAGATAGTATTATGCAGGTTATAATGTGAGGTTAATCTGAATGGGATGCTGCTATGGTTGTGCAGGTCTGGAAAATGTGTGCAATGATTAAGTGGGAGAGAAAATAGATGATCATGATATGTTTAGGGAAGACTGAAGAGGAAGCAGAGTTAGAATGTGTCAAAGTTAAAAAGTAGCTACTGTGACAAAGAGATAAAAGAACTAAAATAAGCAAAAGCCAATGTTTCATGGTTTCTCTCTACATGAATATAAGAGAATTGTCAAAACTGTTTTACTAGTCCATATATTAGGTGATGATAACAGGGTGAGTTCCCCAGATATGGTGAACTACATTTACTTCTATTCTGAATATACACATTTCAGATAGAAACTTTATTTTGGGTCTTTTTCTTTGAAGATTTGAATTTTTGAACAAAACAATGTTACTGTTTTCTCAGTATTGCATGCTAGGAGTAGCATGAAATGCTAGATCAATTAAATTCAGTAGCCATGGAGCATCAAAGAAGTACTCATAACTCTCCCTTGACAATGACTATATATTAACTAAAACTCCAATTTTCCTCCAGCCTTTGTTGAAATGCTTCTGAGGGCTGAGATTTTATTACTAAATAAAGCATTTCCAATTTCCAGAAAATATTTCATCTTATCTGGTTCTTCCCTGTAGTTGTACTGTTGTAGGTAGGACAAATAGATCTGCCATTCATTTTGGTCAGAACCACTTAACAGAACTGTTGAAAATTTTGACCATCAGTTGAAAGAAAATGGATTATGCATTTCTAAAGTATGATTCACTTTACATATATGGTTCTAAATTTACCTTATGCAGATATGTTGCTGTTGGTGATGAGCCGTTTCTCAAAAGTTACGGCGAACAATTCCATCCCTTCATAATTGGAGCTGCTATGAACATTCAAGCTGCGTTAAAGAAAGCAAAATTGGACAACAAAGTGAAAGTTGTAGTTCCATGCAGCTTTGATAGTTTTGAGTCTAGATCCAACCTGTCCTCCGAAGTGCATTTTAGGTCTGACATCAACAAAACCATGATTGAGCTCCTCACGTTTCTCGATAAGCACAGATCGCCTTTCTTCGTGACCATTTCTCCGTTCATAACCTTCCTTCAGAACAAAAACATTTCACTGGATTTTTCACTCTTTAAAGAAACTGCACACCCTCATAAACTTAGCCACAAAACATACAAAAATAGCTTTGATTTGAGCTACGATACGGTTATTACCGCGTTATCAACAGTAGGATTTCCTAATATGGAAATTGCTGTTTCAAAGATTGGTTGGCCTACAGACGGAGCTGCAAACGCAACATCAAACCTTGCAGAAACCTTCATGAAAGGGCTAATGAACCACCTTCATAGCAACTTAGGAACCCCGCTTCGACCACATCAGCCACCACATGAAACATACATTCACAGCCTTCTAGACGAAGATCAAAGGAACATTGCTGCTGGAAACTTCGAAAGGCATTGGGGTTTATTCACCTTTGATGGCCAAGCGAAGTACCGTGTTGATCTCGGCCAGGATTCAAAGAGTCTTGTGAATGCTCAAGATGTTGAGTATCTTTCTTCCAAGTGGTGTGTTGTGAACAACAATAAAGACTTGTCTAATGCAACTGCAAGTGCTTTAGAGGCTTGTGCAAATGCTGATTGCACTGCACTATCTCCCGGTGGATCTTGCTTTAACATCACATGGCCAAGTAACATATCATATGCTTTTAATAGTTATTATCAGCAGCATGATCAGAAAGCCGAAAGCTGCGATTTTGGAGGTCTCGGTTTAATCACAACCGTCGATCCGTCCATGGACCATTGTAGGTTTCCAATTGAGATTCACACTTCTCACGCAGAATTTTACAGGGTGGTTAGTTTCCAATGGATGATTCTACTTGTAACAACCCTGTTGGCATCTTTGGGGGTTTGACATAAGTAAAAAATTAGGATCATTTTTGCAGCTCATGGCCGGTGGTAATCTTGTTGTAGATGTTTGTTGATGAGTTAAAATGGTTAGCTCTTTTTGTAGTTAATTTATTCATGCAATTAAAGCATTCAGGTTATCACTTTTGTTTGCATGTTCCATGGTTATTTAGTGGATGTGGTTGAACATGAGATATCATTTCCTGAATTTGAGTTGTTGTTCTTGAGGAAGGTTCTATTGATTGTTAAGTTTTGATCAATTATAGGCTTGATCTCTTTGAAGTTTTTGTTTTGGCAGTTTATTCTCTTTAAAATCTTAGCCTTAGGTTGGTAATTGGTTAGTTATCATTTCTTACATTGGTTAATAGTGTTGGAAGGAACCAAGTGGACCATGGTTACTTTCTTTTTGAGTTAAAGATAGGGTTGGAAATGAGCCGAGCTAAATCAAACTTGGGTTTAGTTCGGTTTGCCTTGATAAGAATTTGTTCAACTTGAAATTCGACTTGAGTTCGCCACAACATAATTTTCAGCTCGTTTGTAGTTTACGAGCAACTCAATCGATAGCTTGAATCAGAAGACAAAAATTAAAGAAACAAATGTGGTTCTGCAACTTTAAGTTAAAATATTAATAAAAATTAATAAAATAAATAATTAAAGTCCATATAATTTAAACTATGATCAAATATTAATTTTCTTAGATCAATTTTTTCATTAATCTTGATTGTCTCATGAGTTGGTGGTGCACTTATAATATAGAAGAAAATGAAAGTGTAACAGAGTATTTCTTTCAATGTAGAATTTCAATAGTGAAATTAAAGAAAGTTATGTGATTATGAGACTGTAAAGTTGAGCGTTATCATGTCTTGACCTTAATAATCTTAATAAAAAATTATATTTAAAAGAAATTGATCAAGATAATTATTTGGCTTATATCATGTCTTTAATATTTTTGATTAAAATAATTTTCTTTTAAAAGTCAAAAATAATAAATAATAAAAAAATCTTCTCGTACACAAGATGTATAAAAAAAAAATCAAAAGAGTTACAAAATTCACCAAATGAATTAAAAGATATTTCACATTATAAAATGACAAAACAAATAAATAATCCAACGAATTTGTCCACCAAAGAGAAAATGCATAATCAAATTTTTTAACCTTTGCTTTTTTGAAAAGTCTTAGCCTTGAAGTGTGTTAGAAAACATGTGTTAAAAAGTGTGTCCCTCCTAACATTCCTCTTGCTTTAATCCACTATCAAGACATTTTTTAATGCAATCCACCAAACACTTAAGACACACCATTCCCGAAGAAAAAATTGTGTTGTTGCGCTCCTTTCAGATCTCCCGATTAGAAGTTAATCAAATCATTTACAAATGTATTTTGATTTTCCTATTTTGAAAAAGTAAATCACAAAATTGAGAAGCATGATTGAAAACAACATTTGAAAGAACACTCGAAATACCCAATCAAAGAAAATGATGATTCCAAACCACATCAAAACGAGGACAATAAAAAATTAAATGAGTTGCATTTTCAACTTTTATCACAGTCTCCCACCCACCCGCATATTTATTCTAAACTAAATTCTTATGCCCCAAATTTTCTTCTATTGGTAACCTGTTGTTGAACAATTGCCAGGCAAAGAAAGATTTCTAAAGACACCAATTTATGTCAAATTAATTCAAGAAGCTTTAGATGAACTTCCTCCAATTGACGAGTAAGCATTACGCATTCATCTTTAACATAATATCCTTTCAAACAATCTCCAAATTCAAGAAGCTTTAGATGAACTTCATCATGACTAATTTGTGAGAACCACTTATCAATTATTGTGCAAAACAATACTAGCACACAAAACACAACAATCTTCCCACATTCTTCCTTTCAAACAAACAATCTCCTAATTCATTCTCATCTCCACCCTTCAAACTCCAACCTAACCTATTCATTTAAGCAATTGTTACGTTTTTATTAGTAATAATACTAAAAAGTATGATGGTAATCAGGCCTCAGTTTTATGGAAAAGTATGCAAAAAGTATATCTATTCTAACAATATGCGCAGTAGTTTTATAAATTGTGAATTTACAAAACACACGATTGCGGAAGATCCCTAATAATCAATTTTAAAGAATGTCAAGCAATATCAGTTATTGATTATATGGAGAAGTGCATCAAAAACAATTTGTATTCAAGATATTGATTTTCATGCAGCCATGTCAAAACAATTTGTCATGCAAAGCTATCTATCACCGAATCTTTATCATGCATTCGATCAATATCAAGAACGCAATAATTGCAGAAATCTAAAAGAGATAAGGGAAAAAAAAGTGTACGCAGATATTTATACTGGTTCAGCCGCTTTGTGACGGCCTACATCCAGTCCCAAGATCAAACCCGATCTTAGCCTTTTCACTAGAATGTCTTAGAATCAGTTTACAGATGTTCCAGCTCCTCGCCTATCAATCTTAAACTATTCTTTTCTATTCTAATCTTCTCTCCCTGAATCCCAGAGTTTATCTCCCACAAACTCTTCCAAGATTTCAGTCCAGTGTCCTTTTGATGAGATCCCTCAATCACAAAAGATCACTACCAGTTATAACTGGATTTTCCCAAAATAATTTGGTTACAGAATTTGAATTACAGAAATTACAATTGATCAAATATACAACGTTCTTGATCTTCATTCTTCTCAAAGCTATCTTTCTCAATTTTGTCTTTTTCAATCCTTGTTGATCACCAAAGTAGATTGTTTAAGGCTGAAAAAGATATTCAAAGTAATATCATTTGAGAAAGGATTTTTAGTATTGTGTATGTAGTGAAGATGTATTGTCAAAATTTTTATTCACTAGATGTATCATGTTGTTATAAGAAGAAATGAGTAAATGCAGTTTATATAGTTTCAGGAAAAACAACGTGTCAATCGATTAGGCCAATCGATTGCTTATAGTTGTAAAGCATGCTAATCGATTTGTCCAATCGATTTCGCGAATCTTGTTTTTCTTGAATCTTGAAACTGCACATATTAATCGATTTACCTAATCGATTAGTTTACCTGAGTTCTTCAGACTTGGATGGATGTTCATATTTGAATCAATGTGCACAATCGATTTGTGGTGTTTTGTTCCAACAACGAGATCAAAACAATCGATGTGTCTAATCGATGCAACTATATACATAATCCTTAATCCATCACTGTTTCTAAAAACTTTTGTACCAATCGAATTAGTCAATCGATTTCACTGGTTCCAGAGACACAGTGATTTACATAAATCGATTTGCCCAATCGATTTGACAAGATACATAATTGATTTAAAACAACATAATCGATGTGTCTAATCAATTGTGGATTTAAGTCTGAAGCTCATTATATTGTTTGGTTCATTCAATCGATTTACCCAGTCGATTGATGCCAAACTTATTTCAACATAAATGATTTAGTGGATTGTGCTAATCGATTGCATATGTCCCAGACCAAAGTTATTTTGAAGTTAATTTGGGTACATCGATTTGTCCAATCGATGTGTTCATTGTTGGTTTGGCTCTGTGACCTTCGAAATCGATTATCCCAATCGATATAGACAATTATCAATACTGATATGATTGGCTCAATCGATTTGCCAAATCGATTTGAATGCAAGACAGGCTACTGACTTGCACATTTTAATTTCAGTAAATATACCAATCGATTTGTCTAATCGATATGAGCAATCAGTTCAGTCCTTGAAAATTAACCAATCGATTTGCCTAATCGATTTGAGGCTAACTAGCTCTCTGACTTGCACAATTTATTTTCTGATAGATGTACCAATCGATTTGCCTAATCGATTGATATCATGCTTAAATGTGCAAATCGATTTTGCCAGTCGATTGCTTAATCCCAGACTGCATAATTTCATTCAACCCTGTTACAGAATCGATTTGACCAATCGATGTGCCTGTGAATCTTCAAGCTTTTGTTGATTTCTTAAGTTCCAAGCAATTGTCTCAAGTTTGTAGGGTTGAGTTGTTGGTCCTGAAATTTTTCTCAGTTTACAATGTTAGACTTATTTAATGATGTATGTTTGTCAATAATATCAAAAATAAGCAAATGTCCAACAAAGTATACCAAAACGATCACACCAACAAACCTTTATTCGGCTAAGAGTTTTTTCAAAATAAAGTATCTTAACAATTACATATCACTCTGCCGTCTCTCCCTTACTACTAAGTCAACGCATCTTTTGAATATTCTTCCACCATACTGATACTCGGTTCAATGTCAAATAACATAATATTATTTGATAAAATGTCATTTTCTTTTCTTTTTATATTTTGGATAAAGTCTTCTAGTTTTATTGATTATGTAGGTTAAGAATAATAACATTGTTTTTAACATATTTTAAAAGATAAACATTAAGTTTCACAAATAAGACTTCATTGGCATTTACTTATGAATTTAATTTCTATACTAATAATTGTATAAAAGTGTTACATACTTGACTAGTATGGTTTGTGCTAAACTGCTAAACACGAATAATGATATTATAAAATTAATTTTATATTTTTTGTATTTATTTTATATATTTAAATAAGTCTTTAATTAGTATATTAATTGTGTAAAAACATCTTAATTAATAGATTCAATTTATTTTTATCAAAGCTATAAATAAAGTCTTATATATGATTAGTTTACATGTACGTAGTGACATTAAAAAGTTTTCACACTACACTGTATATTCATAAAATATACAATTTTTATTAAAATTAATTAGGTAAATTGAGTGATATTCATTTGATGGAATAATAATATAGGTAATCATTGAAATATAGTATGATGAGACTCTATTTAATTAAGTATAAGAAAATTATATTGTTGATTTAATATATATTTTTTTGTCGAATTAAAATATAAGATTGAATATTTAAATTTTTTTTTACAGTAATTTAGATGTCTCTCTGTCTTTTTTCTTTCTATAAGCACGGGAAACATAAATTTTTACTCTATATCTCATATTTATGTTTCTACCACATATTTTAATAAAAATTCAATTTTATCTTTTTTTTTTAAAAATAAAATAAAATTTTATGTTTTGTATCTAAAAAAAATTTAAAAGAATTTTCCAACATGCAAAGTTGAGTTTTCAGGAGAAAGTTGTGTTTTGAAAAACTTGAAAAAAAATTCTGAAACACAAATTTCAAATTTCAAAATCACAATTGTGTATCAAAGCTTATAAGTTTTCCGGTTTAAAAAGCTTGAATTTTCTAAAATATATTTATATTTGAGAAAAATTTTAAAAATAAATCTGAAAGATTATTGTGTTCCAGAAAAAAAAATTCAGTATACAAAATTCGAAATATTTAAATACGTTTGAGTTTCAGATAACTTAAATAAGTTTTTTCAAACTCAAGTTGGATTTAGTGAAGTACAATTTAAAAAATAAAAATAGGTAGTTTATATAAAATGTGAAAGTATAAATGTTGGTTATAGGGTTTAATTTTCGGGAACAAATTATATTTTTTAAAATATAAATACAATGTAAAAATAAATTAAATAAATGGAACTATAAAAAATTCATAAATTTACTGAGTGGAAAAAATTAAAATCTTTGGTATGAAAATTAATGTAATGAAATGTATTTAAATTTTTTTTTTAGAAAAAAGCTTTAAATATTAATTCATACATATATATGGGCTTAAAAATTTAAATTTTTTAATTATATATATAATAACAATAATAAAATTTTATAAATTGTAACAAATAACAATTCAAAATCTTTAAAATAATTGGTTTGAAATTTATTTAAAAATTGAATTGAATTTTTTTTTGTTATGGCTTATATGATGTATAAATATATTTGAAATTACAATAGTTTATGTGAGTTTTTTTGAATTAAATATAAAGCAAATGTATAAGTGGTTTCTAATATAGGGTTTTTCGCGGAGTTTTAATATTATACGGTTAAAAAAGTCTTTTATATGGTTATGTTTCTGTTTGTCAGTTTTTAAAAAGTCTTTTATATGGTTATATTTTGTTCTTCCTATTTTTTGTATGATTGTTGTTTATTAAATGTAAATTGGTTCATCTTCTTTGCAAAAGTGTTTAGATATGATTTTTTTTATTGATCACAATGTTACAACCTCTAAGATTCTACTTCAGCAGAAGCTCAAAATTTATCTTCAACTATCCATGCATTTTTTGAATGTTATTTAAGATTTCTCACAACAAATGCTTTGTTTTTCAATTCTTTTTGTGTCTATTATTGAATTGTGAATTGTGTGTTGAACATTATATTTTTTTAACGGTAGGTTTGATGGCTAGTGATTATGAGATTATAAAATATTATTTTAAGATTTAGAATTTTTGATATTACATTATTCGACATCTAATATTTATTAAAAAATTATATATGTTATTAGAATTTAAGTACCTTAGAGTTTAGGTGTGTTGTGATTAAGTTAATCTCTCAACAACTCAAATTTTTCTGATGTATTTTTATATGTTTGAAATTGGTATTCTTGATGTGTTACCTATGTGTTTGCATGATTCCTTTGTCATAATAGATGAATGGAAATTCATTATTGATTCATCAATGATTTAAAATAAAATTAAAACTTCAATTCTTTAACTTTGTATTTCTATTGGTTTGTCTTACTACGATTAACATCCATTGATATAAATTTTGTTAACAAATTCGTATAAAGTTATTAAACAATAATCATGTAAACAATAAAGTTTTATTATTTGTTGATTGAAATCATGTTATAAGGTTAATTAGATTGACTTTTTTCGTGAATTTTATTAATCTTTTAATTATTAATACAAAATTTATTTATTTTCTTAAATTTATATATTGCAATAATTATTCCTTTGTTGTTAAAAATAACATTTACTATTAAAATATAACACTTCGTACCGATATTAATATCAATTGTAAGTTTTCTATTTCTTTAATAGTCTGCATTGTATATAAAGATTTCTTTTATTAGAAAAAGTGTTGGTAGATTTAAATTCATATTTAAATATTAATCATATATCTACACTATAAAATATAAATGAAACGGACGTGGCATTGCCGTACCACTTTGTTTATACATAATATAATATTTATATATGATGTAACGTCTAATTATTTATTTATTTTTTCAAACATTGGATATCTTAAAAAAGTGATAATGACTTTAATACCAAACTCCAACAAATCAAACTCCAACAAATCAAAAATATTCACACAATCACTTGATGGAGAGTTATGATTTAGTAAAGAATGAGACAAAATAGCATTAATAAGGCCTATGTTTTTTCTTTTGTTGAGGTGAGTAATAGTTAGTTTGCGATATCAAATTTTAAATAGAAAATATCAATTATTTATGAAAAAATACATTATTAATCATGAATATGATTGATTGACAAACTCTCTATCTAAAATATGTAATAAAATGATTCAAATTATATTTCTTTAAGTATGTTTTTGGTTTAAACATTTATTATGACCTGATGTAAACGACAGTAGAATATGAATATGTCATATATATATATATATATATAGATGACTGAAAACATGTTCTATTTAAATCAATTTGTTGTTTATGACAATTAAATGAACAACCTTGCAAATTTTGCTGTTTACGACTTGCTGAGAGTATAACGAGAGTATAACTTGTTGTTTATGACAATTAAATGAATTAAAGATAGAGTTTTTTTTTTTACTTAATGTCATAAAAAATTATTGATTTAAGAAAACGAAAAATCAATAAATATTGTGTGACATATTTCCATACTACATGTATTTTATATCATTTTACCACATTTGTTTATTGTGTAAATTTGAAGTAGTGATTTAGATTGATGTATAACATGTTTTTTCTTTGCATTTACAACTATAAAATATGATCAATAATGCTATTTACACTTCCCAAATTACTATTCACACCCTCAAAATATAATAAAAAAATAAAAATATCCAAAATGTCCTTCTCTTTATTTCATCTTCTTCATAACATTACTTCTTTATAACTCATCTTTTTTCTCTTCATTCTACATTCTATATTTTCATTGTTGTTCATCTTTTTCATATTCATCATCAATCATCATCCACCATTTTCATCAATCATCATCCACCATTTTCATCAAACATCTTCATCAATCATCATCAACCAAGTTCATCAAGTTATTATCATTGTTGTGAATCAAGTAAGTAATAATCATTATTTGTTTTTGTTGTGTTATGTTGTTTTGTTTTATCTATTTAAGAATACAATGCGTGAAAAATGAAGGAAAGTAGTTTCCATTATTGATGAAGAAGACAACCTTCATTGCCCTAAACTCAAAAACGTACGTGAAAAAAATTTCAAAATCCAAACCTTACGTGAACTCAGTTCACGTATGTGTACGTGAATTGAAATTACGTACCTTTACGTGAATTGAGTTCACGTAAGGTTTGACATTCAGTTTACGTACATGAACTGAATTCACGTAATTTCTGGATTTTTGAACCCTAAGCCCTTACCCCTAAGTTCACATATGCTTTACTGTTTACATTTATTAAAATGATTTTCGTTTTGCAGATATGGTGCGCACTATGTTTACTGACAGAGAGGATCGTGTTATACTTAACGAGGGCACTTCTAATGTGGAGTCTAATGCGAACGGTCATCGTATTAGGTCAACTGCTTCTACAAGGGCACAAAGACGACGAGTACAGCGACAACAGGAAGAATCCCAACCTGAACCCCAAACAGCTGATATAGATGAACCTCCACATGATATTGGATATCCTGGTGATTTGATTGATAGTTTTGTCCTTAGGATATTTGGCGATCATGTTGCGACTCAACTCTGGGATTGCGAGATCATTTTCTCAATCAAATTAAGTTAAATTATATTTTTTAACATTTATGTTTAACATTTATTTTTAACTTATATTTTTCACTTAAATAATTTCAGGATCGGAGAGAATTAAGGGTGTTCAGCAATGGGAAAAAATTAAAAGAAGTTGTTATTGAAGACGAAGAGGGTGAGCAACTGGTTAAAAGCTCGGGATTGTATTCGTTACTAAAATGCAGCTATGAAATGATCGACAAAGGGATCATTTCTGAATTCGTAGAGAGGTGGCATCGTGACATTAGTAGCTTTCATCTCCCTATTGGTGAAATGACGATTACTTTGGACGACGTGTCATCTCTGTCGCATATTCCCATTACCGGTGCATTCTTCAGTGTTAATGTATTTAACAAGGATGAAGGTGCATATATATTGGCAGAGTTTCTTTGAGTTAGTCACGGTGTTGCTTATGCTGAATTTAATGTGACGCAAACAACCACGGTTAGGTATAGTTGGTTACTTGACGTATACCATCAACGTTGTCATGACCAGCATTGGCAGATGGCTGCGAGAGCATTTCTGTTGTTTTTGGTTGGTTGCACACTCTTCAACGATAAGGGTGCCTACGCAGTTAGTATTGCCTATCTTGAGTCCTTCCGAGACCTTAATTCTTGTGGGGGATATGCATAGGGTACATCTGCTCTTGCTTATCTTTATGAAAATCTTCGAGAAGCCAGCATGCATCAAACCAGAACTGTATTAGGGTATCTGACACTTTTACAGGTAAACTGTATGATTGTTTATTGTGTTTATAATTTTTATTATTAATGATTCTAAACTAATGATATGTTATTATATATGTGTAGGCATGAGTTTATGAGGATTTTTCTACATTATGTAGAGATGGTTGTAGACTTTCTCCTACTTATGTTGAAGACTATCCTAGAGCACTTAAAATGGAAGCCTAAAAGGGATAAGGGTCTGGTTCTTCCATTTAGGAAAGCTCTTGACGAGATTAATGTTGATGAGGACTGTTGGACACTATATGAGGAGCATCGACTGAAGCGGGACACGTTGGGGTCCAAAGATGTATGATCATCTGCCAGACAGAGTATTGCGACAATATGGTCATGTTTAAACCATTCCTGGCTCACCGTTAGAGGTAGTGGGTCAGACGACCACACCAGATGAAATGGACATTATGTTTATGCAGTATGTTGTGTATGTAGTGGATGTTGGTGCAATTGTGCAAGGACATGTAGTTTGCTCAAATGATTATATGGACTGATTTCGCAGAATTTCTCATCCATACATCATTCGTAGAGGACCAATCCATGAAGCTGATGCAGAGCCTACAGATCATGCCACTTATGCAGCTAATGGCGGCGATCTTGCTGATGACACATTTGACATAACAGTATATTGATATTATTTTAACTATAATTTTTTATTTCATTGAATTTAACTCATTATTGATAGTTAATTTTTTTTTTGTATTATTGATACTTATTTTTAATTAATTTAATTCATTATTGATCCTGCTTCTTTTTTGGAAAAACAGTCATCTTGCACTTCGCTTTGACATTTTTGCATACATGAAACAAGCATAATAAATTGACCGCCTTTGGAAAAACAAATTCAACTGCATTCATTAAAGTAAGATCTCTATCAATAACAATTACTTCAACTTCACCACCTGTAATCTGTTCTTTTAACATTTGTAGTGCCCATGTAAAATTATCAGCACGCTCAGACTGTAGATACGCAAATCCCACACAAAATGTCATTTCTGTAGATGTAACACCAATAATTTCAAGTAATGGCATCCGATACCTACATATCTTGTATGTGCTATTCAAAATCAATATTATGTGAAAATTATTTACAAGACTGGTAGCGTCTAGATGAGTCCAAAAGATGTCCCTCAACTCATTTGAACTCTCTACCTTCCTATATCGATAGACATATTTGTCGCATTCCATCAATGTCAAAATATATTGCATTTCTGTTCTATTACCTCTAAGTGTTGAATAATATGTTTGACGTGCATTGTAAACTTGTTTTATTATCGTCAAACTTGTAACATTATGATCCTTTATTGTCATCAATATATTTCTTGGTTTGATCATATTTTTCGTCATATCACCAAGTACAACTTTCTCTTCCTGAGACAGTCGGTCTAAGAAAGCATGACTAGTCAGTTTTTTGGCCAATTCATGGTTATGGACACCACATATTACATGTAGATACCATCCATCACCAACATTTGATGGTGTACCTCTCAATCTAAATGGACATGCACATTTTTTACTCTTCGTCGGTTTAGGATTCTTCCAAGGTCTATATGTACTGCTTCTTTCACAACCAAGAATTAATTTTGTCTTTGTTCTTAGTCGTGTTGTCGCATTTTCAGATCTAAAAATAACAACGACAACTCCATTTTCCCTTCCAACATTACTAGCCCATTTTAATAAATCATCTCGCTATCAAACATCATGTCGGTGCTAAATAGATCAGTCAAATCAACTATAACATATTCACCTCCCTTGTTCATAGCGTCATTCATTGCATCAAAATCATCATATATTTCATCAAAATCACGTTTCAAACAGTCATTCATATTCTCGAAATCAGGTTCCAAACCTTCATACATTTCATCACTATTGTCTTCCCCTTGGTCCAATTATCTGTATCCAGAACAAAGGAAAACTAAATTTTCAATTTTTTAATTAACATATATTAAACTGCAATTCACGTAAGTTTACGTAAACTGAGTTCACGTACCTAACTTATTTTTCAAATTTCTACTGAGTACGCAATTTCAGATCACGTACATGGCTTATTATTCAACATTCAATGGTTACACAATTTTAATTTACGTAGGTGTACGTGAATTCAGATTGCGTACAATATGAGGATACAAGTTTCAAACTCCATTGATTACACAATCTGAGTTCACGTAGGTGTACGTGAATTCAGATTGCGTAGAGTATGAGATTTTTAATTTTTTAAAACATACGTGAACTAAGTTCACGTAACTCCAGAACGTACGTGAAATGAGTTCACGTAAAATCTCCAGATTTACAACAACAAAAATACAAACCAAAATACAGAGCAACAAACATACTTTTTTATGTAATTTTAACCACAATGTGATGATCAAACTGATGTGTTGTAGGTTATGAGTGAGTGATGTAAATTTTTAATGATTTTGAGTATTGGTTACTAAGGTGTGATGATTTTTGTATGTGAGTTATGAGTGTGATGAAAGTTGATAAATGGGAATTATGGGATAATAAATGTGTAATATTGATGACAGTGGCATTTTGGGCATTTTAGACATTTTAATTTTTTTTTTTTTAATTTTAAAAGATGTGAATAGCAATTTGGGGGTGTTAGTAGCAATATTGAAATATGATTTTGTAGTCTTCAAAATATCATTCAAACACCTACAATTAATAATTGTCTTCATTCTCCTTCCATCTCCTACAAAGTATTCCTCTTAATAGCATATCTCATTTAGTTGTCTTTCATTATAGAATAGAATAATGACTACTTTTATTTTTCAAATCAACCAAACAAATAAGAATTCTTATATATTTTTTGATGCCTATAAGAATTCCTATATGTAGTACTATTATCATTTATCAATTACAAATTACAACTTCGAAAATTCTATTTTGCATCTCGGCTACTTCTTTTGGACAAATTTATTCTGTTTTTTACTCATTAAACATTGATTTTTAACTAAATTAAATAATGTTAATTTTTTTTATTAAAAAATATAATGGAGAAAGGAAAGTTATTATTATTATTATTAATGGTATTATTAATGATCATTTGACAATTGTCTTTGTATGGAATTTGAATTTTGTTATTCGATGTTACAATATCAAGTTATTAACACTAATCTCACATCTATGAAGTGCATCAATTAATTACTCTATAATTAAATATTGTTAATTGATTTTGAGATTGAATAAAAAAATAAAATGATAGTGAATTGCAACTTACTTGAGGGTCATTAATAGCGAATATGTTCATGTTTACCGAAAATTAAATGAGTGTAATAGTAAAATAAATCATTATTACATTTTATATTGCGTAATTTTTTTTATATAATATGATTTAATTGATTATTAATAATTTTATGAGTTTTATAAAAGTTATAAGATAATAAAATTAACCTTTTTATTAATTGATGTTGGTGTAAAATTGACTTATATTAACATTACATAATATTTTTTTTTTCTGTTTTTATTTAGCTTCCAACAACTCAAACAGGAAAAAAAAATTATGCGGTTTTGTCTTATGCTTTTTAATGTAGGGAGTGCAACTGACACATGATACATTGATACTTAGCAGTCACGTGGGTTGGACTGGATCGATTTTGACAAAATCTGATATCTGACCCGATCGATTATCTTTACGGGAAAATATATTGAATGAAAATATATTTAATATTTGAATGTCTCAAAAACTAAAAAAATTCAATCACATCATTCAATTCTTTAAAAATGTCAACAAGCTCTCACAAAAAAAAAATCCAACAATCTTCAAATACATAAATAAATTCAACAACAGTAATAAAATATGAAAATTCATCAATTCTAAGCAATATCAACTTAAGTACAAGCACTTAACAAGTTCCTCAAAGTATGGAAGAGAACAATTGAAAATCTACAAAAACAAATATCAATAATAAAAATGATGAGATAAATAAGGAGAAATAATAAATAAACAAAATATGCATTAAACAAAGCAATACACAATCTTATTAACACACTAAATGATTAAAAGAATAAACAAAAATAAAATAAAATCAATTTGAAAGTTAAAATAAAACATATATCTGACTCAATCTTTTGTATTTCAACCAACTCAGCTGCTAAATCAATTTTCTTAAGAGATTTAATTCAATTTTGGGTACAAAGTCAAAGCTTCAACAATAGCGGTATTTAATGAACTACAAAATAAATCGAGGATTCAACCTCATGTACTAAACATGGATTCAGATGATACAATAGACACTAGAATAACCAAAATATCTATAGTTATGCAAGAAAGAACATGTACTTATTTGTTTTTCCTTTCCACCATTTAAGAATATCAAATGTAGGCTAGTCATCTTCAACAACATGCTCTCAATATCTATCAAACTCACTTTTTTGTCAAACAATTTTTTTAAAAAAAAAAGTATAACTAGTTACTGGATTGGGTCGATTGATTCAAATTGTTAAACCCATTATCCGAACCAAATATAAGTGGGTTTCAACAGGTTGAGTTAGATCGAATTCGAAAATGACTGAATACGGATAAAAATTGGGTTGGGTTGGATTATCGGATTGACTGGTCGACCCACACCCATATACACCCCTTACTGATACTATATTATTTGTAAAAATACTTGAGAAACTTTGCATTAAATTTTAATAATGTATGTTTTATGTTAATCATTGTAAATAGGTCAAACCGTGATACTAATTGGTTTAATAATATATTAAAAATCAAATATTTTTTATTAATTATTTTCTCTATCTTATATCCAAGAAAAATAAACAAATATTACTGATTAGTAAAAAAAACATTTATTCAAATGCTAATTGGTTTGATAATATCATTATAAATTCTATAGTTTATTTCAAATTAATTTATTTATTTTTTAAATATAATGTTATGTTCTCTATATGAGAAAATAAAAATTAAAAGTACCTTTATGCATTTTCTTTATTAAAAATGTTTTCATGCATTAAACTATCTATACAAATTTATATGATATATGAACATTAGACTGTAAGAGTATAAAAACTTATATTTACGGAGAGAGAAAAAATAACAATAATTTTTTTTTAATGTATTTGTTCATTGATATTTCAATTAATTTTTTAATTTATTTAAATTTTTATTTGATGTTATTTATGTCGAATTGTATCACATAAAATATGTAAATATGTAGTATAATAACATTAATATTTGTCAATTGAAATTATTGTAAAAAAAAAATATTGTTGGTTGAGTCATGTCACAAATAAAATAATTATTTATATTATAAATAGATAGATGATTAATATTTAAATATGAAATTGTTTTTATTGTTGGTTGATGAGGTAAAAAAAATGATTATACTAAAGTAGTCTTTAAAGTCAAGAAGAAAACCAAAACACCTAAGATAGCGACTGTCCATAAAACTTTCTCTAGGGGTGCATTTGACATTTATAATTTTATTTTTCATTTTTGTTGTTTTTTTTTCTTCATTGGTTATGTTTATTCCCCTCAGGGTTTTTTTTTTCCTTTCTTTTTTTATTAATGCTATTATAGATTATAAACAAAATGGTTTCGTATTCATTATATCTTTAATAAGTATAACACTCCTTTCAATTTAGTAATCGAGATCACCTCTCCAATACTTCACAGCAAAATATCTTAATCCTTATTAAGATATGACTTGTTGACCGCTGTCGACCCACCATTTCTCTTTCTATGCTCTCACATCATCTCTCTCATATAAATTTGCTTCACCATTGGTGTGCATTGAGATTGTTGTATGTAACATCCCACATAAGGAATGTTGAAGGAACAAATAAGTGTATTAGAATAGATGTCCAAATCTAATAACAATAAGTATTCTATGCCATGAAATAGAAATGTCCTAGTTTCAATGGAATCCACGGTATGTGACGTTTCTTCTTTGTTTTCTTGTTCCCGCGTTTTTCTCTTAGGCTTTTTTTCACTTAAGTGTTTTCCTCACATTCCTTCCTCACATTATTTTCTTCTTCTTAATTTTTTGTTTAAATTTGTTTTTCATTCATTTATAAAATAAGTAAATTGTAAAAGAAATCATTATTCCACCTCGTCACATATGTCCTTACTACATCCATACTTTTGGAAGACCGAATTCGTCCAGGGACTAAAAGTGTATGAATCTCAAATAATAAAAAAATTTACAGATACTACAACTATATTTCCTTTATATTATAGAGTCTAAAAAGTACAATTAACCGTATTCAATAACGCAATAAAAAGCACAATAAAAATCAATAACGAAGGTGTAATAGCAAAAATGGGAGTGCGAAAGACGTTCACCTTTGTTCAAATGGGAAGGCCCAAAACCTTATTGGCTAATGGACTAGCCCATATTTCCAGGTAGTATAGTAGTACGGCCTTTCCCATTTAGCCCATTCCACAGTACATTCGTTAGATTACTTGAGAAGCTTCGGTGCCCAAAAATCTCACTTTCTCTCTTGTGGTCGTAGCAAACCCTAGATCGAATCATGTCTGGAGGTTACGGTCAAGATGGAGGAGGTGGCTCTGCGCCACCTTCCTATGGAGCTAGCGGCGGATACGGTTCATCCGGTGGTTACGGAGGTGGTGCAGGTGGTGGCGGTGGAAATTATGGAGGAGGTGGCTTCGGAGGAGGCAGCACCGGTGGTGGCTATGGTGGTCATGAAAGCGGTGGAGGTTATGGAGCAAAAGGAAGCGGAAACGGTGGAGGCGGCGGATATGGAGGTAACGATGGTGGAAGTTACGGCGGAAGGAGTGGGTATGGTGGAAACGAAGGCGGAGGATATGGTGGAAGAGGAGGCGGCGGCGGTGGATATGGAGGTCGAGGTTTGTAGTTTTGATCTGTCATTTTTTAACGTTTATCGTTTATTCTCAATATTATATCCTTTATTGATGTGAATTTCATCAGGTGGAGGCGGTGGTGGTTTTCAAGGTGGAGATCGCGGCGGACGAGGTGTCGGTGCCCGGGGCGGCCGTGGTGGTGGAAGTGGCAGAGACGGAGATTGGCGTTGCCCTAACGAAAGGTCTGATTCTGCTCTAGAGAATCAATTTTTGTTTTTTAGTGGTTCTTTTCTCTTAACTTTGTACTGCTGTTTCTTTCGTTTCTTACATGAATCTTAATTGTTATATATATGTATATAGTTGTGGAAACTCGAACTTTGCCAGAAGGACTGAATGTAACAAATGCGGTACCCCATGTCCTACCAGTGGTAATGACCGCGGTGGTGGTGGTGGTGGTTATAATAGAGGAGGAAGCGGTGGTGGATATGGCAGTAACCGAGGAGGTAGATCTGGAAACTATGATGGAGGTAGAAGTAATGACTATAATAGTGGAAGGGGTAATAACAATGATGGAAGAAGTGGAGGGAGCAGTAGGGGTGGCTCATATGGTGGTAATCAAGGAAGAGAAGATGGTGGCTATGGTCAAGCTCCTCCTCCTGCTGCTCAACCTTATGGGGGTGGTGGTGGAAACTACCCACCTACTTATGGTGCAAATGCAAATTATGGAACAGATGCTGTTCCTCCACCTACAAGCTATACTGGTGGACCTAATTCTTATCCTCCTTCATATGGTGGTAACACGGGTGGTTATGGTGGAGATAATCAAGGAGATGGACGGAGTGGTGGTAGGGCTGCACCTGCAGCTGGATATGACAGTGGTTATGGTGCTGGTAATCGCGGTGGAGTTCCTGCTGAACCACCAGCTCCGGTGAAGCAGTGCGATGAGAATTGTGGGGATAAATGTGACAACTCTAGAATCTACATCTCAAACTTACCACCAGATGTGAATGTTGAAGAATTGCAGGAGCTTTTTGGAGGCATTGGACAAGTAATGTTCCGATCCGTTGACACTTACTCTCTATTTTTCTCAATTATCAATCAGGAATATTTTACATGGAAGTATCTCTTTTAGAGTGAATTGACATTCTCATTTTGATGCATAAACTTATTTTTGAGATTTATTGTATTGTACTTTTTGTAAGAAATGTAACTCAGTTGTACTGGTGGAAATAGGTTTAGTTTTTCATTCTCTTTGTGGAGCTTTACAGGCTTCGCCATTTGTGACATTTTGTTACATTTGATTTTAACTTCTTAGGTTGCAAGAATAAAGCAGAAGAGGGGTTATAAAGATCAATGGCCTTATAACATTAAAATCTACACCGATGAAAGTGGAAAGAACAAGGGTGATGCATGCCTTGCTTACGAAGATCCTTCTGCAGCTCACTCTGCAGGCGGTTTTTACAATGGTACTTATTTGAGTTGTTTTTTTTTTGCTGCTATATATATATGTGTGTGTGTATATATATATATATATATAGGTTGATATAATTCCTCATATTAAGTTACTCATCATGAATCTGCAATTTCAGATTATAATTTGAGGGGGTACAAAATCAGTGTTGCGATGGCAGAGAAATCTGCACCAAGGGCTCCACAATCAAATAGCCATGGGTATGCATTATATACTTTATACTGCCTAGTTCTGTATGTTGGAGGTTGAATGATATGTTTATGTTTTAGATTGGGATAGAAATCTTGGGCTATGCATCAATAGAATTCAATAGTGTTCATTCATTAAACCTCTTTTTCTATCCTTTATTTTTTTCATGTGTTTAAGCATAAATGTAGGTGTATTGAGCTCATTTACTTCCGTTCATAACTATAATGAAATGATTAATCTAATTGAGTTTTAGGTTTGGTTATATTAGGATTTGTGTAGGTTTTTACTCTTATTTGATTTGCTTGTTTGTTACACTGACAAGTTTATACATCAACTGACCTTGTTCATACATGTTCAGTGTTTTCCTTTTGAGAATTCTCTCTCTTTTGAAGTTCAATATTAATTGTTATTCTTGTTTTATAGGGGAAATAGGGGTGGCTATGGTGGAGATAGGCGCAGAGACAATTATAGAGATGGTGGTGCTTCTGGTCCTGATAGGCGGGATCATTATAGTGGGAATCGCTCACGCCCATACTAAAGCTTCTTCATTGAATGTTTTATGTACTATGCATTGGGTCTGAGGGATTTATTATTTCAGTTGGCTGGTTTCTTGAACTGGATGCTTAGAGGTAGGTTGGTCACTTACTTTGAGCAAGACCTCTTCGCTCCTGCTTTTTTGGTTATTAGCCGTTGGGTTTGACTTTTAGCCAGGGATTAATTAATATAATCATGTGAATGTTTTTATAGAGGCATGTGGATAGTCTCCAAATAATTGCTGCTAAGCTAGGTTGATTATTTCAGGTGAGTGCTGCTTTCATGAAAACGTGCTTTATACTTGCTTGAAAATTAAACCATATGTCATTATGTGGATTAATGCATTCAACCCTGGCTCATCCCATGTGGCATCTGGTACAAGCTGGTGATTTCACGATTTAATATAAACTGTATATCAGTCACAGTTTGATGGATCATTTAATCCCTTTAGTGTGTTTCAAGTGCAATCTGATTTGCCAGGATATCAGTGATTCTGCATGTATTTATCTTCAAAATCATTCACATCTTTTTCATTACAAGTTATATACTGATAGCCTGTTGGGAATTGAGGCATTGTAATATCCTTTGTAGTCTTTTATTGCTCTTAAGTTACTTGGTGCTCTTAAGTTTTGATAATAACTCTTTGAATTAGCTGTCGAACAGATCTTGGTTACAAGTAATTTTTTTTTGAGTTAATTTTATACAAACTGCAACTGTCTCTATTGAAAGCAGTTTTATTACAAGGCAGATCTTTGGTATATAACAACAATAGTGCACAACTTCTTCCCTCTAAAAAGTTGCTTGTTGTATGAAAAAACCATGATATTATTTGTCATGAAATTTTTCAAAGAGGAAGCTAACTTTGAGAGGGAATCAGTTTTTTGGTTCTGGAAATGGTAACGAATGGAAAACTTAGTTTTAAAAATTTGCGTGGTTATAATCTATTTTCTCTTAAATTAAAAAAAAAACCTTGTCAATTTAGTTTGAATAGTTTCATGTTGCATTAGCATAAACATTAAATTTGGAAAAAGCACTAAATTTAGGAACATAACTATTTCAAGTGACCAAACTGTCATATTGAGAGACTTAAGTGTTTGTTCTTTACATGTTCAACTGTAAAAAATGCTGATAGTAAGTAGTACAGTCTTTGAAGTGTATGTTTGTCAGTAATATTTCTCTCCAAAATAAGCCTCAAAACTACATATCATAATTATTTGGAAGAAAGAATCACAGGAAATTTAAAACCTCTCTTTAGGCCATTCATGCATTGAGTCCATCCATCTTGTAATTTTAAGTATGGTAATAGCTAATAATGATAACAAGGACCTTAGTAATTTCAAGTAATAGCTATTGAGTGTTATACTGTAACCTATTTATGGTACCTATCAATTGAGGTTCTTCCACCGATGTTGCCTTCTCTTGCTCCCTCTTTTCAAATCAAGCCTGTTGTGTCTCCTGGCATTAAGAATGGCTCCTCTTGAAGTTTTTTGCTGTTATTTTCGATGCACTAATCTCCAGACTGCAATTTGGCATCACCTGCAAGCATGGGGTTCCTCCATGGGTTTAGGAGTGCACTAAACTGTTATATTTCTTCCATCTTCTGTTCGTTCAGCTTCTGATGAGTCTTCCTAGTGTTTTGATGAGTTAGCCTTTTAGATGTGGCCCATTTTTCTTTAGGGCTTCTAGGCTTGTTCTTGCATAGACTTTTAACCTGATGGAAATGTGGTTTTATCAGAATATAAGAAAGTACTAGTTACTTGAGCTTTCAAATGTCTAAACTTTGTATTTGTAAATAATCTGAAGAACAAATTATGTTCATTACTATAATATAATAATGTAGCGAATCGTTGAACTTTTTATGGCGATCTCCATTGATCAGATGAATGTTCTTGAGTACATATATTTAACTTAAAAGTGTTTCCATCTTTCTCATATAAGATAAGTTTCTATAAATTTTGTATCATAAGTGAAGTCATCCACAATTCATTGGAATACTAGATACGTAAACCAGGTTAACGTATAAACGTTTTTGGGCCTCTATGGATGTTTTCTTGGTATTTTTAGAACTGTAGAAATCAAACACATCCAAGTACAACCATTAAGATACTACAGGTGCCCAATTTCCCCACAACTGGCACCCACAGTATCCTGCTCTTAATCCTCTATCCCTTAGAATTTTCCAACCGTTGAATGGAATTCTATAAATGACAGGGTCATTAGTAGAATTGCTCAATATATGCTTAGTATATAATACACAGTACATGTGCTCTTGGAAAAGATCACCGTCATATCATCTGTAAATGCATCTAAATCACGTTAAGTTATTTAAAATTTATATAAATTATTAAGGGTTCATTTATAATTATATAACAAAATGCTATAAAACAACTTTATACTATTTGTATTTTTTTTATGAAATAACTATTTGTATTTTTGGACATATGTATAAGATGTGAGTATTTGATACACTTGGTATAAAACGAAATGGGATAGCAATGAGATATATTTGGATACAAGCATAAAACTTCTTTAGATAGACGTGCATATTAATTAAATTATAAAATAATTTAATTAAAAAAATACCAATGCTACTAATGACAATATGACAATGGGTAGGGTTTGGGTATGGGTAGGATACTATAGTACCCGTACCCATGTCCGTAGTTTAAAAAAAATACCTATATCTGTGTATTCATATTCATTATCTACACTTTAACTAAAATATATCGATAAATAAATATTATTTTATGATTAAATTTAAAAATTATTCAGATATTATAAATTCAATCATAAATTACTATAAATCAAAATATTTTTTAACTCAACATTTCAAATGAACACCTATTATAATACACATTTAAATATCCATAATAATACTTTATGAAGTTGTAACTCTTCCGACAATATTATTTGAGATCAGTAAAAACAATTTATAAGGAGTTGCAAGTATAATTATAAAGACACAATTAATAAGATATAATTCTTAGTTATAAAATTACAATTATTTAATTATTTACATAATTAAATTCTTAAAAAGTTTGCAAACGTTTATCTTTTGATTTGATTTTAAATATTGTAATGGTTCAATGATATTAATAGATATTAAAATATAAAGAAAAATAATTAATTAAACTAAATATTAATATAATAAATAAATAATATATTTATATAAGTGTAGGTGTGGGACGGTAATTATCCGTTCCCTCCTGCATCCATATCCGTTAATTTTACAGGTAATTATTCGTTTCCGTGTTCATATGCATTATACGGGTTTTTCCGTAACTATCGTGGGATTTTTTTGCGGGTACTCACTAATATATATATTTTAAAATGTGAAAATCTATTTAAAACTTAATAGAATTATGAAAGTTTCGGTTGATTAAGAATATCTTTAATTCAGTTAATTAATTCGTTTTAAAAGTGTTTTTTTTTTATAATTTTTAAAGTTTCTGTTTTTAAAGAATTATGAAAGTTTCTGTTTTTTTTTTTTTT
>JBBPBS010000276.1:21257653-21281947 GCA_037974835.1 Cicer judaicum | reverse complement strand
TTATAAAATTAAGATAATGATAACCTATAAAGAAAAAAGAGTTATCAAATAAATATGTAATTATAAGTTTATTTAACAACTCTATTTATTATATATTACTATTATCTTCGTCATGAAGTACAACTACAAAATTAATATAATAATAATTTATAATAAAATAATGCTGTCAAATAAAGATGTAATTATTACTTGATTTGAAAACTCTATTTATGGTTTTGGAGTTTTAGTGATTAGGGTTTATGGTTTAGAGTTTACGAAGTAGAACTATAAAACGAAGATAATTATAATATATAATAAAATATAATCAAATAGAAATATAATCATTACTTTATTTAATAATTTTATTTTATTATATATTATTATTATTATTATTATTCTTTGTTATGAAGTATAACTATTGTAACATCGTATTTATTTATTTATTTTTATTTTAAAACAAAATATATAATTCAATGTAATTTTAAACAAACAAATAAATAATTCGTTATTAATTTAAAATCCATCAGTATTTTAATTAGATACTTAATACTCAAATTATAAAGTTTATAGTATCAAAATGATAATTGACATAGATTAGAGTTCAACATAAATAAATTTCCTAAAGCTGACCACTATTACATGCAATTATTATAATTGAAAAGTAATATGCATTATTTTTGTTACACAATATTCGTTCTATTTTATCATTTTTTATATATTAAAAAAAAATGGATAAAAAAAGAAAGATAATATTGTTAATTTATCATTATCGCCTATTACTGTATTATCATTATAATAAATATAAAATAAAAAAAATAATAACTTAAAAGTGACAAATTGTATGAATTACAGAATACAATTGAAAAGAAAGATAATTAAAGTTGCATTGAAAACTAAAAGTGATGATTTTTTAGACGGATAATTATTAGTGCTATTTTCTCACGAAGCAATCTTGATTCGATATCAAAAAATGCAGTAATCCCATGATCACATCGGCTGCTTAATCTCTTTTTCAATGGTTAATGGTCCAATACTATATTGCATTGAAAAATCACTATAATATGGTTACACGTTAACACAAATTGATAATATTTCAATTAATGATATTAAAATAGATATTTTTCAAAAGTTAAATCGATGAATACAAAAGGTTATGCATGAGTCTTTTAGTTCACTAATATTGTTCATAAATCAAATAATATATTAATATATTAGTCTTCAACCAAAACTGGTAAATATCAATCGGTGATTATAATCGAAACACAACTCTCTAATGAAATAACAAATATAACATCAATTTAAGTGTAAGGATAATTATATCATATTTATTTGTTATGCATGTTAAATTCATATGATTAAAATTGACATATGAAACGGCCTAACATAACAATTTAATGGCTTTTAGTAATCTTGACGAGGACAAAAGGCAATAAATTAATAATGCATTCACGTTAAGGTTATTGGACCATTAGCTAGACTTAACAAGAAATGTACATGTGTGGAATATCCATACTATCACTTGGTCAATAAATCAATCTCATCTATTAAATATGAGAGTCTATAACTATTGCTATTCGCAATCTCATATGAGATATTATTGCAATTTTCTCAAAAATACATTTTATATTTCACATGATGTCTTAAAATTATTATAAGTAGATTGGAATATTGGAAATAAAGTATATTTTTCATCGAATGACACTAATATCTGTTGGAATTTGAGTTTTAAAAACTATTTATAAATTACAATTTATGCCATCCAAGATATTATTGGGTTGAGTCGCGAACTAGGTCAGGATAAAATAGCCCCAAGATAAAACAGTCCAAATCACTGTATCGGAGTTTTACTACACTGTAGAAAACCGTTCTAGAATTACACCCTCAATATAGCGCTTAAAGTCACTCTTAATATGACGGTTAAAGTCACTCTCAATATGACGATTAAAGTCATTTGCAATATGGTACTACGATCACTCATAAAAAAAAGGGACTGCGGTATAATTACCGCTCTAAACCGAAAGGGACAGAAAGAAAGGGGAGAAGTGGCTCGAAATTTGGTGAGCAGAATATAAGAGGGAAAAAAGAGAAAGTTGAGAAAAACATCTAACTTTGATGTGCTTTTCACAATAGTTTAAAACTCATTATATAGTGCTGGAAGTAAACTCACATTTGTTTTCTAAGCAATGTAGGACTTTAGTATGTATAATTTGAAATTACTCAAAATACTAGAGTTTTCCAATGTGGAATTTCAAAATTATTTCTTTCCAATGTGGGACTTAACAAGTTTCTTTCCACTTAAATTTACAAAAAATATTTCTTTCCAATGTGGGACTTCAACAAATTATTAAATTCACACTATAACATACTTTTTTTCCAACAAATCATCTTATTATTATTATTAGACTCTAGAGAATCAATTTCATCGTTTATAGCTTCTTGCCATAGATCTGCATCCAAAGATGACAGAGCTTCTTTAAGATTTGCAGGATCCTCTTCTAAATTATAGACTATATATTCAGGTACATAATCTTTAGCAACTTTGACTCTCTTACTTCGAGTTTTTGTTTCACCTTGTTTGTTGCTTTCAGTGCTTCTTGTAACAAGAACGTAACTTGGTTCGCTGCCCCCACTATTTCTCCATTTTACAGGGAATTTATTTTCATAGAAGTCAACATCATTTGACCCTATGATCACTTTTGCATTTAGGTCATAAAACCTATACACTTTGTTCTTTACCGCATACCCAAATGAATTCTCATTCATATGTTCTACTGGCGAATTTAATTCGCTTGGGATCGAGGATTCTAACATAAGTCAGACCACCCCATGTTTGAAAATAAGACAAGTTCGACTGTCTTTTCTTCATTATCTCATAAGGAGATATTTTGTTTTTAGATTTAAGAACTCTATTCAAAACATAACAAATAAGCAATATATTTTTTGTACACTAATAAGATGCAACAATATAATTAAGCATACTAGCAACTACTAGTTCAATAAGAGTTATATTTCCTTTCTTTTCAACTTTACCATTCACATCAAGCAATTATAGTGCAGTTGTTCCACATATAATTCTAGACAATTTATAAAACTTATTTAAACAAACTAGAATCATATTTGGAACCTTTTAATCTTTCTACTAAATTGATTTTCAATTTTAGTTACAGAGATTCTTAACATGTCAAACGTTTCATTTTTGTTTTTCATTGTGTTAACTTTTCCATCATGTTCACATATATTAAAGTGTAATAAATCTAAAGACTTAGATTCTCTAATTACAAATTTATGTGAACTCTTTATTATTTAAGTTTGACTACAACAAATCAAATTTTTCAAAATCATTTAGCTATAACTTTGGAAATAAATCTAAGTTACTTAATTTTGAAATCAAATGTGTTCGCATCACATAGTGTAGCATGTAAAAAATTAAAATCACACAACATGCAAGCAAAAAGATACATTTTATTAATTTCAACAATCAAACATAAAGAGACATATTAAATTTCAACACTTAATTTAAATATGTCACGAGTGACATACCATAATAGATGATCTCATGAGCTATCTTCTGAATTTTACGGGAGTGTGCCTCCACGGATATGTCATCAGTCATCTGATACTCTGGGTAGTAGCTCACTACATACTCATTCAGAGCATCTCAAATATCTTTACCAGTATTGCTGGAACTGTAGTGGTTATATAGATCATCAGCAACTCCATTAAGAATATAATTCTTATAATTATTTTTCGATGGGTTAATTCTCCAGCTTTCTTATCCTTTTCTGTTTGCTTCAAAACTTAAACAGTTTATTGAAGAGGAAACATAATCAAATCCAGTAATATCTTCGGTTGACAAGGCAGAATAAAACGTCTTAAAATTGTTGGGATTTGAGTTTCAAAAACTATTTAAAAATCACAATTTATACCACCAAAGATATTACTGGGTTGAGTCGCGGACTAGGTCGCTCTCTTTAAGACGTTTCGCGGCACTGCCCAAATTATGCAAGGCAGACTATCAACCACGAAGTCCCCAGGATAAAACACCCCAGATCACTGTATCGGAGTTTAACTGCAATGTAGAAAACCGTTCTAGAATTACACCCTCAATATGGTGCTTAAAGCCACTCTTAATATGACGGTTAAAGTCACTCTCAATATGACGATTAAAGTCATTCGAAATATGGTACTACGACCACTCATAACTACGGCATAACGATGTAAAAGGTGCATAACAAGCGCGCAATATATCTATCTATTTTATAGCGTTTTTTTATTTTAAAAATTGTTGTTGTATCTTTTTATAGTGCTTATTTTTTTTGAAAAAACACTGTAAATGTATTAAAAAAGCACTGTCAAATCATATTTTTCGTATAGTGGTACATGAACACCCCAACGCTAATACTTGACCACATTGCTTCTGAAGTATCCTTGTGCCCCCATACTATGCATGCCTGCATCAATAATACTTTTTATTTAACACTTCAATTTTTCTCACTTTCTATTAGGTTGGTTGGTATAGTAAGCACAAAAACCATCAAACAAAAGAGTGAACTTAACAATCGTCAATCAATTCAATCTATTGGTCAGTTAATAAATTAGAAATGTCGAGTATGCACATTATTTAGTACATGTTCTGCTGCTACATGTATCTAAAAAATTATTTATAACTTATATTTGATCTTTATCTAACAATTTATGAGATTTTTTGATTGCATGAACTATCGGGTCCTAAGGTGGAACATCATATATGATTCATGGTAGTCCATAACTTAAAAGTTATTTGAAACTAACTACGATGCCTCTTAGGAAAGTAGAATCTTATAGTCCTCCCTTATGGCTAGAGTAGTAACTTAATTGGTTACCATTTAACATAAACAAGAAAAAGTAACCAATACAAGTTGAGTTTTTGGTCACACTTTGTTTCCTTTTGTTGAGTTCAAGTGATCATTTCTACTTCTAAAAGGTGATGTTTTTGTTGGAGTTTTAAATAATTAATTTTTAAGAAATTTTGTATATATTACAAATTTCTACCATACTGCTTTAGTGGAACTTGTATGTTAAAAAAAACAATTAATTTTATTTAATTAAATTATTATTTAATTAGATGATTTATAAATTAAATTATCATTTTTTGATTTAAGGATTCTGTCGTGTGATTCAATATCCTATCACTTTTTTGGCATTAATATAAAATATTAATTTATTATCAAATAAGTGCATAAGTCTCACTAACAAAAATTTAAAGTTAAAAAAAATAATTTAAGTGAAATAATTTAGGATTTGGACCATCAAATCTCGTAAGAAGTCCTTTCTATGGGAGTCATGTCCGTTGATTTTTTGTCATTTTTTTTTTCAATGTTTCAACAAATTAACATCTAAATTTGGAGCAATTGCCTCAGATTGCCACAAATTTTTTCAAGAAAATCACAAAAATCAACGAATAGGACTCGTATAGAAGGGGACTTCTTACGGGATTCGACGATCAAAATCTCAAACTAATTTGTTTATACCATTTTTTGAATTTTTTTAAAATTTTTGTCAGTGAGACTTATGCACTTACTGGATCCTAAATTAATATTTTATATTAGTGACAAAAAAGTGATAGCATATAGAATCACACGATAGAACGTTTAAATCAAAAAATTATAATTTAATTTATAAATTATCTAACTAACTAATAATTTAATTAAATAAAATTAATTGTTCTTTTAACGTACAAGTTCCACTCTAACAACATATTAGAAATTTGTAATATATATATATATATATATATATATATATATATATAATATAATATAATATAAAAGAAAATTAATTTTCGCTTTTGAGAATATTTTTAAAATATATCTCCTTATGTTTCAATAGAATACACATCTTTCACATTCCATTGCTATTTTTTACCATCACGAAGTTAAGCCAACCATGTCACATAGTTAATCCCTTTAATGAAAATGATTGTTGTAACACTCCAAATTTTATAATAAATAATTTTTTAATTAAATAGGATTTTAGATAATTAATTTGGTGTTAAAACTATTTTAAGATATATGTGGTTTGGATGATCTTGTGAGTAACTTTCGTTATATGGGTGTTTTCTATGATATACTAATTTTTTATATGTTTGACTAATTAAGCGATATAAATAACAAATAAAAAACAAAAATCAGATACCAATGGCAACCAAATCGCAACAAAAGATTTTTCTCTCAAATTCACTCCCACCAATTCTTTGCCATTTTAAAACGATCTCAATATCTATCCCACACAAAATCGGCCAAATCCATTTTTCGTATCAATTTTATTGATTGTGACTCCGTTTAATCAGAAATAGTTGCGTTTTTTTTTCTCTTGGACGAGTTGTTTTTGACCAATTTCGATCACCACATTTGTCGTATAAAAAAACTGGAATTGTTTTACCATTCCTCTCGTCGAAACCTTCAAGAAGCACTACTCATTTGTATATTTCGATGAAGTTGACGTCGGACCTTTCTAGCGCTACGACGAGTCGGTGATACTTTTTCTGCAGTTTTTCTCGTTATTTTGACTCCAATTTTACAAAGTCCACTGTAACAACATGGTAAAAATTTGTAATATATATGATAATTAAATTTTGTCATTTGTTTTTTTTTTTAATGTTTCAATAAATTAACATAAAAAATTTATATTAAATATTGTACGTGTGTAATCCATCAAAACATAGTAATTTTCGTTCTTAAGAAATTTTTTAAAATATATCTCTTTATGTTTCAATAGAGTACACATCTTCCACATTACATTGTTATTTTTTACCATAACAAATTTAATCAACCATGTCACATATTGAATCACTTTGATGAAAATTGTTGCTACCATTGTAATTCATAACTGCTATATAATAGGAGTTATGTATAAGACCTTTCGATAAAATGATATGTTGTATGTGTTTGGTCATGCAAAAATTGTTCAATACAAAATATTGGGTACATTTACATTGATGATAGTCCGTTTACTAAGGAATCAAATAAAATAAAATAAAGTATTACGCCTAATCATGACTACAATTTTATGTTTTGCTTTTAATTAAGACATTTCAATGAAAAGAAAATTATTATATAATAATTAATGGTTACGACAATGTTAAAATCGTTAAACCAATTTTTTCATTAATTGAGTCACAATAAAGATTTGCTAGAGGTCCTTTGTTATTTATAATATTTGTGAAAGACATTTTACTAGTAAAAAATAACCAATTTTCAAAAAAATAATAATAATGCAGCATTTTTTTTGCTTTGATTTGTTTTAGGATGCTTTCCCTTTTCTTGTTCTTCTCCTCAAAATTTCATCCAAAACAATTTCTTTTGAACCAATTAACAACAACTTCTTATATAGAGAATTTTTGTTGAAAAATATTTATTTGAATTGCTATGAACAATTTTTTTTGTAGTCTACAATTACTTTTATAATAAAAAATAAAATAAAATAAAATAAATACACAATACAATTTATATAGAGAGTTAGTGGAGATTTATCAAATTAACTATACTTAACTATAAAATTCAACTCTAATATGTTTTTGTTGTTGTATGCCATGTCTCTTTGGATGTAATTGGTTAGAATAACTCTTATTCTCTTCATTTTCTTTTTGTCATATCAGAAGAAGATTGCTCATGCTAATAAGTTAATGAGCCTCTAAGTTGAGTCAGGACTAGTTTGTGGGCCAGCCTAGTTGACTGCTATTCCCAGTGTTCTAGATTTTGAAGACCACGTAATCTCAAGAAACGAATCTTCCTCATCACCGATGCAAGGAACCGGCTATGCATTAGTTATTCTGAATTAGAGCATATGCTTGTCATATTTTTCTCCAAGAATGGTGAGAGATGTTTGTTTTTCCACAAGGCAAGTTTTACGGTGTGGAAATTAACTTACTTAACGATTGTCAACACCACCACATGAACCTTTAGCCAAGACTTTTTTGCATCTAGTGTATTTTTATTCTTTTAACCTTCACTGCTTTCAAGAGAGAGAGTGAGAAGTACCAGAAGGAAATTCAACACATGTTGGTCCCACACGTAAAATAGGAATCATCCCTCGAAGAGGAAAAGATAGACTTGGTATATAAGACATTGTCATATGCTTATACGTATGAATAATATAGGCAATTAGGAATCATGTGGAAAGCATTTAATGCAGAGAGAAGGAATAGGTCATGCAGTTTTCATTTCAATTCATCTCTCTGGAAATTTTAGTTTTCGGTTTTAAAATATGCCACTCTCATGTCGGATCGATGCCATTAATTAATCCAAAAAGGCTATAGCAACATGGCCACTTATATATATACACACACATAAATATATATATAATGGTTTAGCACTGTTTAGAGTCGTGCTATACTTGTACGCAAAAAAAAAATGTTGCTATAATGGAAGATAATGTACTTTATATATGATATAAAATATAAGTAAATACTGGTTAAAAGATATTGATGTTTTCAGTTTAAATTTTATATTAAATACATTAATTAATTTTTTTTGGATTAATTCTTCTTAATATTTTATGACCGAATAATATATAACTTACAAAAAAATTTGTTGTGCACATGCACTGTGCTCTTATATTTGGACTAATCTATCAAATTAGTTCTTAATTATGAATATTTCTCTGATTCAATTAGATTCTATTAAACTATCAAATTGGTTTTTATATATAACCATATATCTACTATCAATTACGTCATTTATTTTAATAATTTATTATCAATTTAATTCTCAAATTTAATTATTTATTATTAATTTAGTCAAAAACATACTTTTGCAAAGATTAATATGAATAAAATTTAACACAGTAAAAAATCTTTCTTAAAATATTTAGAATGAAAGTAAAGGATGAATAAATAAGAAAAATAAAAATCACAATAATATTTATATATTAGTTCATCTATTTATTTTTGTTATGTAAATTACATTCATTTTCGAATGAGAGTTTCTTCATTTATTTGCAAGATGAACATTTACAAAGATGTGTCACTAATTGAATTCCAACACTTATACAAAACACATTATTTTCTAAAGTAAACGCTTAAGAATCAGTTTTTCTAATACATCCTTTAAAATCTAAACCAACACTGTCAAATTGAAAACACTTCTTCAATATTGAAGCACTTCAAACTTGAGAGTAATCACCAACTCTAGTACCTTGAATAAATCTTTTTTTCAATCCTATTATCATGGATCCAATTGAACCTTTAATTTTTCACCAATAAATTTATCTTTTTAAGTCGGTTAAAATGTACATTTTAAGTCAGTTCCATGTCTGTTAACCGAGTTAACAGCAAACGACTTAATAAATACGTTATTTTTAAGTCGGTTAAGTTGAACCGACTTAACAGAGTTTCGTCTTTTTAAGTCGATTCAACTTAACCGACTTAAACATGCGTGTTTATTAAGTCGTTTGCTGTTAATTCGGACACGGAACTGACTTAAAATGTACATTTTAACCGACTTAACAGAGCTTCGTCCTTCTAAGTCAGTTCAACTTAACCGACTTAAACATCATAAATTCAGTTCAACAAGTCATCTTTTTAAGCCGGTTCTTTTGATCAACAGACTTAATAGATAGAATTAAAATATATTTTTTTATAATAATTTTATCATTTTTTTAAGCTCTTACTCCATACATACATAACTACAATATTTCATATTAAATTTCAAATTAAAATTTTGTACTTTTAACTACAATTTTATATAGCTATATAATAGCCAAAATATACCGTAATAGAAGTTCATACAAAATATAGAGTACAAAGAATGTCTATTATTTCTGATTACTCTTGGCAAGACGAAAAATCATTTAGATGTCAATTAATAAAATTACAAAATCAAATTTAGCAATATTCAATAGATATATATTCAAACACCGTCATTTTCTTCAATTAATTTCAAAATAAAATCCACACAACGTTCTTGAACTTCTTTAATTTGATCCGGATGAAATGATCTCGAGTCGTCAAATATCTGAAAGAAAAAAAACTCAATCAATAACAACATATAATTTTTTATCATACGAACATACAAAAACACAATCAATAACAACTTTTAAGAAATTTACGTACTTGCATCCATGAATCAGCAATATCAGCTGTTACAATGTTCAACATATGTAACATGACATAATAGCCACACTCATAATTTGAAGCTTATCTTTGACTCTAAAATTGAAATAAAAAAAAAATGTTAAATGCATAAATTTTTTATAATATTATAAATAAAGTTTTTATTTTTAAACAACTTACTATAGGAAAACTCCATGTTATCTTCGGTTTAACTGTTAAATTAGCAACTTATAATAATCTTCGAAAGCTCTACAAAATAAAAATAATTATTGAAATTGTGTTATAAAATATATTACAATACTTATGAACAATATAAATAAATTAAATACTACAAATCCACAATCTAACATATTTTTTTATCTGGCTTCCTTCCCAATGAACATATAAAGACTATATTGCGCTCCTTAGGATTGATAATAAGCAATTGCCAATGACGACTACAATACACAATTAAATATATGTTATATTCAATTTTCTCTATTATAAACAATGACTATAATAAAAAATACTTACTTTATGAGATAATGTGCTAGGTAACAATTTCTTTTTTCCTCGTACAACTTCTTTTGAATGTGGATTTGAGCATTAGTTGAATCATTTTCACTTTGGATGAAACATGGATCAATGAATCCATAAACTTCACTCTTTCCTAAGTCAATACAACGACGATGTAGATACCTAAGACATGAAACTTAATTTTCATTATATATGAAATTCATAATTTGGCAAAATTTATAAATTTACAAATAAAACATACTTACATTAGTCAAACTTATAAAATGGTGATGCATATATCTCTTCTTTACCCATACACAACTCTATAACATTTTTCAATGGAAGGAAAAAAAAAACTAGTTCCACCATGTTCCAACTTAAATTCTAAAGGCTTTGACATTTTCATTGTCATTACCATCAATTGTTCAACAGGATTTAGTTGAAAGTTTTGTCTTTTCGGTGGAATATCATTTTTCTTTGATACCTCAACAACTTAAACCATTAAAATATTATATTAACCAACATAATTAAAAGGACTCAAATATTTAAGTACATAAAAATAAATAATTGTAAAGATTAAGGTAAAAGGTTAAAACTAAAACAATTTTATTATTCAGGAAATGTATATTTGACTTTTTATTTATTGTCCTAAAGTGTCGTATTCATAATAGCTAAGAATAATCTAATAGTATATTATTGTTTTCTTTTTTATTGTTATTATTTTGTGAATATCTAAGTACCGATGAAATTTACAACCACAAAATAATTAAAATATTTTAAATGTGGAACTTTCAATTAATTTACAACACAAAATAATTGAAATATTTTAAATGAGACACTTCAATTTGAAATAGTTCAAATATGATACATTTTCAAGTGTATTAGTTTAATAAATTTCTTTTATGTATTTCAAAATTAATTTTCCTATGCATCAATGATAAGAACTATTACTTTAAGATTTAATAGATAACATACTACATTTGTAAAGTTTACACCTTATCTGTCTTTCTATCTAAAATGCTATTGTTATGATATATTTTTTAATTATTTTATTGAAGAGTACTTTATCTGCCTTTATACATATAATGTTATTGTTATTGTATATTTTTTAATTGTTTTGTTAAAGAGTATCTTATATGCCTTTCTATACAAAATGATATTGTTATTGTATAGTTTTTAATTGTTTCGTTAAAGAGTATCTTGTCTGCCTTTCCTACGTAGAATATTATTGTTATTGTATATTTTTTAATTGTTTTATTGAAGAGTGTTTTTCAGCCAAAAAATAAAAGGGCAAACTTAATTGATTTAGATGAAACAAAAGAACGTTGCAATCCCTCCATTCTAAAACAAACTCACCCTAAAAATATTCATGTCTAATGTCTTTAATACATAAAATAAAATACTACATTTATAAGTTTACACCTTACTATCTATATGCTTTCTATATAAAATACTACTGTTTTGCTCCCTATTATGTCCACACACATTCTAAAAAATGAAATTTCTAAAAAATAAAATATGTAAATTTAATTTGAGAATCAAACTTGTCTTAATGAACTGATGAACGATAAAACGACAACGATTGTAAAGTTGAATCCAAGTTGTAGGTGCTTCACGATATAGAGGTTGGGAATAGAAGGAAGAGGTTTAGAGCGCAGATGTTATGGGAGCGTGAAGATAAAACGCTAAATACATGACATCTTTTTGTTTTTTTTTTTTTAACCTTCCCTTAAATCGGTTATCAATATAGCCGCATTAAACAAGTTTTAAATATTTACAAAATTGTCACTGCCTCGTTTTATTAAATGACATAAATATTTATAAAATTGTCACCGCCTCATTTTATTAAATGACGTTTTATCATTAAGTCATTTATCAATATAACCAGACAAGTGTTAAATATTTACAAAATTACCACCCTCATTTTATTAAATGGCATAAATATTTACAAAATTGTCACTACCTCATTCTAAATGACCTTTGTTAAGTCTGGTGGCACATAACCAACTTAAATCTGCTGAATTAAAAACTCAATTTTCTACTAGTGAATAGAACAATCATTGTAAGAAAGGAAAACCCATATTTGTTGTATATCTCTCAAATATTTAGCCTCACCAAGAAAGGAAGTCATAAAATTTGTTTGATCTAAGATTGCTTCTTGAAAAGATGAATGATGAAATGTATTCGCTTTCATTGGAAGTGAACACTTTCATTGTTGAACACTTTCAATTGTTTCAGTAGAGGCACCTAACTCTTGAGTTCTACAACAAATTATAACTTGAAGTTTGGTAGGATTTGTAGCTTTTGACTCCAAATGTGATTTTATATTCAAACTAAGCTATGAAACTCTCTTACCCAATGAACTAATATTTTGGATTACGCTCTCCTAATGAGTTTGATCCATCACAGTTGGTATTTTCATTGAGAATAGTCATAGAAAGGGCTACCTATAGGTTGAATTAAGGTAGTTCATCAAATGAATGTCGGATCTTAAAAGAGTTTGACAATATTAGGAGTTTCACCTTGAGTAAAAAATATTAAATGTTAAATGTAATACTTTAAGTTATGAGGCTCTCCCATCTAATTATAGACTAACCTTTAGGGTTGAATTGTTTTGAAAGATTTGATTCTAACACGAATACACTAAATTGAAGATGAGAGAGTGATTTATACTTCAACCATTAAATTATAGGGGTTTGTTATATGATTCAATTAATAAATAAAATTAGCATTGAAATGTTGGTAGTAGAGGTAGAAATAGACTAGACCAAAGTAGACTTTACAATACTTGAATCTCACATGTCAAAAAAAAATTTAGGCTTAAGTCTGACCTTTGGTTTATCATTTGATTTTCTTAGGTTTGAGTATGACATTTATGAAAGTTTTATACAATTTATTATCTTATCTGAAAGTCTATTTTACATTAATATTTTTGAATAAGTAATTAAAGATACTTTTCTAATAAACTAAGAAGTTAATAAGGTTTTTTTAGATTTACCAGCAATTTGACTATATATGATAAAATTATTAAAATATATCAAATTTATAATTTAACATAAAGTTATAAATCTAATATATAATAATAATAATAATAGTAATAAAATATATTATTTATATTTATTTAAATAGATTAATTTAATAAATTTAAAAGAATTTTCATAGTCTATGATATGATATTTTTAACTAAATAATTTTTAAAAAAAATTAATCTTATTTATTTTTTTTAAAAAAAAATTGGCATAGTTTAAACTTATATATCGTAAACTAAATTGTAGATCCTTTGTATTCATCTAGTTTTTCTCAACACGAAATTAATTCTAAATCCCAAGCATTGGTCTTGATTTTTGTGGCTAACAAGTACTCATGATTTGAATAAATAATGTACACATTGAACTTATATAGTTATGTGTACACAATTTGATGTAAGAGAGATAGATGGTTTCGATGTGAAATCCCAAACCTACAAACATTCACGTTGGTTGAACCCTTATCTCAAGGGTCCAAGTTAGGATTCCCATTAACGTTATTTTGACAAAAGGATTCCAATTAACATAAACAAAGGAAGTGAACTTATAATTAAATTGTTATATATTATCTTCATCCAATTAATGCTAACAGCTGTATTAGAACTTAATTGCAATTTGAGTGTGAAACTTCAAATTAGCTGTACAAATATTAATACACAATACATTATGTGAATATATAATTGAAGAGTCAATGTGTACGTAAAATCTACACAACTGCGTGAATTGCCAACCCATCACGCGCCTAGGCCTTGTTTGACCACCGCCAAACTACTAGTTAATTAATTAATTTTATTTATATTTATATACTTGCGACTTCTAATTTAATCTTAAACTAGAATTTAATTTTGACACACCATCGTAGTAAACAAAATTTGATAGTGAACAAAGAATCACTGTTATATGTATAACTTTATAAATAATTAGAAGTCAAACAATTTTTATAATTAAATAGTTACAATTGATTGACATTGTATTTTTTTTTTTTTTTTTGAAATTAGTAGTATATATGAGTTGAATTTTAAAGTATAGATTTCTTAAAAATAAGAAATAAATTTTATATTATTTTAAATTATAAAAATAATTTATTTAATTACTCAAACTAAAATTAAATAGATAAACGAACTAAAATTTTAATTTAGTTAATTTAAATAGACATTATATAATAATGTCCACGTGGACAAATTAAAAAAAAATTATTGGTCAAAATGTTTATAATACCGATATACATTTTTTTATAGTATTGTAAATTTTTTTTATATGTTTTAAATATTTTGATTCTTAAATCTAGTTGTGATCTCCTGTCCACCTTTTTTTATCTTCGTTGTTTTTATCATAAATAAATATTTATTTTGATGCAACAAAAATTATTTAAATAAATAAATATAAATTTTTTATTAAATTTGATATTTATTAAAAAAATATTTTGATAAAGTAATTAACTGAATTGGTATTTTTCAATTTAAGAAGCTAAAATATTTATTACGCTGTAACTTTCTATTCACGGTTTGACTTCATATTGCTCTCTCCATGTAAAAATGTAAACGTATGCTACGTCTCAAATAGCCTCGCCCTGACTTGTATTAATTTGCATGTGAAGTAAATATTATTATATATGATCTCCATTGAAAAAGAGGTTTCTAACTTTCGTCTAAAAACATCAACATATTATGAATATATTATTATCAAGTCATACTATACAAGGACATGTGCATCTAGCTAATAATAATATTTTACTCTAGACAAGCACAATGAATTCTCACCGGCCATTATAAATATAAATTTTAAGTTCATTCTCTTAAACACCAAAGCTCAATATTATTGTGTTGCATTTCACCATATTTATATACACATAAAAAACAACAACATAGTCTCTGTTTCGTTTTGGTTTTGTTAGTATTCAAATCAATAATTTTTATTTTCCAAATGGGAGGTTCTTCACCTTGTGCTTCCTGCAAATTGTTGAGACGGCGTTGTGCACAAGAATGCATTTTTGCCCCTTATTTTCCTTCTGAAGACCCACGCAAGTTTGCCATTGTTCATAAGGTTTTCGGTGCTAGCAATGTCAGTAAAATGTTGCAGGTCTCATCTCTATATATCTCTTCATTACCCTTGTTTTCTTTTTCCAAATCAAATTTTTGTTAAAGATTAATTTTTTATGTATGAACTATATATCTATATATCTTAATTTATGTATATATTCAAATCAACATGTGGCTGCGAAAAGGTTATATATATTTTTTTTCACCGACGATTATATTATGTTATTTATATACTTATTTGCAAATATATATGGTTTTAATTATTGATGAGGTACATATATTCAATGTTTTTAAATGTGATGGTGAATCATAAAAAAAAAAATAATGTGATGGTGATAATGATAACTATCCTTAATTATTGTAGTATATAATTTATGTCAAATGCAACTAAGAGGATCACAACATAGTTGAGGTGTTTAAATCTCGTGTGTACACACAATTTATTTTTTAATTTTTTAATTGTAGTCTTTAATAAACACAATTATTTTCAATTTAATATCTAAAAAATTATTAAATTAATCCCAACAATAACTTTATATTATTGCATTTCAACGACACCTATTTTTATGCTCCAAAATAAGGATGCTTATTTGCAATTATCTTTTTAGGGAAACACCCCCATTAATGCTTTAATAGGGACTTAGAGTTATAAAAGCATAGAAAACATTATGTGACAATTAAAATTATAATATATATATATATATATATATAATATTTTTATTAATTATTATGGCCAGTAAATGTGTCTTTAGTTATTTTTGTTAAACGAGGGAAGGAGAAAAAAAAAATGAAAGTTGAAAAATCAAAATATTGATATTTAAAATATCTGTTGGCAACAAGTGTTGCACTCAATATCTCAAAGTCAACGCTATATTATTTAATCACAAGTATCTTTACTTAATTAATTTAGTTATCGAATATAGTTTTTGTTGACTAATTTAGTTAATAAAATTATTAATTAATAAAAGAGACATTTAAGGATGTATATATGATTTCTTATACATCTAAACACTATAATAACACATTTTCACACATTCAACATTTACCCTAATAAATTACTAGTATCCTTTTATTGCAGGAGCTTCCAATTCATCAAAGATCAGAAGCAGTAAACAGTTTAGTATACGAAGCAAATGCAAGAGTTGGAGACCCTGTTTATGGATGTGTTGGAGCCATATCATACCTTCAAAATCAAGTTTCACAATTACAAATGCAACTTGCAGTGGCTCAAGCAGAGATCCTATGCATCCAAATGCAACAAGACCCAGTTTCTGTCACCAGCTCATTACCCACATATGTTGATCAAGATGACAAATTGATGCTCCTATCTGAAAATAGTAATTGTTATGAGCCTCATCTTCTTCCACAATATCCTAACTTTCCTTCTTCGTCTTCCTCATCTTCCAATATCTTCCAAGACTATGAGCCTCTTAAGAGAGAATCTTTTTGGACTTAAATTTCACAAACTAATATTTCAAAACTTCTTTATTGCGTAGTCGTACTTTCTCCTTCAAGAGTTTTAACTTCTACTTTCAAAGGAATCCTTTATGCTATGACCAACAATTGTTCAATATTTATAAATATCTTGATTTTTTTCTTCTTCTTGTTTTACCTCGTTAATAAAATATATAATAATTTTATTTTCCACAAAACAATTCTGTAGGAATGTAAATAAGTCAGTTGAGTTAATAGGACCATATAGTTAGGCCTATGTCACATCCAAGATAAACTAAACTTTTTATAAAAGATATAAGAAATATTTTTATGGAAGATTATTTAACTAAAAATGTTAGATGAGATACGACTAAATTTCTTTTTAGTCTACCAAATCAGTATATTTAAATAACAATGAATAATATTTTATTATTATGATTATTATTATATTAGATTTTCTACACCTGCATAATAAATTTCTTAATCATTTCTGTAATGTAAACATATTAACATACATTAAATTTTGATTACATATTTAAATATATTATTATAAAATAAAATTTAAATACGATGTCATGCAAATAAAATTATCTAAAAGATAATATTAAATCTTAAAATAGAACTAATTTTATTTGCATATTAATTTATTAGTTTATTTAAATATACCTTATATTACATTATTTTTAAAACGTTAATATAAATGCATATATAAGTAGAAAAGTTAGACTCTGTTATTAAAATAAGTTTACGATGAATAAAAAAAATAAAGATTAATCCATAATTTTTTTAACTTATACTAGATCGATTTATATAAAGTTTAGCTCGGCTGATAGTATTTCCACTTTATAACTATTTTAGGTTGAAACAATGAGCCTGGAATATGTTGGATGTCCTAACTAGACTAAGTGCTTGTTTGATTTCATGTAAAGAGTATCTATTGTATTGAAGTTTATTATATCATGAAGAAGGAATTTTACTGAATGTATTACTGAACTGCATTGAATACTTTGTAAGAATATATTACAAAGGGAAAACTCATATGGTTCAAATGTCTAACTAAATAATCCTATATATATAGGCACTTGAATTGGAATGAAAAGAAAACAAAAAAAAAAATAATTTCCTAATTAACTTGCCTATAATTGATCCTAATTATATAACAAACTAACTGAAAAATTAGAGCATGTTTAATAAAGTTACTTAAAAAACACATAGATAAAATTGGAGCAATATATTCAATACTCCTCATCAAGTTGGATTGAAGATATCAAGAAAACCCAACTTGGATATATGAGTTGATGAAATTGAACTTTTGGTAGTACATTTGTTAAAGGATCAGTCAATTGGTGCTTAGACAGAACATGTATCACCTTAATGAAACCAAAATCAATATGTTCTCGAATGAAATGACAATCAATGTTTATATGTTTTAACCTATCATGAGTTTGAGTTGTTGGATTGGATGCTAAATATATTGTAGAAATATCATCGTTTAGTATTGGAAACATTAATCTCAAAGTCCCTTAATAGTTGTTTTATCCATAACAATTCTAAAGTTGGTGTTGCCAGTGCCCTATATTCTACTTCTACGGATGACCGAGCCACCATGGATTGCTTCTTTAACTTCCATGAAATCAATTATTTTCCTAAGCTTCCCCAATTTGCATGACATAAGTTGCAATTTAAAAACTAGGAGTAGCAGGAAACAAAAGGCCTAGGCCTAGATAAGATTTTAAATATTTCAAAATATGATAAATAACTTGTAAATGACATTTTATAGGTTTACTCATGCACTGGCTAAGTCTATTGACATAAAAGGATATGTATGGTCGTGAAACAGTGAGGTACATGAGTCTACCAATCAATCTTCTATAGATAGTGGGATTATCTAGCAAATATGGTGTGTCCTCCATAGGAGTTGGCAGGGGTTTGACATCAATAAAGCCAGTATTGTCAAGTAATTGAAGTGTATACTTTCTTTGGCACAAATGAATGCCTTTTGTAGATTTTTCTATTTCTAGCCCAAGAAAGTATCTTAAGCCACCAATTACTTTAAGTTTGAAATGTTGTGCCACAACCTTTGGAGTGTCATGTAAAAGAGTTTGATTTGGACTAGCCGAAATTATATCATCAACATAAACTAAGAGAATGATAAGAGATGAGTCTGAACCTTTTGTAAAAAGGGAACTATCAGTCAGGCTTCTAGTGCAACCATGTTTTTGAATAGTGGAAGAAAATATGTTGAACCATTGCCTAGAGGCTTGTCTCAGCTGAGATTTATAAAGCTTACAAACCATGTTCTCTCCCTTATTTGGATACCCTTGTGGTAATTGCATGAAAACTTCGTCATCTAAAATGTCATTCAAAAATGAATAGTTTGTGTCTAGCTGCAACAAATGCCAATTTTGTTATGCAACAAGCGTTAACAGAATTCTCACTATTGTTAACTTAGCTACTGGTATAAAGGTACCTATGACGTCAAGGCTAGCTTTTTGTGTGTATCCCTTTGCAAAAAGTTTGGCTTTGTATCTGTCTAAGCTACCATCAGTCGTGTATTTAGTTTTATATATCCATCTGCATCCAACAACCTTCTTTCATTTAGTTAGAGACACTATGCTCCAACCTTTTGTCATAGCCTTTCTTGATTCCTCAAATTTTACAGCTTGATGGTAGAACTAAGGTTCATAAACAACATTTACATGTAAGAGATAATCCTTATAAGTATTAGACAATTTAAAGTAAGTGAGATGATTTTGTATAGGATGAGCAATATATTCAGGACATACATAATCATGAAGATAAGAGAGAGCCATTTGTGCTCTGGAAGATCGTCTTGGTAGACAAGGAGGAGGAGGAGCATGTGGCTAACAGGTAAGAGTATTATCATCAATATGAGGGGTGTGAGGATTATAATCAATAGGAGTGGTGGTGGGATCATTGTGATCAGGAATGGGATGAGGAACAATAGAGTGATAAAAATGATATGGTGCACCAGTAGAGGGTGTGCTATGATGAAAAGGAAAAATAGTTTCATGGAAAACATCTCTAGAGATAATGAAGGTCCTAGAAGCAATGTCATTCAACTTATAACCTTTGTAGTCTAAAGGGAAGCCAAATAAGACATATGACTTGGCACAAAGGCTGGATTTGGTTATGCACTGAGGTATGGTGGTTGCATAGACCAAACATCTAAACATTCTAAGATGATTGAAATTAGGGACAACTTGCTAAAGAAGCTCGTAAGAGGTGGCATTCTCCAAGTCTGGTGAAGGAGTCATGTTGATGATGTGGACAACACTACTAACACAATCACCCATGAATTTGAGACTGGAAAAACAATGCACGAGCTACATTGAGGAGGTGTTGATGCTTTCTATCAATAACTCAATTCTGTTGTGGCCTAAAAGGGCATGAGAACTGCTATTGAGTGCCTAATTCCTACAAAAACTTACTAAAAGTCAACTCATTGGCATTGTTAGATCTAATGCATTTAATAAACTTATTAAGTTGAGTGTGAACAAAAGATAAAAAAAATGTTTCATGTGGTGAGCAACATGAGACTTATGTTTAAGCAAGTATAAACAAGTAAATATGATACAATCATCCACAATAATCAAAAAAATATGTGTGACCATCATAAGTAAGTTGGGCTAGGGTACCCCTAATATCACAATGAATATGGTCAAAAGCATGAATAGACAAATTATTATGAGCATCAAAGGATAATCTATGAAATTTAGCCAATGGACAAACATGAAAAAAATGAGAACAAAATTTTGGATCAATTCCAAAATTCATTTGATTGCCAACAAGTTTTAAAACAACATCAGATACATGTCCCAAACAACAATGTCATAACTGCCATTTAAGATTGTCAACAGAATTACAATCATTGGAGGAAAAACAAAAGGAAGTAAAGATGGAGCAACAAGAGCACACTGATTTTCAGTATCACAAACAACTTTTGGAGAAATAGTGACATAGAGATATAAGCATTGATGCATATCACCCCTGCCAATCATCCTTTAGTGTGTTGCCTCCTAAATCACAAAATGATAAGAGTGAAAAGTAAAAATGTAGTTAAAGTTCTTAGTCAAAGAATTAACAGACAAAAAGGTTGAACACCGCCACAACGACGAGAATGAATGAGACGAAATTCACCCAATTCCTCTCAAAGTGCTTTGAACTTGGTAAAATAATTGTTGACAGAGGAAGATAAAATAAATTTTTCTTTAACTAAAAAATGTAAGGCCCATTGTTTTGATGAAATCGCATGTGAAAGTCAGTCCAAATCTCATAAGCCGAGTTTGAGTAGATTTAAAAAACTTGAAATTCTTTCGAAACGAAATTGAAGATCCAAGAAGCCACAATACTATTGTTGCCTATAATTAATTGATCATAAATATATACAAACTAACTGAAAAATTAAAACTAATTTAATAGACTTAATTTATTTAACAACACATAGATAAAATTGAAACAATATTGTGCATTCACAGTGGTCAAAAGTATTAATAAAAAACCATTTCTCTTTTTGTAATAATTTTAACAAAAACAACTCTTTATAGATTTTACATATACTAAATATACAAACAAACAAACATTAATTTATAGATTTTTACGTAATATAAATTAATAAATATCAATTTTAAATAAAAAATATCCAAACAAACATTAATTTTTTTCAAGTTAATTTTAATCGAAATCCATTTTACATAACAACTCTTTCAAAATCAAATTTCACCACCACATAACCAATTACCAAATACTAAATATAACACTAAATGTACTTTGTTGTCATGCTATAGTATAGTAGGCCACTCACGTCCTCTGTTTCCATTGATAAATTTATTTATTATTTCTTTTATTTAAAAAAAGTAAAAATTATTGTATTAGTGAATCCATTATGTGATTCCATTTTGTGATTTTGATGGAGTAACCTTTTTCACGTGGGTCGTCACTCTCGTCAATTTGTTACACGTGGTTTACCTTTTGTCATTTTATAATTTATTGCCTTTCGTAGGACAAAATAATTCCAAAATGTTCCATTATTTAATGTGAGCCATAAAATCCTAACAATTTTTTTAAGATATTTAAAATGATAATTATAATTGCATTAGTTTATTTAAATTTTATTTTTTTTAATTTTGAATACGTACAAATAATGTAAATAACAGGATTGCTTAAAGTGTTCTTTTATTTAAAAAAACAAGAAAAATAATTTATCATCATTCTCCCATTTTCTAGGTAAATTACTTCATTGAGTGAAGGCACCATGCAAAGCACAGTGCTCAAATCACTTTAGTGGTAAAAAAATTGTTGATATATATATAACACAAATGTTGGTAAAAGAAATATATATAATAAAAAATGTTAAATTATATCGACTAAATAATTTTGAAATATTAAAATTAAATCGATTAATTTTGAAAATTTTATTTTTTTGCTTGAAATAAGGAAAAAAAAATATTCTAATGTAATATTATTTTTCTTTTTTTAGTAGGTATTGAATCAAGTCAACACCTCTATGTAATATGTTTTTTTTTAAAGAAATATTATGTACAACTCTTTGGTCATAAACCAAGACTTCTAAATAAGAATTTAATTATGGATTTTTTTTAGAAGCAGGAATAATTTTGTTTTGTTTTTTTGTTAGTAAGTGTTTGAATCTAGACGGTACAATTTTATGCAAAATCTTTGCTTGTATTATTATTATTTTTTAATGCGAAATTGACTAAAAGAAAGAATTTTGATACATAGATTGTTGGTGTTTTTGAAATTTTTTTTTTTATTTGATGAAAGTTGTTGATGTCAAAATAATATTGATATCAACACATTGAAGAAGTTTGTCAAATATGTCAGCCCCTAACACATTGAAGAAGTTTGTCAAATATGTCAGCCCCTAATATTTATTGTTTGACGAATTTATTATTTATTATTATTATTATTAGATAATTTTAACTTAAAATTTTGTTTAAAAAAATCTAATATTAAACATAAATAAATAAAAATAAAAAATAACTTGTATTTAATTAAAATAATTAACTTGTAACCAACACTTAGTAAAAGTAACTAATTTATAATCAATTTTACATATTATAATTGATTGATGCTTCTTTTTCTTATCTGATAAATATAATTATGACTATTCCATTAAATCAAATTCACATGATCATATACTATTGCAAAAATTGTATATTTTATAATTGATTTATGTAATTCAACTTGTTAATGTATATTCTTTCAATGTACGATGGAAAATATATATTTTCATAGATTTGTTTGTTTCTACTATTAGTTAGTTTAATAGAAGAAAAAATGTGCGAGATTTTAACAAAGATGAAATTCAATTATTTTGTATTTTATAATGACTAATACTATTTTTTTTTTAATTTGCACAAATTAAAATTAAATTTCTTTCATCTTACAATGATTAATTATATATATATATATATATATATATATATATATATATATATATAAATTTAAAGATATATTTTATCATTATGTTATGAAACTAATAGCGTTAAATATTATAAACTAAATAAATTATTTATGTTTTATAAATATTTAAATTAAAAAATTTATTTTATAGAAATTAAAATTAAAATTTTATATTTAAATAAAAATTAAAATGGTGGACCCTATATAGGATGGCATCCTTAAAATTTATGCGATTGACCACTTATTGCAGGATTTGAAGGCGCGTGTCATGAAAACAACAAGGCAACACCAATAAAGACACTGATTGCGCTTATCATATCACACTTGGACCATCTCCATCACACTTGTCGCCACAGCAACGCATCTCAACCTTTTTCTTTTATATATAAACAAAAAATAAAATGTAAGGTGTAAAAATGTTGCTCTAATTCAAGTACAGAAAACATGAGTTTATAGATCATCTTATGTATAAATTATATTTGAGAGAGTAAAGTGTCTAGTTTCATTTAGGAATGATAGCAATTTGCAGATGCGAGTATATATGTTTGAATTCGTCTTGATTTAAAAGAAAAAAATACACTTTGATTGCATACATATACGAGTTTTTCATAAATTAAAATTTGGTGTGTAGATTTTTTTTTTGGTGCAGAAATGTGCGAGATAAAATTTGTCTGCGCTATGTTGTCATGTTTGATTCTCACCATTAAGAAAGTTATTGTAAAATTATGCTTTTACTCGTTCATGTGAAATTTATATATATGAGGGGATTCATTCCCATCAAAATGAAAAG